>RCWM02000298.1:910000-1412410 GCA_003667255.2 Euschistus heros
CAAGTATATATATTTATACTCACATGGATCCTCTCTCAACTGTCATATTGAGACCCTTAAATACATATGTTCTGATTTTAGAGAAACTTGAATAATCACTGATGCTCTTATAAGCATTCCGGATTTCGACAATGTTGCTAGGTGTATCGTTCATATTATATTCCATTCAAAATTTATATCCAAAGCTGAAATTTAGAACTAGTATTCCAAACTTTATGTTTGTATGTTAATTCAGATAAGCTGTTGCTGTTATGTAGACCTGCAGAAAAAAAATTATTAATCATAAACTGCTCATGGAAAGTATGTTGGTCCAGATAAGGGAATAAATTAAATATATTAATATTATGAACATTTAAATAATATTAATCTGAAGGATTTGTGTCGCCAGTATCAGAGTTCTAGTCAGTCCTGAGAAACGTTTAAAGAAACGTGTTTTTTCAGATATTTCTTTACCTGTAAAAATTAAATTAAATACATAAAATATTCTACAAGTTGTTTCAAATCTTTTTCTTTTGCCAAACCGACGTTTCGGCCTTAATGCTCATTTAAGTGCATTTCAAGTAGAATCGGACGTAGCAGTCAATTTTTGATTTCCCAATTAAATTTTGATGTTCCATTACGTGTTTTTGCGGAGAAATGCTTGATGAAGCGCACCCGATTGCATCATTTTTCGCTAAGGCTTATCACCTACCTAGTGTAATTTAGCAGTTGTATAAATTTCAGCTGCTTATGTTTCCGTTTAATGGAACATCAAAATTTCACCGGGAAATCAACATTTTCGTTTACATATTTAATTTTATTTACATCTTACTGTACCAAGAGCGACTCCAACACAGGTGTCGGGAGTGGAGACTAGGAGAAGCAATAAGGATCACTGCAAGAGAGGTTCTAGGAGAAAGAAAGACTTGAAGGAGGAACCCATGGTTTGATGGGGATTGTGAGAGGGTCATACAAGAAAGGAATGAGGCTCGAATGAAGATGCTCCAAAGGAAAACTCGCAGTACATACGATGCATATACCTAAATAAGAAGAAATGCCAAAAGAATGATGCGAGATAAGAAAAGAGCATATGAGGCGAGAAAACTCGACGAGATACAAGAACATTTTCAACCGCGAGAAAGCCGAAAGTTCTATAAGGGCGCTAAATGGCCAAGAAAGAGCTTTACTCAACAGACAGAAATGTGTCTGGATCAATGTGGGAACCTTCTCACGAAGCTTGATGAAATCAAGGATAGGTGGCTCCATTACTTTAAGGAGGTTCTAAATCCGGAGACAGGCAATGCGTACTTCCAACAGGCCTACCAATTTAACAATGGTGAGGATATGGATGAGGAGGTACCACCTGACAAAGATGAAATTTTGGAAATAATTGTGTCCCTGAAAAATATTGTCTCCAGGCCCCGACGAAATCCCTTCAGCATTAATAAAATACGCAGGGGGAGACACTTGGGAGCAGATTTACAGGGTGATATGGGATATATTGATGGAGGAAAAAATGCCAGCGGACTGGGGAGAAGCAATTATAGTTCCTATGTATAAAAAAGGAAACAAACTTAAATGTGGAAATTACAGAGGAATAGCGCTCCTGCCAACAGTTTACAAGATCCTGTCGGTAGCAATATGTAGGAGGATGATGGAGAGGAGTGAGCAACTACTAGGCGAGCACCAGAGCGGTTTCCGCTCTGGACGATCAACAACAGACCACCTATTCTCGATTAGACAAATGCTCGAGAAAACATACGAGTGCAGTGTTGACCTACACCACCTCTTTATTGACTTCCAGGAGGCTTATGGCAGTGTGGACAGAGGGAAATTATTAAAGGTACTGCAGACACTAGGGATACCTAGCAAGCTAATAAGATTGACAAAGGTGACCCTGGAATGGACAAGTTGTAAAATTAAAACTAGAGTGGGTATCTCAAATAGCTTTAAGGTTAACAGTGGGTTAAGACAAGGAGACCCATTATCACCGGTACTATTCAACCTCGCCCTAGAAGTTGCCATTAGAAATATAAGAACAAACCCGGTTGGCACTATTTACAATAGGCTCACAGAACATATGGCTTATACTGATGATGTAGTCATCACAGGGAGAACTAAAACAGCACTGGCCGGTGCTGTAGAAGAATTCAAGAGAGCGGCACAAGATTCGGGACTAAAAATAAATCATGAAAAGACTAGGTATGTGAAAACCTCTAGACAGACCGGAGAGAAAAGAGATATAGTGGATGTGGGGGATAACACGTTTAACAGCTGCAGCACATTTAAGTACCTGGGAGGAGTTGTGAAGGAGAACATGAATTTAGAAGTTGAAATTAAGAGCAGAATGGTAGCAGGATCCAGATTTTTCTATGCTCTGCAAAAAGCTCTCCGATACAAAAGTCTTTCCAGGAAAGCAAAGCTTTTGTTATACAAAACATTAATTAGGCCAGTAGCAATGTATGGCAGTGAAACGTGGACTCTAACTTTTAACTTTTATTATATAAATATTTTGTATTTTTTTTTCAAATAAGCTTTGCAAAGCTGCAATTTAGTTCAACGTCCTGAAAAACATTAAAAACAATTGAGAAAAAAAAACTTTTATATTTGTTCTATATATTATATTTCCTCGTTCTACAACCAAGTTACTGATGTTACAGAAGTTTTAGTCCATGACTGGAGATATAACAGATGTATACACTGACGGATGTAAGATAGGTGAAGAACCTCCAGGGCTGGTGTTATAATATTTACTAAACAGGGGCAAACGATCTAGTATAAATATCGACTAGGACCTCTAAATTCGAGCAACCAAGCGGAAAAATATGCAGTACTCAAAGCGACCGAATTAATTACTACAATGCCAGATATGCATCAACATATAAACATACATACTGATAACATGAACATTCTACATGCAATAAGAAATCCCAATATTCATGACATACTAACCGAAGACATAAAACGGAATCTCATCAAACGTATTGAAAGACACATTACAATTAAACTGAATTGGGTAAAAGCTCACTCAGGTATTTTAGGAAATGAACTAGCAGACCACATTGCTATACCGGCAGCTACAAACACTACTCTTGCTACAAACCTCGCAAAAATACCACTCACATATTTTAAACGTGAAATGAGAAAAGAGACAATACGGAAATGGAACGAGCACTGGACAAAATCAAACATATTATATTACTTACACCAATACATACCCCTTATAACAAATACACACTTTAATGTACTAAAAAGCTCAGACTACAAAATGACTCAATTTCTGACAGGACACGGACAAACGGGACAATACTTCAAACGTTTTACATTTTAGACACCGACATATGCAAATGTGACGGACAGACACTAAAGGACTTTCCTCACCTTCTTTTTAGTTGTCCTAGTTATGACAAGGAACGATTTCCATTAATTCGCAACATAATATTAGGTGGAGGAACTTGGCCGGAATCTCCGACTACAATTTTTAATAAATATTACATACCATTCAAAAAATTCATAAATTTAATTAATTTTGATAAATTGAAATAAAAATAAATACAACTACAATAATTCATGAATCTTGTTGTTTGAGAAGGCATACATCTATGGTTCGATGTGCGCCGCTTCATCTATGAGCTTATTATTGCTGTATTTCTCCCTTCTTATATTTCTTTATTTTATTTTATTTCTTTATTTTTTTTTCTTTCTTTATTTTATTTTATTTTTCTTTCTTTATTTTTTCTTTATTTATTTCGTATTATTATTATTTTTTTTCTTTATTTATTTCGTATTATTATTATTATTATTAATTTTTATTTACTACTGTTTATACCTATGTATTTATAAAACTATAAAATAAATTGTACTATAAAAATTGTAACATAACCAAGCGTGTAATATGCTTCGCAAGGCAATGGCACACGTTTTAAATAAATTGCCTCTTCATAAGGTTACTATTATATTGTCATATCGGTTTCATATTATATTATCAGGTCGGTTGGAGTCAAGTCCTGTTCCGGATCCATAGCATTGCCCATGTCTTTGGATGATACAGAGGGAGTAGTAGGCGGTAGTAAGACTGGTTGCTGGCGTGTGTCTTCAGGCAATCGCTGAGGCAAACCGAACGTAACATGTCGATTCATGCTGCTATTTTTCCCTGGTCCAACTCCGTTTCCCTGGGTTTGGGTTAACTCCTGGAGTTCAGGCACATTTGTTGAAACTAACTGATTAATATGTCGCTTCAAAGTTCGTCCAGAGTTGAGTTTGATTAAATAATGGCGGGTAACGAAACATTGTACGACTGTCCCAAAACACCAAGTTTCTCTGTTGTTCTGGTAAAAACGAGTCTGGACTCTGTCTCCCTTTTTAAAAGAGCGGATGAGAACATGAGGGTTTGTCGACTTCTGCTCTTTGGTCGGAAAGACAAGGTCGAGCTTAATCTTCAGTTTTCTGTTCAAATATAACTCTGCTGGTGAAAATCCACATGAAAGGGGGGTAGCTCGGTACCTGAAAAGTATTCTTTTCACCTTCTCATATACAGTTCCGGATTCGTTTGCTGTGGCTTTCAACCTTCTTTTCAGTGTTTGGATACTTCGTACTGGAAGTCCGTTGGTTGCTGGGTGTCCAAGAGCAATGAGGCGTTGTGATATTCCTAGATCTTTACAGTATTGTTCGAAAGCATCACACGTGAAGATAAAAGCGTTGTCTGACACCATCTGGTTAGGGAATCCAAATGGTTAGGGAGAATATATCGTCCAACAAAGTTATGGTTGCCTGAGTTGTAGGAGCGTCTCGAACCACACGAACTTCCAGCCTTTTCGACTTGGCGTCAATGCACAGAAAAAAGTAGAAGCCGTTCATTGGGCCAGCATAATCTATATGAAGGTGTTCCCAATTACTATTTGGGTCATCCCATGGGTGTACAGTGACTTTAGGTGGATTGTTTCTTAATGGTGCACATTCCAAGCATCTTCGAACCAAATGTTCTATTTCCTTGTCTAACCTTTCAGAATATACGTACCTTCTTGCTAGTTGCTTCATCTTCGTAATTCCAACGTGAGAAGCATAGAGTTCTTCCAATATGGCAGCTCTAAGTAGCGTTGGGGTAACCACTCGATCCAGCCTAAATAGTATCCCATGAGAAATAGAATAAGGGGAGTCTTGGCATGACAGTTGTAAGTTCTTGATAATTTTCTGGATTTCTGGGTCCACAGCAGTAGATGGTCTCGGCCGTTATTGATGAACTAGAAACATGAAATGCTGAGTCGAAGTGAATAAGATTGACCTCTTCATTAATCAAAATGTCCGCAGTCTTACTCGAATTTGGAAGAGGTGCTCTTGATAAGCAGTCCACATTATGATTTTCCTTGCTCTCCTTGCATCGAACTGTATAGTGAAACCTTACAGGAATGACGCATATCGCAGCAGCCTGGCCGAGGTCATCTGTGGCAAACTTCGGTTCTGACCAAAAATCCGTGAAAGTGGTTGGTTATCGGTAACCAAGAAAAAATGTCTCCCATAGATGTAGTTGTAGAATCGGGAGACTCCAAACACAATAGCCATTGCTTCTCGGTCAAGTTGGCTGTAGTTCATTTCAGAAGGTGTGAGAGTGCGAGAGGCATAGGCTACAGGTTTCTCGTTCCCATCCACAGAATGGCTCAAAATTGCTGCGACTCCCACCGGGCTAGCATCTGTGGTTAGAATAACTGGCAATGCTGGATCAAAAGGGATTAAAATTCTGTCGCTGCACATTTCAGCTTTAAGTTTAACGAAAGCATCTTCGCATTGGCAGGTCCACTTGAAATTGTGCCCTTTAGTTTGCAAATCCCGTAAGGGAAATGAAATTGTAGAATAATCTGGGATGAATCTTGCGTAGTAGGTCATCATACCTAGAAATCTACGAACTTCATCGACATTCTCAGGGCGTGGAAGTGCGGAGACATCCTGAATCTTTTGAGGATTTTTTTTATAACATTTCTCGAAACAACATGAACAAGGTAGTCAGTCTTGGTGATGAAGAACGAACACTTGTTTTTATTAAGGTGTAAGTCATACTCTGAAAGCCTTCTGAGGCAGAGCCGAAGGTTCTGTCTACATTTTTCCAAGGAAGATCCGTGTACTAAAATATCGTCACATTAAATGGCACATTTGGGTTGACCAGCCAGAATTTGTGAAATTGTTCGATTTAACTCTGATGGTGCCGTTTTAATTCCAAAACTCAACCGGTTCATTTTGTACGTGCCTCTATGGGTGGAAATGGTCTGAATAGTACTGCTTTGTTCATCGACAGGGAGATGCAAATAGGCCTGGAATAAATCGAGTTTGCAAAAGTAAGTGGAATCACGGAGGCTGTTTAACATATCTTCTACACGTTGAATAGGAAAATTGGCAGAAATCAGACGCTCATTTACCCCACATTTGTAATCGACACATAGTCGGACTCCTCCATCTGGTTTTGGTATTACCACAAGGGGAGATCCCCAATCACTTGTAGCCACTGGTGTGATAATACCTGACTCTTCAAGCGAGTCAAGCTCCCGTTCTAACCGATCACGAAGAGCATATGGTATTGTACGTTCTCTAGTGTAGATTGGTTTAGCGTTTTCTCTAAAAGTTAAGGAAATTTTGCAATTTGGTACGCACCCAACTTTTTCCTAAAATACCTGAGGGAACTCATTTAGAACATCGACATCATTTAAAGAGTAGGTATCTGTAACATCATGGGAATCATGGTCCAGCAACATCTCTGCACCAATCTGTTTAAGTTCTAGGTCCAGCTTCCTGATCCAGTCACGGCCTAAAAGTTGTGCCATGGCCAGATGGAACAACGTACAAATTAGCAAGTATGTGTTTGTTTTTATAGGTGACTGCTACATTTACCTTACCATTAGAAGGGACGATGTCATTTGAAAAAGTTCTGAATTTAATATGCGCAGGTAAAAGTTCTTTTTTTAGGTTAAGCTGCTGTAATGTAATTTGTCTTCCGGCAGAATGGAGAATTTCGCACCAGAATCCACCTCCATCTTGAAAGGTTTACTGTTCAGCGACACAGTTATGATATACTTCTCTGAGCGGGTATTGAGTTCGTACAAATCAACTACGCCAGAGGAGACGTGAGTAATAACATTGCATCCGTAAAACTGAACACGCAAGAAAACTTCAGATATCGGGACTTTTTTCTTACAAGAAGACTCAAGGCATTCGACGTGAAACTCGCAATCTGACAAGTGACGTCGTAAGGTGGCAGCATATTCAGAAATAGTCTGAGAGCCCTGTTGGTAGCAAGATAGAAAATAATGTTTGGAAACGACAACATTTTTTTCGGGCATTAGCATTTTTGGAAATTCCTGAGAAAGAGATTTGTAGTCAAGAGAGTTCAATGGTTTCTCGGGTCCTAGGAGTGCGGCCAAGTTATTATACTGGATCGGCCCTATTGAACTGAGAAGTAGCTGCGCTTTTTTTTTGTGTCATCTGTAACATTTTTCAGAGAGGTGTAGTTTTTGAAACGTTCAAGATATGATGAAAATTTCTCCACTGTTGAGTCGAAACGATCAAATGTTGCGACATTGCCAGAACCAGAACCCCCTACCTCTAGCAATTGTTCAACAAGGGCTTTTTGGTTTGATGCTAGTGTTTGGGTGAATGTTTCCAGGAAACTTTTAAATTGATCATCATTCATTGTAAAATGTGTATGTAAATTGAATTAGAAATTGAATGAAGTTACCTGGACTACGGTAGCTGTGAAGACGTAGCGTCGTTGACGGAGGTTGAAAAGATGATAATTATGTATTCGATTTCAATTCTTGAGCACACTGCAATAAATTAAACCGTGTTTTAATCCTCGTCGCCAATATAATATTGTCATTTATGGGTTGTTGTAATAACACACACACATTTAGAATGATTGAACACGAGCACATTTTATTGGGTTAAAAACGTTACACAAGTACAATACATGTCAACATAACCTTTCTTTTTCCCACAGCTGATCACATTGGCGGGAAGACTAGATTACAATATACAACAGTTACTATGAGGAGGAAAAAAAAAAAAAAGAAGAAAAAAAAAAAGGGCAGCCACCGAAGAAATTAATGGCATACAAGGAGAATCAATTGAATGGTTGGGGGAAAAAGTAATGCTTAGTGTTTGATGGAACTTCACAAGCATTTTGGAATATGAGCTTGTACCTGATTATCGGACTGCGGACCCAAACCTTTACTGTGAACCGCTAGACAGAGTTCGTGCTATTTTAGTCTGGTTGTCTTGAGAAGCTTGTTTCGAGGTATGGATAAATGTTTTGGCTGTTTTGATCGCTTATTTTATGTGATTTTCAGAACCAATTGATACCACTCTGTTATATATAAAATATACATTTTTAACCCTCCGAATATTACGGTTCAATGTAACGTAGAGTACCATGACAGTCCCTGAGGGATCCCATTCTAAATTTTGATTTTTGTGAGATCTAATTTATCAATCAGTTAGTTCAAATTCTCTCACTTCACACCTGTTTAAAGAAATAAACGGTAAAGTTATTCACAATTTTAACATAATGTTTTGTTGGAGGTTTAATGGTCCTTAGATATCTTACACGTATTTCAATGTGACACAACTCGAAAATCTGTATTCAAAAAAACTTTTAAAAAAAATTCTCACAATCTTGTATAAAATATCAAAAGTGTACCTGAATTATCTTTTAATCCCAACCGCAAGTGAGATATATAAGGAGGGGTTTGAAGGTAATTCGATACATTTTTGACATTTCATAGAAGAGTTGAGCATTTCGAGTAATTCAAGATGGCGCCCGAAACATCGAAAATTTTATTCTGAAGCGATATTAACTTGTATATCATTATATATGGTTTTTAGGTCAAGAAATAGGAATAAAAAGTTCAGTTTTACCTACAGTTAATGTGAAAATTTTTTTTGCCAAACTAAGGCAGCAATAAACTTATTTGAGTTTTATACTTATCAAGATGTCAACCAGCGAGGAATAACTAATAAGTCTGCTAAAAGAATCTAATCAAAAATATCAGCAAGCAACCTGCGAAACGATGGCATTTATGAACCACTGGAACATTTCACAGTTAACTCTAAATAAGTTTTACACCGCCACCGGATTTGTGTCACAACCTATACCCTAAAGACTCATACAAACTACACCTCAAAAATAAGTCTGCCCAAAGACGATTTTCCATTGCAAAATAAAATAGTTACATTTTTGGCAAAGCATTCTCTAGGTGGTCATAATGAAGAAAATCACAGCCAGACATGGCATGAGAAGCTGGCTAGCTTGATATTGTGTCCTTGTATTTTGTAACTGTTTCCTTGATATCTACTGATGCCCTTCTAGGTTTTAGCGATACCATACAAACCTCTTTTCTCATACCTTGTCGAAAGCAGTATTACACAGTAAAAGGAATACGTCGGTGTCCTCGCATATGACATGAAAGTTTAGCAGACTACATAGTAGAAATGAAGAAGTGTTCATGCAGATCTGAACAACCTTGCATAAATACGATGCCGGCAGTACACACACGCCGATATGTTTTTTATATTAAATATAATATATATATATATATATATATATATATATATATATATATATATATATATATATATATATATATATATATATATATATATATATACTATATACTTTTCCTTACATATTTTTAATTTTTACTTTTAAGCTTTGACTCCTAACTATTGTAATCTATTTCTTAGAAACCCCTCGTGGGGACTTACTCTCCAGTGAACTGTAATGTTAGCATAAAGCTTCCTAGAAGAAGCCATTGTAACCCTTTATAAACTTCAAGAAATTTTGTAACGCTCTCTCAGTCTATCCAGAGCCGTCTCTACGCCACTATTCTTTCTGATGTTGTAACTTTTATTAAATAAACTTCTATTTAAAAAAGTCATTACTTTTAAATTGAAGATAACTGGCGCAGTCGGTAGGCTATCGTCAAACTTGAGGGCATATCAAGGATCAGTATTAACTGTTTGCTGACGAGTCCATTCAGAGGAAGACGAGACGTTAAACTGGCACGAATCTTACTATCGAAGTCATCTTTGTGTAAGTGATTTCTATTTAAGAGATATTATTTCAATATTAAACATTTTTTTTTCCAATTAAATAATTTTGAATAAAATTTATTCTATTTGTAAAGAAAAAGGTTATGATTTCATTACTATAATTATAAAGAAATATTTTGTTACTTAAAAAAAAATAAAAAAAAATCATTGTTTATTTTTATTTAATATTAGGCTATATTAAATTACTTTATATTAAGGATAAATTTAATTTTCATTTCATATTATTTTAATTTTATTGCCTACTATCTCATTTTCTTTTTTTGTAATATTAAATATTATATAAAAATGGCACCTCCCACATTAAAGAAAGAGTATCTAGAGATGATACCTGATTTCCATGGTGACCCTATGTCACTAACGCGATTTTTGGAAATTTCAGATAAATTAATAAACAAATTTTATATTCACGAAAATAATGCCGATTTCCAAAACGAATATTTAATAGAATCAATTCGCGCTAAAATTAAAGGAGCTGCCGCCGCCGACATGGTTAATTAAGTAGTTGGTAAGTTAAGTAAATATATCAATACCTGGGACGATATTAAAAATGCATTAAAACAAGGGTACGCTGACAAACGCGAAGCGTACACTCTAAATATTGAAATGGCGGGAATGAAACAAGGCAACGAAACCCCTTTCGAATTTTATAATAAAATACAAAAAAAAATTTACAGTTGCAAATTAGTTATTTAAGGAGCGAAATGCCGATGGAGGCGTTAGTCCTCACGAAATATATCGAAAAGTTAGCACTAAGAGTTTTGTTAAAAGGACTGAAAGAACCACTTGGCTTTTTCATGAGAACCCAAAATCCGGTAGACCTAAATCAGGCAATAAACATGCTGACGCACGATTTCCAATTTGTCATCGACACTTATCGCCCACACCTAAATTATAACAAACCAATACATAAAAATCGCTAACAATTTATAAACTATTTCCCAGTAACTATCCCACTGTATCATTTCCAGACGATCATCAAGAAAATCAACAATACACTGATCAAAATAATCTCGATAGTGATCAAAGTATTTTTTTAAATCCCAGCCTAGCACAAGAACCATGGACGTAATAGACCTACTTAATTTAACCCATTTTAGTGCTCTTCCATATATAATTCCACCAAATTCAAACTTAAAAATTCTAATAGACACCGCGTGCACAAAATCGCTTGTATCCGTCCTTGTAGCAAATAAATATTTTTTTAATAAAATTACTCACGAACCATTTAAACTTACTAGCGCGCACGGTTCTTCTATACAAAATTTTAATGCTAATGTAGATTCATCAAAATTATTTCCTAACACCAAAACTCTCCTGAAATTTGGCATTTTTGATTTCCATCCTAAATTCGATTTATTGTTTGGAACAGACAAAGACTGTCTTAAATTATTAGATGCGAAAATTGATTTAGTAAATGATATATTAATCACACCTTTTGGCAATATAACAATTCATTACGACAATAGACCCCCTCAATCTGAATACACTTACCTCTTAAACAACGATTCTGAAACTGCAATCAAAATTCCAATCAAAAATATCTCAAATGGAGAAGGGATCATTCCTCATACTGATTTCAACGATTGTCTTAAAATTCATGAAGGTTTAATTTCAATTAAAAATAACGAAGCTATATGTACGGTAAAAAATAATTCGGATCGGCCATTTAGATTAACTATTAAAACCCCAATCCTTGTGAAACCAATTAGAATTTTTTAAAATAATTAATCACATAATATAAATTTAATTAAAATAAAAGAATCAAATTTCAATGAAGTCAAAAATCTTATTCGTACGGATCATTTAAATGAAGAGGAAAAAAAAGAAATTCAAAATTTAATAAAACAATATTCTGATCTATTTTATTTAAAAGGTACTCCACTAACTGCAAATACGCGAATCAAACATAAAATCCTAACCAAGGATGAAATTCCAGCCTATAATAAAAATTACTGATATCCTCAAATATTTCAAAACGAAGTGAAAAGACAAATTGACGAAATGCTAGAGCAACAAATCATTCGCCCTTCTTTTTCACCTTACAATAGTCCTATTTGGGTAGTTCCAAAAAAATTAGACCAATCGGGAATATAAAATGGAGAATAGTAATCGATTATAGGAAGTTAAATGAGAAAACGGTCGACGATAAGTATCCTATCCCGCATATAACTGAACTGCTGGATAAATTAGACAAAAGCAGTTACTTTTCAACAATCGACTTAACAAGTTCGTTTCATCAAATTTTATTGGATTAAGAGAGTATCCCTAAAACAGCATTCTCAACCGTAAACGGTCATTACGAGTTCCTAAGGTTACCTTTTGGATTAAAAAATAGTCCTCCAACGTTTATGGAGAGTGATTAACAACATACTCATGGGCGTTCCAAATTGCGTTGCCTATTTAGATGATATAATAATTTACAGTACGTCCCTTCAGGAACATTTATCAATTTTAAAGCAAGTTTTTAAAAAACTAAGAGAATCTAACTTAAAAATTCAGCCCGATAAAACCGAATTTCTAAAAAAGGAATTGGAATATTTAGGACATCTCGTCACATCAAACGGAGTAAAACCAAACCCTTATAAAATCCTTGCTATAAAAAATTATCCCATACCGAAGACTACTAAACAAATTAAAGCTTTCCTTGGACTACTAGGATATTATCGCCGTTTTATTCCAAATTTCGCACACATAACAAAACCTTTGACCCAATGTTTAAAAAAAGGATCGAAAATTAACATCGCGGATAAAAATTATTTAGATAGTTTTGAAACCAGTAAAAATATTTTAATTAATAATCCCATCCTACAATATCCGGACTTCAATAAAACATTTTGTTTAACGACAGACGCATCGAACATAGCCTTGGGCGCTGTATTGTCACAGACGCACGGAGGACGAGATCTTCCGATAGCTTACGCAAGCCGTACTCTAAACGAAAGGGAATCAAAATTATCCACCATTGAACGTGAACTTTTAGCTATTGTTTGGGCTACCAAATATTTTCGACCCTATCTTTATGGCAGAAAGTTTATCATTCAAACCGATCACAAACCACTTCAATGGTTACAATCATTAAAAGATCCAAACTCAATATTATAACGTTGGAAAATAAAACTCGAAGAATTTAATTTCGAAATAAAATATAAGAAAGGTCATGAAAAAAAAGTCGCTGACGCACAATCGCGAGTAGAAATTAATTTAACAGAATCTGAAGACCCCGATACAATTATTAATGATTTAATAGAACAATTTTACCGCGAAAATGAAACATCCGAAAATGCATCCCTTATCGTAAATTTTGATGAAAATGAAAATTTAGGTAATATAACAGAAGAATCTGAAACAAATTCCGTTCACTCTAATACTTTAGGAAATACAATAATCGAAATACCAATAGCATACTCTCCAGTTAATTTAGGAAAAAAAAAAAATTATTTTAAATTTAGTTGATATTAATCCCGCGAAACCCAAAATCGAGAAACTTTTTAATAAAACTAAAACAGAATTATTGCTTAAATATTAAAGGAAAATTTCGAACAAGACATAATAAAATTAATTAAAGAATTCGTTGAACCAAAAGTTAAATATTATTTATTCTTTGAAACTGATTTTTATACCCAATTTTATGAAATCATGGTAAAATATTTTAAACATCCGGATTTAAATTTTGTGAAAACTACTAGTAGATTAATCGATATTCAAGATCCTGAAGAACAAAATAGTTTAATAAATGATTACCACATTGGCAAAACAAACCACCGCGGTTCGGAAGAAACGTTTGATCGAATAAAAAGATTGTATTAGAATAGAATAGAATAGAAAGAAAACTTTATTCTTGGATAAAGTCCCTTAAGAATAACATTAAGTTATACAAAGTAAGATCATAACTGGCCGAGAGGCTGTTAAAAATAAAGCAACATAGGTAAAATTAAATACAAATATGTATGAAAAAAAAATACAGAGAAAAACTAGAAAAAGAAAACACTATTAATAAAAAGAAAGTGAAAAAATAAATATACAAAATAGATGTTAATATTGTAAACAAAATAGCAGAAGAGAAAAAAAACAAACAGAAACTTAAAGAAAAATAAAAGATAGAAAATTAAAAATTATCATTACAAGAAATCAAAACATTATCATAGTCAAACTATAATTTTTGCTAATGTTTTATGTCTGATGGTCTTAGTAAATAAATTAGAGGATTACATATGGTACGTAGTGCATAGATCCTTATAATTAGAGAGCGTTGGGTTGGAGGGAAAGAATGTGGTGAAAGAGTAGTGTTTTGAATGTTCCAAGGGAAGAAGCATTGCGGATACAGGGTGGGAGGGAATTCCAAAGAGTAGAGGATCGGACAAGGAAGGAACGTTGGAATGCACTACTTCTGTGGGATGGAGTATAGAGATCGGAAAGACTAGATCTTGTATGCAGTGATTTGATAGCAGACTTGAATTTCAGGTTACTGTAAATAAAGGGAGGGTGACGGGTGTTGATAACTTGGAATAGGTAGGAGCCTAGGAAGTACATTCTGCGGAAGGAGGGGAAAAGCCAATTTAACTCAGTGTAGAGATGAGAAACATGGGAACGTCTACAGGTTCGGAAGACAAACCTAATGAAGCAATTCATGATGCGTTTTAATCTGTCTTCAAGAACCGTCGAGAGCCCGCCATATATCATGCAACCATAGTCAAATTGGGGGAAGATAAGGGAGGATACTAGAAGTTTGCGTGTGGGTAGGGGAAGGAGGTGACGGGAGTGGTGAAATAGTTTTAGGATACCGATTGACCTTCGGGAGATTATTGGCATAATATGAAAAATTTAAACTAATAATTGCGAAATCTGTACGGTATCAAAATACCGTTACTCAAACACCGTCTAAACCATTTAAAATAGTTCATATTGATACAATCACACTAGAAAACAAAAAATATTTAACTCTAATCGACTCCTTTTCAAAATTTGCACAAGTTTATAAATTAAAAAACGGTCAAGCAACTGAAGTCGTAAATAAATTAATTTCTCATTTTTCTCATCAAGGGTTACCGAAACAAATAATAACAGATAACGGTTTAGAATTTAGAAACTCATTACTATCCGATTTATTAAAATTACACAAAATCCAATACTCAATCACCCCAATCAAACCGACCCATTGAAAGATTTCATAGCACATTAATAGAACATTTACGATTATTAAATAATAGAGACGAATTCAGAAAAAGACACAATTGAAAAAATTTGGTAATTGTACGGATCGGCGACACCAACCCCTACACGCGCCCAGAATATCTTTTATCGATTCTGACCTTGTTCCGATTTATTTCGATGTTCTAGCCGCTTTTAGAGGGGAAAGGTTATTCTCCTACATTTACTGAGAAACTCTAAATCCCTGTTCAAAGTAATATTAACTTCTGTTTACCTTCTAATATTAAAATGAGAAATAAGGAAATAATGAAGTGGAAATAAGAAAATATCGAAATATAAGACACTAAATCAATTTTGAATTAATATTAATTTAATCAACAATTAATATACTACTGAACCACCAGTAAAGTCAATTCCTGATGAACTTTCTGTCAGAGAAGTGAAAATAACATATTATAAAAAAGACAGAATCCTTAAGTATTTATTTGGCATAACTCATATTTATTTAACATTTGTAGCTACATGTTTCGGAGACAATGTTCCATCATCACGCTTCTAATTTTTTTTAAAAACACATTAATCTATAACATTATACCAATAGTTCTACAATTATATAATAATGTGTCATTTTCCTGTTAATCTGTGATTATTTTCACATTGTCAATTCTCCATGTTATAAGACATCATATAATAAAAGACATAATCCTAGTTGAAAGTGATGATAATTTCTGCTATATTTTCTCAAGGGAAGTGGAAATAAGAAAACATGAAACCTGTGATATACTTTCTCACATTTATTTATAAACCGATATGTTTTATTGAATTAATTATACAATCTGTCTCACTATAGGACGAAAAGTAATATGGATGACAAAGAATCCATTCACAAAATATGTATACTGTATTTATCACTGAAATTGAAACAACAAATAAAAATATATAAAACACCAAATCCATTTACAAATTAATCTTCTTAAGTTTTGTAACACTTTTACACATAAGATATGATGAAATAAGAAAACATGAATTGATAAAACACTTAATCCTCGTGTTGCTAACTTCTTTTTCACCTATTTACATTTAAGAAGTCTAAATATCAATATAACCAACTAAACAGCACAATCCAAGTTGAAACTGTAGAAGTGATTGTTTACATGTGAGGTTATAGGAATGAACTATCAAAAAATGTAAACATGAAGTGAAGGATCGAACTGGTGGGTGTAGCGCGGGCCAAGTCAGTTTGGTGGTGTCGCCGATCCGAACAAATACCAAAAAATTAAATATCCCTTACTCGCGTATAACAACACTATTCATTCCAACTAAAGCCAATCGAAATAATATCTGGACATTTAGATATAGACTCGCCCGTTGCAATGGACCTCAGTAATCAAATCATAAATGATTATGTTGCAAAACATAATGAAAGAGTAAAAATTTTGCATGAACAAATAAATCATAGGAATCAAGTAGCAAAAGAAAAATACATAACCAGGATGAATAAAAATCGCGAAGAATTGCCAAACGAAATCCCGGAAACAGTATTTGTAGCTAATAGGCAAAAACAATCAAAATTAAAAAATAAATTTAAAAAGGAAAAGATTAAGAAAATAATTAAACATAGTAACACTGCTTTCTTAAAAAACATTATAACACGCGAGAAAAAAATTCATTTAAAAAATATTAAGAGATCGCAAAAGAAAGGACAAATATTCCATGTAGATAGGCCTCCAGATGAAAGAGCTGGACCGAGTCAGCAGTCTTAGAACAGAGATAACGTACATTCTTTCGCTTAAGACAAGCTATAATAATTACGTTTATTTAAAACTCATTTTTTTTAATATTAGTAAATAATTTTTTTTTTCTTAAAATAAAAAGCATAAGAAATAATTTAATATAAATAATAATTTAATATACACAATAAGGTCGCTGGATACGACTTATATTGATGTGAAAATATGGCAGTTAAATTGCCGAAACTATATTATAATAATAATAAATAAAAAATGATAAAAAGAATAATTATTGTAGATAAACAACATAAAGAGTTCAGGGAATATGAACTATTACTAGTTTAAAATATAGCATTATAAGCCATATTATTGAATGGCTATAAACAATAAAATAGTATAATTAAATGATTAGACTTTAATTTCTATAATTTAATTTTTTAGGTTAGTATCAACTCTCACTGCGAGGATGATAGAAATAAACAATGTTACTTTTAACCTCGGCGTCATACCTATCAACTTAAAACACGCTAAATTGCAAACATCCCAACACACAATAATACATTTCTTAGACTTAGGACCACTATTTACGGAATATCTTTTCGTAAGTTTGCAATTTGAAAATTACCTAAATGATTCACATTTTAACAATTCAGTATTGAATGAATTAAAAGTTCATATTGATATAATTAACAGTACAAGATTTATAATTAACGAGAAAATAAATAATATTAAACTACATGATACCAGGAATAACTGAGTTAAAAGAGGATTAATAAATGCTTTAGGCACTATTATAAAAGGTATAACCGGTAACTTAGATGCGTATGATAAAAAACAATTTTCTGAATTAATAAAAACTCTTAAAGAAAATCAGGACCAGATTGTTGATCAAATACATAACCTAAATACATAAACAGTGATTTAATTACTCAATTTAATAATACTATTAAAAACATACAAGAGAACACGCTGCATATTGCACGAAAAATTAACTTTTTTGTTAACGAACCATAATTAACTTGTTAACAATTAAAGAATTATTAGATCACATCCAACTTATTTTCTCTTTAATTTCTACTACCATTTCTGATATAGAAACTTTTTTAACCTTTTGTAAACTAAATATTCTACATCCATATATAATTAATACAAAAACATTGTTTCAAGAATTAGAAAATATAACTCCACATTACAATAACAAATTTCTTTATCCATTTCAATTTAAATCTATCCTAGATATAGAACGCACAATATCTGTACAATGTGCTTTGCATGAAAATGAAATTATTTATACTTTATCACTTCCAATTTTCGAAGAAACTGTTTATAGTTTGTATAATTTATACCCCATCCCATCTATTGTAAAGGATGAAATCATAATTGTAATTCCAAAGTTCAAATATCTCTTAAATATTAATAACAACTTTAAATTCCTTAATCATCAATGTATCAAAAGAAACAGCATTCACCACTGTCATGCAGCTGAACTATCTCACCACGATGACTCATGTATTCAAGATATTTTACATAAATCATCCAGTGTAAATTGTCTTTACACACTTCTGCATTAGAAAGAAAACCACATCGAAGAAATCCCAGGAACACGCTACATTCTCATAGCATTTTACAACCCGGATGATCTTCAAGTTCAACAAGAAAAAGACAGTAAACTATCATATGACAGGAATTTATTTAATTAAAACAAATTTTAATTCAATTTTGTATCATAATAAAACTGTATTTTCATCTAGTCAAACTCATGGTTCTCTAACATTGTTTGATAAACAAACTCTAAATATTCAAGCCTCACAGCTTTTAAATAATACTTTAGAATTTTTTTTTTTTTTTTAGAACTTTTATTGAGTGATTACTACAATCTGCCACAAATATGGGCAATAAGTAATACAGATGGCATATGATTACATTCACACATTATGTACAAAGAGAGAGAGAAAGAAAAAAAAATTATATATATAAAATAAAATAAATTAAAAGATAACAGAAAGAATTTCCTATACATAAAAAATATACATATAAATAAAATGAAGTACAAAGATAATAAAATAAAACATTGAGTGAGTAAAAATAAATAAATATTAAAAATAAAAATAAAGATAAATTAAATTAAAAGTTAAAACTACATTCATACTTATTTACAATACACACTCATCCTAGGGATCCCCCAACCAACCCTGCCCCTCCACTCATGGAAGGACAGGCCCGGCACAGAGATGTCCCAGCTCTTCTCTCTCAGTTGCGTCACTGGTGTTAAAGAAAACCCAGTGGAGGCTGAGTGAGAGCGCAATGTACACTCATTCAGGGCGTGAGTGGAGAAGCTGGCCAGTGCCAGAACTCCAACATAAATACATTTTTACAATAGATCTCGGGGCCACTGCCGTTTTAATCTGCGAGGTGGGTTATCAGGGTGTGTTGAACTGGATAGTGATTGAGCCAGAGGGTTAGGATGGAAAGAAAGGTTGTGATGGAATTTTAAAAATTTAAGAGGTATGAGGTCGAGGACGTATGTTGAGATCATTGTGGAGGGTTTTATTGGATTCGTAGTAAGGAGCATTAACTACTGGACTGAGGACTTTGGACTGAAAGGATTGAATGCGTTTGATATTCGACTTTTTAGCTGTGCCCCACAGCTCAAGTCTATAAGTCCAAATAGGTTTGATAATGGTTTTGTATATGAGAAGTTTGTTTTCAACGGAAAGATGAGATGTCCTGTTTAATAGTCTATACAGTTGGCTGAAGCGTCTGTTGAGTTCTTGCCTCTTGAGTCGAGTATGAGGGTTCCACGTAAGTCTTTTGTCTAGGTAGAAACCAAGATACCGAACTGTGTCAGCTTTAAGTAGTGGAATACCATTGAAATTGATAGGAGGACAGGATTTTCGGCGGAGGGTAAAGGTTACGTTGGTGCATTTGTTTTCATTTACTTTGATCCGCCAATTATCGCACCAGTCTTCAATCAAGGATAAGTGGTTTTGGAGATTATAGGAAGCTATTAAAGGATCTGAATGTGATGAAAGGATAGCAGTGTCATCAGCAAATGTTGCAAGGAAAGTATCAGGAGTAGTAGAGATGTCTGCTGCGTAGAGGATATATAAAACTGGACCTAGAACACTACCTTGTGGAACACCAGCCTCTATAGAATAGCAGTTAGAGTATTCCATTCCGCAGCGAACTCGGAAGGAACGGTTAGAGAGGTAGGATTTGAGGACTAGGAATAGTGATTGAGGTAAATGGGTTTTGAGTTTGAAAAGCAAACCAGCATGCCATACCCGGTCGAAAGCTTGCGCTATGTCCAGAAATGCGCCGGAGCAATACTGTTTGCTTTCAAGTGCTGAGGATATGTGATCAACAACTCTGAGGCCTTGTTGGACAGTGGAATGGCTAATGCGGAATTCAAACTGGTGGGAGGGAATATTTTGCGATTCAAGGATGGGTAGGATACGTTTAAGAAGGAGCCTTTCAAAACTTTTTGAAAGGATTGGGAGAAGACTAATTGGTCTATATGATGAAGTGTTGTTAGGAGGTTTGCCCGGTTTCAGGAAAAGGATAATGATGGAGTGCTTCCATAGCAAAGGGAAATGGGTTGTCCGGAGGATGCAATTGTATAGGTAGGTAAGGAATATGATCGCTTTATGAGGAAGTTGCCTGAGGATCTGTGAGCTTAGGAGATCATATCCAGGGGATTTTCGGGATTTTAATTTTCTTTAGAAGGAATTTGACCTCAGAGGAGGTAAGGAGAGAGGTATCGATGAATCAAGGAATTCATGAACCATTCAATGTGGGTGGGATTGGATTCAGGATGGGGAATAAATATGCTGGATAGGTGCTGGGCGAATTCTTCAGATCTGTTCTCGTCAGAAGCCGCCCATGAACCATCTTCGCGTCGAAGGGGATGGGAGGTAGGTTGATATTTTAGGATTTTTTTAGTGGTAGTCCAGAGGGAGTTATCTGAAGAGGGGAGTGAAGAAAGATAGGAATTATAGGATTTGGATCTGTAGGTAGCCATATTTTTTTTAAGGAGTTTGGTAAGGTAATTATAGGATTTCCGATCATCTGGGTGCCTGGTTCTTTGCCAAATGGCTCTGGCATGGCGTTTAGATTGGATAAGGTCCAGTAGATCTTGAGGTAAAGGATTTTTTTTTCGAACTTTAGGAAGGGAACGAGGTGAGGATGCAGCCCAGGCTGCTTGCTGGATGTTTGTGAAGGAATTAGTTGCATTGTCAAGGTCTTGGGAGGTTTTTAGGGATACTCTGAGGTCTATAGTTTCGGATATTATTTGACGGAAGAGGATCCAGTCTACTGGCCCTCTTATAAATGATGGGGAAAGAGGTTTTGGGAATGGAGTGACAGAAAGGGTTAGAATTAAAGGACTATGATCTGAGGACAGGTCATCCAGGCGTTCTATGGAGTGATGGAGAGGTCCTAATCCTGAATGGATGAAGAAGTCAAGAAGGTCTGGGTTTCGGTTTGGATCCGTGGGCCAATAGGTAGGAGTGCCGGGAGAAATAAAATTGGATCTTCGAGAATTAAGTGCTGACTGTAATGCTCGCCCACGGGAGTTGGTGGTTCTTGTACCCCATTGCTGGTGCTTAGCATTGAAGTCAGCACTAAGGAGGAAGCGATGACCTAAGGAATTAAGAAATGAGAGGAACTGGGATGTGGAAATGGGTTTATTTGGGGGACAGTAGGCCGCTGCTATCGTGACGGGAAAGGAGAAGGTTTTGATAACAACTGCTACTTTAGAAATTAAAAATTAAAAATTTCATGAATTATTGGGTTGTTTCACATGAAATGTCCGTTTTCAAGGTAAAGGGATTTTAGTAAAAATACAATATGAAAACAATATAATTTTATTCGAAGTATTTACCTTCTTTTTCTACACATTTTTCCTAACGTGACAACAACTTTTTTATCCCGGATTTGAAAAACTCTGAGCTTTGAAGTGAAACAAAATCTGAAAACGCACTTTTGATTTCAGCATCATTTGCAAAAATTTTTCCTCTGCAGAAGTTGTCTAAATTCCTGAAAAGGTGATAATCTGTTGGAGACAAGTCGGGAGAATATGGTGGGTGCGGAAGAACTTCGTACCCCAGCTCTTTCAATTTATGCATGGTAAGTTTTGAAACGTGGGGTCTAGCGTTGTCGTGTAGGAGTATAGGGCCCTTCCGATTTACCAATCCAGGTTGTTTTTTCAATAATTTTTCGTGCATTTGGCCAATTTTATTGCAGTAGGTTGTAGAGGTAATGGTCTCACCTCTCTAATTACAGTTGGAGGTCTTCCTCAGGGCTGGTTTTCCAAAGTTGGTATCCCCAATCGAAAACTTAGCAAACCAACGGCGAATGGTTCGTTCATTTACACTCCCTTCCCCAAACGCCTTACAGATGCTTCTAGCAGCCTCAGCTGCCGAACGACCTAGTTTAAACTCATAAAAAAATATTACACGAAAATCGCGTGTTTCCATGTTCATATTTGAAGGTATACTAAACAGTGTGTAATTGATTGGGAAGCTAATGTTTATAAAAGAAAAGTAGAGGATTAGTAACTGCTTGATTATGATATGTGAACTTTGGAAGTAAACAACAGAGACTCGCAAAATCCTCTATGTACTTCAAATATTATAAAATCGGACATTTCATGTGAAACAACCCAATACAAACCTCACATCTTTCACATCTTGTATCAACAAAACATACCTATAACTCTAACACTCTAAACATATTCATTTTGTGGATAATTTTATTTGTATTATCATCTTTATATTAACCTTTGTAACTTTTATTTATTATTTTTACAAATCTAGAATTGTAACTCATTTCACCCAAAGTGGTAAAATTCTTATCTAGGTGGGGAGGAGTTACACTATATATTTTTCCTTACATATTTTTAATTTTTACTTTTAAGCTTTGACTCCTAACTATTTTAATCTATTTCTTAGAAACCCCTCGTGGGAACTTACTCTCTTGTGAACTGTAATGTTAGCATAAAACTTCCTAGAAGAAGCCATTGTAACCCTTTATAAACCTCAAGAAATTTTGTAATACTCTCTCAGTCTATCCAGAGCCGTCTCCACGCAACTCTTCTTTCTGATATTGTCACTTTTATTAAATAAACTTCTTTTTAAAAAAGTCATTACTTTTAAATTGAAGATAACTTATATATATCGAGTTTAAAATACCAGAGTCATCAACAATTTATAAAATAAAACCGAGGACTATCTTTTAGAAATATTCAGGCTGACAACGTTGAACTGGAACTGACACTAAAATATTGGCTACATCCATCCTCTCACGCAAAATTAGTACAATACTTTGACGAAATAGATCCAAACGACATGAACAGCACAGACATATACACAGACGGTAGACAAATTGAACAGAATACAGGCTGTGCCTTAATAACCTTAGAGAAACAAGAAAAACGACATGACGAACAATATCGATAAGCACCAAACAATCAAGCAGTCATTTTAGGCGTTTTGAAAGCCACCGAATACATTCAACGAACTAAAACCATGACAAAATCTTTCAACATATTTACAGACAACAAAATACTGACAGACTCTATAAAGAACCCTAACTTACATGACCCACTCCTAAACAAAATTAGACAGAATTTTCATCAATTAATGAATGAGGAAATCTCAGCCAAATTAACATGGATCAAGGGGCATGCTGGGATTTATGGAATTGAACTGGCTGATGAACTAGCTAAATCCTCATCGACAAACAATTCTTTACCTTTTGAATACTCTCAAACGCCTATTTCATACATCAAGAAAACTGTAAGAAACGACACAATGAGAAACTGGAACTTACACTGGCAACAATCAAACAAAGGACGACCAGTTCACAAGTTTTACCAGACTTTAATATAGGAAACTACAACAAGCTAAAAAGTACACATTACAAACTTAGACAATTTCTAACAGATCATGGACCTACCGAATACTATTTTAAACGTTTTCACCTTTCGGACTACGAAACATGCCACTGTGACGGACAGACAACACAAACATATAATCATATATTATATAACTGCCCACTTTTTGGCAAGGACAGGTTTTTTTTAATCAAACATATTATAATTAGTGGAGAACAATGGCCAATGCCAGAAAAGAATCTATTCAAAAACTATAGTTTTGAATTGAAAAAATTTGTTCAAAGCACTGAACTTTAACAAGATCACAGAGCATATTTAGACATCAACTTTTGGTGTATTTTTATTTTGTTTCGTTTTATTTTATTTCATTATTTTATTTTATTTTATTTATTCATTTTTTTTTTCATTTCGTTATTTCATTAATTCAGTATCCTTTTTGTTTTGTTTTTTAGGATTTTTGTTTCTATAAAATAATTGACAATAATATAATTAATTAAATTTTGTATTTGTTATGAGCTAAGCACACAATATGCTTGCATGCATGGGATGTGCTCACTTTTCAGTAAACGAATCTTTCATAGGGTTACTATGGAAGAGAGAGAAAAAAAAAAATATATATATATATATATATATATATATATATATATATATATATATATATATATATATATATATTTATATATATAAATGGTATTGGTGTTGAATTCGAAGTTACTGGAATCAACAATTTATCCGATTTAAATATTTTTACTTACAAGGGGACGTTTGCAGTTGTAACTCACAGATTTGAATGCCGATTTTTGTGTGGGAAGTAGGGACCTACCTAGGTAAAAGTTTTAAACTAAAAACTGATATTATTTTCAGATTCCTCATCTCAAAAAACATGTAGAAACTTAATTTTGTCGAAATCAGAAATAATTTTTTTTTACCTTTAAAATTTTGTAGGATTTTAGAAGGCAAGGGGCTGTTTTTTTCTGGAAAAATGTAAATAATTTGCGCTATCTCACATATTTTGCCACTGATTAAGACAAAATTTTAAGGTCATCTAGAAGCCTTAAAACTGCTTAGTTTAGCCCGAATACGGAGGTTGCAGGATTTCCCCTTATTGAAATATCTCAAGTTATAGCTGACCTTGGATTTTTTCATTCATATCAGTTTTTTTTATTCACTAAAATCAGAAGTAAATCCAATGTTATACGCATGGATAAAAAGCAGAATGTATGCTGATTCTAGTGATGCTGTTACTGTTGTAATCTTTTGAACACAGCAGTTGTTATGGTCGGTAGAAAATGTTGATGAAATCTCAACTTCAAAATTTTAAGCTCCTCGAAAGGGGTAAAAAATCATTATTTTTTTATTTTGATAAAATTTCACATATAAGGGTATTTATGGTGCGTTAAATCGAGAATTGAGGTCAGTTGTCCATGAAAAAAAGTTTCCACTGATTTACAGCGGATTTCCTTGGAATTTTGTAATTTTTTTAGAGTTTTTGAGTACCCTAAAGCCGGATGGTGTCTTGAGCATAACGAAAGTATTTTTATATCAAATACCTTACATAACTGCAATTGAACGTGAAAGAATCATTTCTCTATCTAGACTGCGAGCTGAGAAAAAAAAATAAAACGTGATTTTCATATTTTATTTTTTTTTTCGGCTCCTAATGCCCATTGGCGGCTATAACTCTAGTTTTACACTATTATATGTCCCTACTACCTACATAAAAATCGGCATTCAAATCTGTGAGTTACAACTGCAAACGTCCCCTTGTTAGTTTTTTCCTATATTTATACATCTTTTTTTGGTAGAATCCAAAGTGGGAAATTATTTTTTGGTTTACTTTGTCTGATTTTAACCATTCCATTTTTAAACAAGTTGGTACTGCTTTCTCGCCTAAAGCAACATTTAGTTGAGCTTTAAAATTTTTTAACTTATTGTGGCAGTGATCATGCCTCCTTTTTATGGAAATAGGAGCTATTATTTCTTTAAAGGCCTTTTGGTTTAATTCGTTAACTTTTGTTACTTTATTATTTAATTTTTCAACAGTTACTTTCAAACTACTTTCTGAAGCTTTTAAATTGTTCGTTTCCTTCACTATATTTGAATTTAAGTCTTCCGTTTCTTTGATTTTACTAATTATATTTTTATCTTTTTCTTCCTGTGACTTATTAACCCTAAAATCTTCACTTGTAGAAATAATTGGTTCCTCCAAACGATTGTTGGTTTTTTCTGTAGGTAACATCTGTCTGATAGTGCCCTAGTAGGACAAACTAGGAAATTTTGTTTTCACATAGTTACAAACATGATTTTATAAAATGGGAACTGCGGTTCCCACTGACAAGTTCCCGTCGTGGTAGGTATGGGAACTGAGGTTCCCATGACCAGTTGTAGACAGTGAATTTAGGTGTTTCAGATACAACACATTTCTAATCTTTCTTGAAAAAAAAAAAAAAAAAAACTTTATTTTTATGAAAAATACTTCATTTTAATAATCTTTCTAGTAAAAAAAAAACTTCATTTTTATTAACCTTCAGGTACTTCATTTTGAATGGTATTCCAAATAGCAATTCCTCGCGGGAACTATGCAAAAGCGCTTATTGCATGTTTTTCACATCATAATAGTTTTATTTTCTTGGCAGTAACGACAGCGGCCTTTAGTCGTGCAGACAGGCACATGCATCTGCTGAGGATTAATTTCAGTCTTTTCGGGTTGTTTCGGGGCTTTTGGAGAAATACTCTGACTAGATTTTGAGGTATTTGAATTTCTCTTCCCAGTATTAAAATTTGAATACCAGATAAGCTGGTTGGCCACAGCAGCTCTGAATTGTTTCAGAGGGAGTATGGTAATTTTCTCTTCGGTAATTTTACGTTTTCGGACCACCTTTGTCTCCTTTTTTACTGGCTTCTCCTTGTCACCCTCAACATAAACGACAGCGAATTCTACTTCTTCTGGCATATCCGCTATTTCCTCAATCACAGGCAATACGTGTACTCCTTCATTACAGTCATCATAATTTGGTACAGGTGGTAACCCTTCTATTCCTTGTTGCTCATCACAGTCATCATCTTTCGGCACTATAGCACAACCTTTTTCATTCAAATCACATTCAGTAGCATCATCCTTTGCTTCGTTCAAATTTAGCGGAGATTTCTGTTTACTATTTTACGATTTTGCTTAGCTTTCTTCTTTTTTTGCTCCTCTGGTCTTGGGAACCTCAGTTCCCATGTTTCAAAAACGTTTTTTCACATGCAAAACATCATGTTTTCTGGTTTTCTTCTGCATCAGTAGATAAAACAACATGAGAACAATATAATTCGGTCACCTAAAATCCTCTGAAATGGGAATAAGTGAATGATTTCGAGGTTTGAACTTACCCCTGTCGGCGGTGATGACACATGAATCAGCATCTCACGAGGCGGGAATTGGAATGGCTGATATCTTGGCTTCTTATCAGAAGTCGATGACCCAATGGTGCTAACATGACAGACTAGGATTTACTCAAACTCGTAAAACAGTTGGGGAGGGCAAAATATCGAAAATTACATCACAATTGGAGTGAGAAAACCATGGGAACTGGAGTTCCCATGAAGAGTTTAGGGTTAATGGTTTCTATTGTTTTATTTAAATCATAATATTCATTTCCGACTGTTTCTTTATTTTTATTAAGCTCTTGGTATTTTAAATTATACGCTTCTTCCACACTCTTAAAATTGTTTACAGAATTTTCTACACTTCCTTTTATTTCCGGTTTTCTATGTTGGTCGCGGATTATGTTTTTAAATCTTTCTTTTATTTCCGATTTTATATGTTCGTCGCGGATTAATTGTTTTATTTCATTTTTTTCGTCGATTAGATTGGGTAAATCATTATTAAATTTAAATCACGTAACCCTATATTATGCGTAGTTTTTTTAGGTTCTTTTTCGGCGATTTGTTTACCATATTATTAAAATTTAACTGCTTGTTTATATTTGGTCAAAGTCCGGAGGTCTGCTCGAGCTCGGGCCTGATTCTAAAAAATGGTTCTGTTTTTGTTCTAGTAATTCAATTCTTTCTAGTAATAATTTAATTTGTTTATCTTTTTCCTCCTCTATCGCGTGCACTCTATTAGAGAACGTTCTAATCGAAACTATGTTTGAATCTACTTGGGGTTGTTGATGATTTTGCCTAAAATTTCTGGAGGGGGGCTTATTGAAAAATCGATGTCGCGATTGAGGATCCCACGGTTGGTTATAAATTAGTGTTTGATATTCGATAGCTCGCTGTTGAGGCCGGAAGTTATGCTGATTGTTATTATTAAAGGTATTAAAAGTTTTACTTCGTTCATGCTGATACTTTAGCGGTCGGTAGTGTTGCGGATTTTTATAAGACGCATATTGCTCACGATGATATTGATGGGGTCGGTAATTTTGATAATCATGGTGGTTATTATAATTCGGTCTGTACTCTTTATTTTTATAATTAATTTCAAATTTTTTCTTTTTATAATTATTTTGAACTGGATTTTGTTGGTGTTTTTTATCATCATAAAGTCTGTGTACAATATGTGCCGCGCTATTTCTTAATATTTCCTCGAGATCTTCCAAGCTGTCGAATTTAATATGGTAAATGAAGTCAGTCAATGCCGGATCTAAACTATGAACCGCGTGGTGGGATATTTGTTTGTCATATCTGTACATTTCGTCCTGTTTGTCAATTATTTCATTGTCTGAATAAATTCGTGCGTATAAATCACATCTTTTCTGGCCCAGTCGTTCTAAGAAATCGAGTAGGTTCTTGTTATGGTAAGCCCGCGTATTTAGAATTTCCGAAATTAACTGTTCCCGAGTTCTTGTATCCTGGTATTTTCTCTTTAAGAATTTTATTATTTCTTTAACTGTACTAAATTATTTGTCATATACGGCGACTTTAGCTTTTCCTGTTAATTTATTTAAAATTGTTAAAACTAATTTAGCATGATTAGTATTTTTATGCGTATTATCTTCTTTGCAATATAAATTGTATAAGAATTCACTATTTCTAATAAAATCTACCATTTGTAACGGATTTCCGTCATATTCCGGGATTAGTGCTAGGTCGTGATTTTTAATTTCTAGAGCCATATTATTTCCTTTTTAAATAATGTTGAAACTGTTATTTTTAGGTTACTCAATTTTTCTTCCAAACCATTTATAAAGATAAATGCTAAATTAATATTTTAAATTATTATACTTATTACTAATTATATTTAAATTACAAAATTACTTAAAAATAAAAATAAAATAAATTAATTATACTTTTTCTTGATACAACGATGTCTTCTCGATGCCTTCTCGAAGAAAGCGGTCTTCAGCTCCTTCCCCCCCATTCTTTAGCAAGAGGTTGTAGGTCCTTTTGGTCAAGGTATTGGAATACCATAGCGCTCCCAAAGACTTGAAGATCTGCTGATGTATTCTGCTAATACTCAGCTCCCAATCTTCTCATGCCAATGGGAAGAGGTCTCGCTGTTCTGTACCTGAAAAAAGATAGAACTGCCGCGAAATTACGTTTACGCTTCCAAAAGTGCCTCCGTTCGGGCGCCAGCTAAATAAAAGGATCGCGGTTTGGAGTTTTTAAAAAGAGGCCTTATTGTGAAGTACATACATTGATCAAGATACAAGTACAATTAAAAACTTCGAGTATAACATCTGTACGTCTCAACGCACTACGGCAGAGTGTCACTGAGGCCAGGTGGAGGTGACCTTTTATAGCGTTTTTTAGGGGAGGGGATATCATACTTTTTTTTTATATTGTTAATCCTATTGAGGTCTACATAAGCATATATATATATATATATATATATATATATAAAAGTTAAGATGTATAAGGGAACAATATACATCTTAATCCCTAACAACCACCAAATGTATATAAAGAGGATCGCAGGACAATGAAGCTAGTCTATTATCAGTACTCGTGAGTGTTATTTCGTTCCTAATTTTCCTTTTTTTTTAGTTGTTTTTATTTGAAGGAACTTAACTGGTGCCGAAACCCGGGATCATTCAAGTATATTTCTGGGTAAGCAATTTATTTTTATTTCCCCGTCAAACATTTCGCATCCGTCTCAATCATCGTAGTTCTGTTTTGAACCCCTGATATTTTTCATTTTTTCATTTTTGAATTTTGAAAAATACAAAATGGAAGGCAATAACATTTTGAAACCTCCATCGTTTGAAGTACAGCCCGAAATGCAACCTTTACCACCGGAGACGCTAGCAACAGCTCACGCGAATTTGCGGGCCAACGCGCTAGAATTACTAAAGATTAAGACAGCAATGTCGCAAGATCTACGGAGAGCGATTGTAGATATAGAAAGGTACGATGGAGAAGTAGGGGAACTAAACCACTTTTTGAAGGGAGGAGATAGAGTAATGGCACGGATAGAAGCAAAAGCGGCCGGAAGTCTTTTGGATCCAGTTGACGCTTGCGCATTGAGAGCGGCTTTGGTATGTCGTATCAAGCGTGGAGTATTAAACGTAATTCAGGCGGACGAAGATACTCCCTGGGTGGTAGTGAAAGACCGATTTAAGAAGGCATTCGAAGCCGGTTGGTGGACTCCAGAAGAAGATATCTTCCGCAAGTGAGAAGATCCAGCGGGCAGTATGCAGGTTCGTTGTTGGCCCATTTCAACAGGATAACAGAGAAGATGAGGGAGTCAACGGAAGCTGCAGAAGTAGAAGCGAGGATGGCCTTTTTTTCAACTATTCTAAAGGTCCAGCTTGCAAAAGAAACGGGGAAAAAGGATGTGCTCCCGAGAGAGAAAACCTTTTTGAAGTGCGCAAGAGAGATGGTGGACTCTAGCGCTAGGGATGAGGAAGTCCGGAAGGAAGATGGATGGAGCAAGGTCATCTATAGACGGACGGATCGTAGAAGACACGCTCAGCCTCGAAGTGATACGTGGAGAAGGCGAGGCACGGAGTTTGGTGGCCGAGAACGACCAACGGGACGGGATAGGCCAGGGACAGAGAAGAAGATCTGGAAGAAAGAGGATAGGAAATGCCATGGGTGCAGGAAGGTGGGTCATCTAGTAGCTCAGTGCCTCTGCACGAGGTGTTTTGAATGTGGATCAGAGGGACACATTGCGAGGCAGTATCCATATATGAGCAGGCGTAAAGTAACCAACTAAGGGGAGTGTATGGAGGTGAACGCCCAGAGGGTGTGGAAGAGAAGTAGGCAACCTTCGGAATCGACAAGATCCTCGGACATTTCAGAGACGGAAGAAAAAGAAGGCGAACCAGGAGCAGGAGGGCGAGCGGCTGGGAGGTGCAACCAGAGAAGCGGTCCGAGGAGCGGAGAACGTCGAGCCATGGTGGAAAGCAGAGAGCGGGACGAGGAAGTGTGTAAGAAGAGGGGCGACCACATAGTTGTAAATAGCGTTGAGAGTGGATGTGGTAGGTTGCCCATAATTAGAAGGAAAGTGAAGTGCATTCCTGGTGGACACAGGCAGTTCTAACACGATAATGTGTCGCGAAACAATGAGAGCGTGTTGTAAAGGAGAGAGGATACCTCTGGTGCAATCGTGTGCATGTAAATTAGTCACCCTGAGCGGTCCGTGTGGAGTAGAGGGGGAGGCGGAGATCTCATTAAGTAAATAGGGGATCGAGGGTGGAAAGTTAAAGGTTCACATCGTGGAAAAAATGCGTCGGGAATACGGGGGCATAATAGGGTGTGATCTGTTGGCCAAAGTCGGGGCAAATTTAAAGAGTAGTGTGAAGCGATGGTCAATCCGGATAGGAGAGAGAGAATATCTGGGGGAAAGAGTCAGAAAGGAAAATCTTGCTATGGTCGGAGCTATAACCCGGAAGGGAGATTGGCGTCGGTTATTGAAACAAGAATTCTCGGATATATTTTTCAAGGAAGGGGAGGCGCTGAGTGTCACGGGGGAAACGTTGCTTGAAATTTCGTTGAAGCAAGAGCGCGTAACTTACGTAAAAGAACGGAGCTACCCCCAGACGTTGCGCCAGCACATACGGGAGGAACTCGACAATCTGAAGAGACAGGAGACCATTGTTAATAGTACATCGCCGTACAATAGTCCTCTGTGGGCGGCTAAAAATAAAAAGTGAGGATGGGACATCGCGGCAAAAATATCGAGTGGTAGTGGATTTTCGAAAGTTAAACGAGAACAGGGTAGATGAGAAATACCCAAACCCCGGTTCGGAGACATATTGGATAGGTTAGGAGGGACAACCGTGTTTAGCACTTTAGATTTGCAGGCGGGCTACCATCAAATAAGGATGCATCCCAAAGACCAACATAAGACGGCGCTTACTTTCGAAAGAGGCCACTACGAGTTTACGAGGATGCCATTTGGTTTAAAAAACGCATCGATTACTTTCCAGAGACTGATGGACGAGTTTTTAAGAGGACTGGACGAAGGGAAATGCCAAGTTTACATGGACGACTTACTGATATTCAACAAAGACGAGACGAGACACATGGAGGACTTAAGACAGGTATTTAACAGACTTGGACAGTTCGGTTTGAAATTGTCCGAAGAGAAGTCAACCCTGGGGCAAGAACAAATCAACTATCTGAGACACACGATTTCAAGGGTGGCAGTAAGGCCGGACGGAAAAAAGGTAGAGGCCATACGGAGGATGGCCATTCTGTCGGATGTGAAAGGGATACGGAGGCTCCTGGGGACATTGAACTACTACCGGAGGTTTGTTCCGGGGTTGGCGAGGCATCTCGTACCCCTAATCGATTTGCTAAAGAAGGGGCGACAAATTGTAATTACCCCCGAAATCGAAAGCAACATCCGGAAGTGCATGGCGAGACTCCAAGAGGATCCGATTCTCACATTTCCTGACTTCACAATTACGACGGGCGCTAGTGAGTATGTACTGGGGGCCGTGTTATCCCAAGAGGGGAAAAAAGGTAGCAACCCGTAGCATACGCGAGTAGACGTCTGAACGGAGACCGAGTCGCGTTACAGCGCGTTGGAACGAGCATTGTTAGGCGTAGTGTGGGGGGTCGAACACTTTAGACCGTACGTGTTGGGTCGGATGTTTAAGGTGTTAACGGATCATCGGCAGTGGGTGGGAAAGTTGAAGGAATCGTCGGCGAGGTTTACCCGTTGGAAAGTGATATTGAGTCAGTACAATATAAAAGTCATATATAAGCCAGGGAAGAAGAATATCGTAGCTGACTGGCTATCAAGGGCTTTACAGATAAATGCGATAGAGCGGGAAGAAGGGGAATATTCGGGAGGGATTCAGAGGTTCTTAAGTGAGTGGACACCGAAAGGAGAGGGGGAGTGAGAAGCGGAAGAGGTGGAACAAGAGTCGGAAGAGAGGGAGGATGGGCCGGAAGTATCAAGGGAGGAGAGTTCAGTGTGCGAACGGGCCGTAGAAATGGAGGAAAGGGGAGACATTATAAATGACAAACGGAGACAGATCATTTTGAAGACAAGAACGACAGGCCTGACTTAAGTGGAGTACTCGACATATGGGAGACATCGCATCACCTCCATATGGTCACAACCACGGTGTTGAGGGAGGAGGAGACACGACCAGAGAAAACCTTTTACTTATTCGTGGGAAATGCGGTTCTATGGGAGAAAATAAAGCGCTTGTGGCGAACGGAGAGGATTGGATTGGACCGAACTTTTATCCGGTGTAAACTCATGGTGGAGACAGTAACTGAAACGGATAGGCAAAAAGAAGTAAGAATAGCCTACCATCAGGGTAAAACTAACCACCGCGGGGTACAAGAAACATTACAGGCACTTAAACGGAAGTACTTTTGGGTAAAGATGCGCAATTGGATTGAGGAGGTGGTTGGGGCATGCAAAATTTGCAACGCAGCTAAGTACGACTGGCACTCCCAACTGGGAGGCAGGAGGAAACGGTATCACCCATCGGGCCGTTGAGTGATTTGGAAGTGGACACTTTCACCTGGAAGGGCTATAAATAAGTAAGTTGGCGATGGCGTACCCAGTGCAGGAAAGGTCGGTAGTGGCAGTGATAGCAACATTGAGGGCACGGTTCCAAGTGTATGGAGTATCGGATAGAATAGTTCCGGATGATGGGCGGGAGTTTGATAACGCCAGTCTAAGGAGGGAGATGGAGGAGGTGGGCGTAATCTGGCATATTAATACTCCGGGACTATCCTAAAGGTCGGGGAGGGATCGAAAGGTTACATAGCACCCTGGGAGATCATCCCCGAGTGTATCATATCGATAAGGGTTTGAATTCGGGGATGGCAAGCCAAAGGCGATAACCGCCTACAACTATTCTGTTCACATGTCGACGGGATCCTCTCCATTTGAAGTCATTTTGGGCTTCGAGAAAGGTGAAGGGACGGTAGGGTCACAGCAGTGGATAATAAATTAGCAGTACGGTTAGAGGTGTATAAAATGGCTCTTATCGATTGGTGGGAAAGGGTGCGGCGGAAGATAATGGCGGAGAAAAGCAGAAGGGTAGCGCGAGAAAAGCTCAGGGCTCGAGAACATCAAGATTGGTACAGTAGTATACCGAAGGGTGGGGTCAAATAGGAATAAAGAAGTTGTAAGGTATGAAGGACCTTTCAAAGTAATATCAATCCGGGAACATAATGTCGTCATGATCCAACATATTCACGATCCCCGGAGGCGTAGAAACGCCCACATAGAACAGTTGAAAATTCCGAGGATTTATTATTATTATTAATTTTTTTTATTGAAATATATGTACAATCTGCCTCAATTAAGGGCAATAGGTAACAGTGCTAAAGATATTCATACACACAAAATTAATGATAATGAAAGATAAAAATAAAAACAAGTAATAATTATTTAAAAAAAAAACTAATAATTCAATCATCAAGAATAAAATGAAATAATAAAAATCAAGTAAAAAAAATATAATAAAAAAATATTAAATAAAAAGAATAAGATACATTCTTACTATATGTACTTAACAGACAAAACCCCGAATCGAGCCTATTCCCCCACTTATTGGGAGTCAAGGCCAGACCCGTTGAGATCCCAGCGTTGCTCTCTCAGCTGCATCACTGGTAATATCCAGTGGAGGCAGAGTGGGAACGCTTTAGCTACATATGCTCTGGGCATGAGTGGAGAAGCTGGTCAGTACCTGGACTCCAGCATAACTTTATATTACAAAAGGTCTCGGGGCCATTGCCGTTTCAACCTTCTAGGAGGGTTATAGGGATGGTTAAGACTGGATAGGGATTGGGCTAGAGGATTGGGATGATTGGATAGATTTTGATGAAGTTTCGAGAATTTTGAGGGAATGAGATCAAGGACAAAAGGTATTTTTAGGTCATCGTGTAGGGTTTTGTTTGTAACATAATGAGATGCATTGACAATTGTTCGGAGGACTTTGGATTGGAAAGTTTGAATGCGTTTGATATTGGATTGTTTCGCTGTCCCCCACAGTTCAAGTTCGCAGGTCCATATTGGTTTTAAGATTGTTTTTTATATTAGGAGTTTGTTGTCGACTGAAAGATGAGAATTCCTGCCTAGTAGTCTGTAAAGTTGGCTGCATCTCCTATTGAATTCTTGTCTTTTGAGTTTAGTGTGAGGGTTCCAAGTTAGTCTTTTGTCAAGATGAAAGCCAAGGTAGCGAACTGTGTCGGATATAGGTATAGGAATATTATTGAAACGGATGGGTGGACAGGATTTGCTGCGAAGAGTAAAAGTTATATGACTGCATTTGGCTTCATTAATTTTTATTCTGCACTTGATGCACCAAGCTGCAATCTGTAGAAGATGTCTTTGGAGGTTGAGGGAAGCACGTTTGGGATCTGAATGGGATGATAGGATGGCAGTATCATCTGCAAATGTGGCTAAAAAGGTATTAGGATTGATTTGTGAGTTTTCAATTTTTTTAAAAGGAATTTGACCTCGGAGGGGTTAACTGCTTTAGGGGGTAAGGAGAGAGGAATTGGGGAAGTAAGGAATTGTTGAACATTAGTAGTGTGGGAGGGGATTTGTTCGAAATGGGGAATAAATGTGCTGGAGAGGTGCTTGGCAAATTCTTCTGCTCTGTTCTCATCTGAGGCAGCCCAGGATCCATCTTCACGTCGGAGAGAATGGGAAATATTGTAATATTTTTTAAGGGCCAGTTTATTGGCCCTCTAATAAATGATGGGTTAGGAAGTTTGGGTATCGGTGATAACGATAAGGTTAGGATTAAAGGACTGTGATCAGAGGAGAGGTTGTCTAAGCGTTTGATGGAATGATTAATAGCACCTAAACCTGTATGAATGAAGAAATCAAGCAGGTCAGGATTACGAGTGGGATCTGTCTGCCAGTAGGTAGGAGAACAGGGAGAAATATAGTAGCAATGGTTGGAATGAAGTGCCGACAGTAGAGTTCGGCCACGGGAGTTGGTGATTCTGGCACCCCACTGTTGGTGTTTGGCAATTAGGTCCTGCACCTAGAAGGAAGTGGTTTCCAAGTGAATCAAGGGGGGAACTGAATTGGGTGAAGGAGGCTGTTTTTCCAGGAGGACATTAAGCTGCAGCTATTGTCAGAGGGAAAGGGAAGATTTTGATAACAAAAGCAGTTGTTTGTAGGAAATTATGATTTGGTTAAGGTAATAAATAATGGGAGAGGGAATTATGGATGATGACGGCTGTGCCAGCATGAGCTCTTCCGTCCGGGTGATCCGTCCGATAGGTTTCGTATTGTGCTATTTTGAATGTTCTGTTACTAGTTAGTCGAGTTTCTATAATTAGGGCTATATCAATATAACTGTCGTGTAGTAGTGCTGTCAATTCGTCAGTATGATTCCGAATACCATTCGTATTCCTGAGGAGAATGAATAGGGAAGGTTTCATTTAGGGATTTCTTTGGGCGGGGATGATAATGTTGGATAGTGAACTGGTTAGGAGTGATATGAGAGGTGTGATCATGGATCGGAATTCCGAGAGGAAAGAGTTTAGTATTGATGAGATATCAGTAGCATTGGGAGGAGGCGGTATATAAGGAACTGTGGGTGTGTTGTTTTTAATGGGCTGGATTGTTGGACTTTCAGGGGGTCTGGTTTGAGGCTGAGGGATTCGGTTATGGATTGGATGTTGGAGTTCGTGATAAATGTTTTGAGGCTGGGGTTGTGGCATGGGCCCTGTTCCAGTAGGTAGCTCTCTGCCACCCATCATACTAGCATAGGGGATGGCTCAATTTACTGGTCTAGATGGCTGTCTTCTTGCTTGCCTCACTTATAGGTTTCACACCCTTTATAGTTCGCCGGATGGCCCTGGTGGCATAGAGCGCATACAGCTGGATTATCCCGAGGCTTGTTGCAATCTTCGGTTTTGTGTGGATCGCCGCACCTCACACATCTAGGCATATGATGACAATAGCGCTTAGTGTGTCCATACGCTTGACAGTTGTGACATTGAACAATATCCCTTTTTGGATACGGTTTCTCTATAATCACATTTGTTTAATAGAGCCGCTTTACATCATAAATTTTTTCTACTCCTGGAGATGGCTCGAGGTCAACAAAAAATAATGGCAAGGGTATTTTGTTACCCGTTCCAGGATTCATTTTGTTATCCTTGACCACATTTATGATTTGGCGAACTATAAAGCCCATAGAAGTAAGCTCTTCTTCTATAATGTCTGCTGGAGTAGTGTGGTGGAGGCGCCGAATTACAATTCTGATTGATTTTTCGTTCTTGAGCTGATAAGTGTGGAAATCAGCTTTGGTATCGCTTAAGTATTTAAAGTAAGAGGTTCGAACGGGTTTGGAGTAAAAAATGGGGATTGACCCTGAATTCAGTTAAGAGACGCAACAGTCCCTAGAACTGTCAGGTAGGTACTGAAGACCGTAGGCATGGTGGGGGGCCGTGCTTATCATTGCTCCAGCTGGCCGTTAACACGATATGTTCGTAAGTTATGATATACACTATTTTATTCACTTGCTAGTAAATATGAAATTACTCACAGTAATAACAAGTCCGATGCTTCGTCCTTATTTTCCACTGTTGATCCATAACAATTCACACTGTAAAACACAATAAAAATGTGATAAATGAAGGAGACGATACGTAAGCTACATTAACTATCTAGCGCAGGCGCAGAACTGGCCGAGGAGTTAAATTTAATCTTTTGATTTCTTTTCTTCATATTGCTCGTTTTCGTTTTTATCATTATCGTATTGCTCGTTTTCGTTTTGATCATTTTTGTATGGATCGTTTTCATATTGCTCGCTTTCGTTTTGATCGTTTTCATATTGCTTGTTGTTGTTTCGTTCGTTTTTCTCGTTTTTCGATAGGTATCCTCTTTTCTACACAATAACATGTAGTGTGAGTAGTGTAGTATGGAATGTATTATCAGGTAACAGGAGAAGTGTAATATTTGTTTATCTTTCATCTTTCTTCTTTGTAGTTTTATTACTGAAGGAAATTTGTAAAGTATCTGTGAACATTTTGAGTTATGTACAGAAGTATTTTTATTTTTTTTATTTGTGTTAACATTGATTTTCTTATTTTATGTCAAATATAGTTGTTTAGGAACCTGTGTTAGGAGTTTACGAGGATTGTTCGTAAGTTGGTGGCGGGTGGAGTGAGTTAAGGTGTATAAGGAAACAATATACATCTTAATCCCTAAACAACCACCAAATGTATATAAAGAGGATTGCAGGACAATAAAGCTAGTCTATTACCAGTACGCGTGAGTGTTATTTCGTTCCTAATTTTCCTTTTTCTTGTTGTTTTTATTTGAAGGAACTTAACTTATATATATATATATATATATATATATATATATATATATATATATATATATATATATATATATATATATATATATATGCAGTAAAGTTACTTAATTTTATCTGTTACATATGTAATAGTCTACTATGATGAATAACTAGCGAACCTAATGGCATTTTCTCACTATGTGGGAATATTTAAACAGGTTTTGATATGAGTTGGGAAAAAAATAATTCAAACATTCAAGGTTTTCAAGTTGAATCGATCCTCTAATAATCATTGAAACATGGGAAACTTTTGACTTATTCATTTGTATTATGTATATGTTAGAATATTCATAAAACATAAGTTCATTGAACTATTTAATTACCAATGATTATAAATGGCTGTTTTATTCATGTTGAATCGTATACTTTAAAACTATTTGATAAGCTATTGAACTATCTAACTTAATTATTTTATTTTATTGCTCTAGAAGAAAAATAATTCAATCTAATGTAGAAAAATAATATGATTTTATATATTTGTTTGCTTGTTGCCTCTGCAGTTAAAGTGGAACTAGATCTATCATAATTTTGACGATCTCAGAAGTAATTTTTATGTTTCTTGTTCCGTTTAATTCTTCTAGTAATATTTATGTTTTTTGTTAGGTAAAATTATTGCTCTAGAATAATGTCCTGGGAACTCGAATAATGTGTGTTTTAGTGTTCTAATTACATTCCAGCTATTTTTGAGAGGTTTAGGCCCCACAATAATGTGTAAGTGCTATTAGCGATTGGGATTCTCCAGCATCCTGTTCTGATTCTTGTTTATGATGTCTTACTTAGAAGGAAACGATATTTACCGGCTAGAAAATCGGCTTGTAATTTGTGAGAAAAAGGGTATCTGTGAAATCGTGCACTGACCAAATTGGAAACATGGCCAGTTTTCTTCATTTTTTCTAGGTATGGAATTGTTTGTTATTCAAGATTCATCACAATAAACAAAAACGGTAACAACTGAACAGGCAGTACGACCTTTTAGCCAGACTGATTTTTTAAGATCACATTATTTTTTACAAACAGCTATTAGTAACAATTTGGAACTATGGAGTGCAGCCGAGAGATCAAAAATTCAGAAAATCTAATGTTTTCATTCAAAGTTTTAAGAGTACTTGTAATCGTTCCACTTTCTGTTTGCAACCATGCATTGCATAGTGACTTAAAAATTCCATGGGACTAACCAAAATAGCGGTTTCAGAATTTTCACATTAGACTTGGTAGTAACACAAAAGAACTAGCGTAAATACTATATTTATTAACTAGCCGAGACAATCCTGACTTCTGAAGATACATTAACCGAGGCACCTATCTACTTCATCGATTGAAGGACTATTTGGACATTATATATGCCGTGAACAAATTTATTAAATGTATCAGAAGCTTAAACAGCAAATAACATTCTAGCCTAACTATAAACAAATAGATAAAATATTTACATATATTTTATATATATTCTATAATAGGTCTAAAAGAAAACCACTGTAACGAATATCTAAAAAAAATATATATATATATTTTTTGACTTACAAACTCAAAGGTAGATCTAACTAAAATAAGAATGTTTGATACTAAGCATTTTTTTGAGGGTTAAACTTTGAAAAAAAAAAAATTAAATGGTATCATTTATGTTTTATATTTTATCTTGTTTTATATTCAAGGATATATAGCATTAGGGTTTTGGGCGAAGTAACTATTTTAAACAAGAACAAATACAGGTATGTTGGCATTAATGTTTGAGCAGCTAAAATAATTTTGTAATTGAACATTTATCAGTTAATGCCCCAATAACACCTTGTATCATGCCCAAAATATTCCTGCTTCTATATTTCGTTTTAAATCTTGTAAATTGTAAAAATTTGCCTTCTTTCTGGTTATTCAAATACCAATTAGGTATCTAGAACCATCTGTCTCATAGGTTAGAACAGTGGTCTTATGATTCAATGCAAAAAATGATTGGCAGTGGTCATATTCTTATCTCTTTTGGTCTAAGAGATATTTTGTATTTTATCTTTCCGACTTTTCGGCACTTTTCCCCAGAGCATCACATAGATTAATCACCTAAGATTGGCTTTAAACCCCAAATATAAAATAAAATTAATTTTATTTATTTCATTTTAGAGAATTTTTTTATTTTTGAAAATAGATGAATAGTATAACTAGAAAAAATAGATTAATATATGAAGAAAAAAAGTTTGTTATACGTACTGTATTAGGCAGAGGGTTGGGCTGATAATTGTATAAGTTTATTCATTTTGTTTTGATTATTTATAATTATTTCATTGGAATAGGATGCATAGTTATTAAAGTTATTCTTTAATGTCGTAAATCAGCCTCCACTGGCTTCTTTATCATTCCAATGAACAACAATACGAGGAGAAATAGGATGGCCCTAACTTCGATCGGTTATAGCAGTCACTTTCTGGGACCTAAGATACCTAGCCAAAATAACGTAACGTATATATGGTACAGCATAATAGTATCCTTCTCGTTCAAGTGAATTTTTCGGTGAATCTTCATAAGATTGTTGGCAGTATTCCCAGCGAGTGGAATCCAGGAGGATTCGATCGAAGTGTGAATCGGTGATAGACTTCAATTGCAACGGAAGTATCTACTTTGAGGTGGGAATTCTCCACCGTTTATTTAGAAGACATTTCATGCATTACTGTATTTCGGAATTGCTTGTAAGGCCATAGTACAGCCACGCCAAACTTCAAAGTGTTTTGGAAAGAATATATTTTCTAAGCTATAGCTGTAGTGTTACTGCTTAAGCACGTCCTTACCGCACCGTCTTTGAGCCTTAACAAGCTAAAGTGCTGAAAAAAAAACGGGATTCTCGAAGAACCATTTCCATCAACTAGTCACCGAAAAGAACAGTAACTATCAGGAAGATTTGGAATATGGGTAAAAAACAGCAATGTACCTAGCTTATTTCAAGCTTGGGAACTAAATGAGAAAAGACCCAGCGGGGAAACAAATTAAAATTAATAATTTGTTTTTATAGAAGAAATGGTATATGATTATTTTGCTAAACCACTACTGCAAAACTCATTTTATTTTTTAATTTAATAATTAATATTTAAAAATGACTTATTTTTCACTATTCTAGATATATTTCATTGTAGATGTCATCGTTTGTAAACGGTATGGATGGAGTATAGCTTTATTGTTGCCCATGAAGCTGATTCTAATATTTCCGTTAAAATGGTGGTTTCAAATCGTTTTATACTTGAAATTTTTAGTTTTTAATTTTTTTAGTCAAACTATTTTTCTAGAGCTAACTAAAACCTGATTAGCACGAAAAAGAGAGAAAAAAAGGTCATAGCGGCTGCTAGTGTTTCATTTCCTCTAACTAAAAAAAAAAAAAAAAAAAAAAAAATGGACCTTGGCTCAACTCGTATAATTCTATCTCTTATAGACGAGGCTATCAACTATTATGGCTTTCCCGTTATCTGAAATATTAATTATTAAGGGGAATATTAATAATATTAATTAAGGGGGTTATTTCATCGCGCTACAGAAAGCGATTAGCATAAGTATTGGTATTTAGTCTTGCCAATATTTACTCAAAGAAATATATTTAAATTATCAATTAATAAATAATGCGTTTTTTTTTTTTTTTTTGTTTTTAATAGCTGAATAAACTGACTGAAGAATGCTTACGGCAAACTTAGTTTCTACCATTCCTATTCCGTTTTTTAATCGACCATATACTTTCAACTAATAAATACCACATCAAAATATCGCCAAATAATAACGCTCAAACTCCTATTTTTCTGAGACCTTTTAGTTTTACAGTCTCGTGGAATGGTACCTGGAATTACTTGTAAATACAAACCGCAACTCGATAAACCACCTAATTATGCTATCCTACCTCTTTGAACTTTTTTCTCCTGTTCATGTTGCGCATTATTGTATTTTATTTGCATTTATTAAGAAACAAGGAAGCTTTAAATGCGCCTCTAGCATTTGTGACCACGGACGAGCTTCACCAACATTTTAACACAGCATTAGACTTAATTAATTATTCTAATAGAACGATTTAAAAGGCAATGCAAATAGAGTCAAAACCAGGCAGTTAATTTACATATCAAACCAATTAAAATTTTATAATCGCTTAAAATCAATCCTTATTAATGAAGTTATCATATATATCGATTGTTTGTGCTCCTTTAGACACGGAATTCCTGTGGTTTCATGCCGAGTAAACATTGAAAATTGCTGTGGAGATTATCCTCTTAGAGCGCTTATCATAAAATCTAAGAACGCAGCAAGAAATAACTGAATAATTACAATAAATAATCAAGAAGGAAACTGCGGTGTGATTAATTTGGCCTTAGTTGATTCCATTTTCCCTCAGATTATAATTGATTGACGTCTTTAATTATTTATATTCTCTTTTATTTTTAAACACTGTCCCTTTTATCGAATGAACAATATAAGTCTGATCATGGTGTGTAAAACTAAAGTGGAGTATCTTTTTTAAACGTCACAACTAGTGGTTTTCACCACATCAGGGTGTGAACTCCATTGATAAAGGATCTCCTGCTTTTAGCCAATTTTAATTTTCTAAATTTATCAAAATGAGAAGTCCAAAAAAAAATTTAGATTAATAAATAAATGTAATAATAAAAATAAATTTATAACTCCATAATATTTTTTTTCTACAGGAAAATTTACCTACCGTTTATTTCTTCACGGTTTTCTTTTACATTTAAACTTCTTCAATTTAATTCTTCTCTATATCGTAATTTCTTCGAGAACCATCAGTCCATGTTTCTATCGAATTGTATCTCTAGATTTGAAGCACATGATCAATACTTATAAGTTGGTGGTTAATTTATAATATTCTCAGTTTATTTTTATGAAATTTTGTTGTTCTTTTAATAATAATTTTAACATGTTATATGTTTTCATGGTGACTAATAGTTTAACCTCCGTACAGTGTAACAAATATAAGAGTATAACAAACATTAATATTAATATTACATTCCCCCTTCAAGGTCACACTAGAGTTTAGTATGACTCATTAATAACAAAAAAAAAATATTATTAATTAATATGCCGACAGGCAATCCAAGATCCTAAAAGCTACTTATTTTATGTTTATAAATAATATTAAATAGAGGATTTGAAAGAAAAAATATTAATTAATATAAATATTAATATGATTATTATTAATATTATTAAAATTATTCTATTTTGACACATTAATAACAAACATTCCAGTTCAATACGTAGTGTTTCTTGTTTAGACTTGGCGCCTGAGCATAATATGAACCTCACCAGAAAGAAATACATCCATTACCTACTTGACTTGTCATAAACCTATATTAGCTATAACCTAAAAATCATTGCACATGGTGATCCTACCCCAATGTAAGTATATACTTAGCCGAAAAAAAAAATATACCGTGTGATCTAAACTGAGATAATTTTTTTTTTTAAAGAATCCCCGCTTTTAATATTTTTGACCTTGTCCTTGTAGCGTGTATAAGAACTACAGAACGAGAGACTGTCATCCATTTACTGCGGGGAAGTCCATGTGAGAATTCTGCAAAAATTTATGAATATTTATTAGGTACATACGGGTTCTATAATAACTATGATAGCCACAAAAACGATGAATTCAAATAGATTATATCTAGTTTTGATATTTAAATGAAGGTACTTTAACGTAAATCATGTAATATTGCTTATTTATTCGCAGTAACGTCTTATCACGAAATGTTTGTTCAAAATTTATAATCTCGTAAAAAGGCAATGTTATTTTATTTTATGTAAATTGCAAAATTAAAAAAATAAAATAAAAGTATATACATGTAACTATAATTATTCTGATGAGTAAACACCTTGTACCGTAGTTTTAATTCCATTTTTTTTATTAAACACTCAAAATTTAATAAAATTTATTTTATAAGTTGCTCAAGCATTACACAAACAACAGCACTACAGTCATTGTGGTACTATGCCTTCATTAAGAAGTGAATCATTCTCGTCTACAAATATGAGGAAATGGTGGAAAAAATTGAACAAAAACAAAAAACTCTGTTTAAGATAATTAATGTCAATTCGAGCTATTTGGAAATTTGCTGTTTCAGTTGTTATTATCTCAATCAAACAATTTATTAATTGATTGATTTATGATAAATATAGAGACGATAAAATAACTTTTATTTCAGCTTATATGAAAAACAAAGTTGAGTTATGAAATCAATTGCATTCAAAATAATCTACTGTCCCTATATATTTTTATTTATTGTCCCTAAATATATTAGAAAAAGTCACTTTTTTCAGGATAAGGATCCATTCAATAGACTTAAGAATTCTCAAAATTATATTTTTTAATTCATCGTGAACATTGTGAGCACTGCATGTCCAAAATTATGGTTTACTTTTTAAATATTTTTAAAAAAATAATTTCTTTAAGATAAATTTGTGTGATCAATTTACAGAATAATAAACTAAATTACGTTTGTACTGATTCCAGTACCCCAGCCTTCCCAAGACCTTCATACTCAAATGGTTAAAAATAAATTTCTCCTTTTGTAGTCTAATAAATTCAATAAAAGTTTTGTTTGGTGTTTTCATTGTATGTGTATGTATATATTACACACACACTTATGTTTTAAGCTGCATTTAATGAAAAAAATCATTTTTTTTTTTTTTTTTAATGCTACCAAGTGCTAGTTTCTCCACACGTTTTTTTTTTTTTCATGTCATATATAGGCAATACAGGGAATTTTCGAGGTGTATATTTGAAATAATAAATAAGAAAAAAAAAAGAATCTCATTTAAAGTATTCTGACGTCACACAGTGGGACGAATGATCACTGTAGGAGGAAAAAAGTCTGAATCACTTAAACAGACCTGGCAACCTGATTTACATAAACAAAACAGTTTAAAAAGGTAAAATAAAACCACTAAAGTCACAACCATAAGGAAAATACTATACAGTAGGCCCCCATTATCCTTGGTTTCGATTTTTTTTTATTCAGGTTTAATTTTTCACCATTCATTTTATATGTATCATATTAATTTAATACAAATAATGAGTTAGATCGTCTCTAACGATTATATAATGGGTAATTATTTATAGTTATTATTATATAGTAATTATTTTTAATTATCTTAAAAAAATAATGAATGAAAAAACAGGTCAAGCTGTCTTTTATACTTAGCGTATAAATGAGGTGTTTCCGGTGAACTAATCCAATTCATATTATGTTTCGATAGTTTTCAAATCTTCTAATACTCTTACTGACCTTTTTGCCTACTAAACAAAACTATTTACTCAGTTATGCTTGAACAAAAATTAACCAATAAAAACCGAATAGATAGGTGAAAATGTTTAAGTGTCATCCGCTGAATTAGAAATTGATGATTAAAGTGTTCATAATACTTTGAAGAATATGGAGGATATTTCCGACTTAGTATCGTCGCACAGTGCAACGAATGGCCAAGGAGGAAAAAAGTTTGATTCACTTAAATAGACATAGTAACCTGATTTACATAAAAACAGATACAACAGAGTAAAAATAAGGTGAAATAAAAACACATAAGTAAGTAACAAAAAAAAAAGAATATAATATATTAGGCGAAACTTGGAACAATATAACTGTTTTTTGTAAACCTTAAATCTGAAAACATTTGACATTGCAGTTGACTTATTCGTGTTACATTCACTATCACTCCATGTTGTCATCGTCTGACGAGTCTTTATCTTCCCCAGAGGAATAATCGCAGAACGAGGTGCAAGAATAATTACTATCTGGACTTTTAAAAAGGTCTGCTGCGATAATGTCTGTAATGGGTAATGTTTTCTTATTTTTTCCTGGTTTTTGCTATAAACTAACGATGAAAAAATATCAACAAGATTGTACAGAATGTTCAATTAAAAGAATCAATAATTTTAACTAAATGTGATATGTCGAGTTAGATACTACTTACATCCTTGTTTTTACTTACAATAGTAATTCCACAGCTAAAATCAAAACAAACTCTAATACTGCTCTATAAAGTTCAATACATACAGTAAAAACATGCATACATACATTCATTCTTATGTGTTTTTGTGTATTGTAACTTTATAAATGAATGTAAAACGATTTTTTATTATAAAAATGATTTTCTCAATCTCCTTGATGATCGGAGTCAAAAAAATGTAATATGACTTTCCGCGGTTTTCCAGCCTCTTTTTAAATTTTAAATATATCTTCAGTACAGCTGAAGATGTTGCAACAATAGCCTCTAATTCCACTTTTTCAAATATAGTAACATATTCAATCAATGTCCTTAAAGTTTTGCCAAATACGAAAAAACTCTCTTCGCGGAATTACCAATTCGTTTCCAGACAAGAAAGCTGATAAAAGCAGCTAAATGTTTCATGATTATTTCATATACCATCTAAGAGGCCTCTACCGAGAATTTCAGAGAGGTACTTTGGGGTACTTTTTAGTCAAAAAATCAACACATATCAATACGATGAAACACAAATTTAGATCGAAAGAGTTAATAGTTTTTATAAATTTGGCCTGTCGAGTTAGGTACTACTTTCATGGTTGTTTTCACCTTGAAATCCACTTCCTAAAACGGAAGAACCTTTAATAATGTTCTATAGACTACTTAACTATACACCTATCACAATAGTTTCATTAATTTTGATTATGACTTTTTTCCTCCTAGATTGGTCATTCGTCCCACTGTGCATTTTTTAAACTAAAAAGATCTATTACTAAAAAGTACCCCAAAGTACGGCTCTGAAATTCATGGCACAGGTGCCTTAGAAGGTATACGAAAGAGTCATGAAACATTTAGCTGCTTTTATCTGCTTTCTTGTCTGAACACGAATTTTCAATTTCGCGAAGAGAGTTATTTCGTATTTGGCAAAACTGTAAGGGCATTGATTTAATATGTATTACTATATTTAAAACACTTAAATTACAGGATATTATATCAACATCTATAGCTGCACTGAAGAGATATTTAAAATTGGTAGTTACGAAAGTTAAAACGAAATAATAAGAGACTGGAAAACCCCAAAAAGTTATTAGGAGATTGAGAAAATCACTGTTATAAGAAAAAATCATTTTATATACTTTTATAAAGTTACAATACACAAATACATAGGAATGGATGTATATATGCATGTTTTTACTACATTTATTGGATTTGCATTTAGATAAAAAATCAGTTATGTTAGTTTGTTTACTAAGGAGAAAAATGTGTAATCGAAATTAGTGAAACTGTTGTAATAGGTGTAAACGGAAGATGTTTATAGAGCAGTATTATAGTTTTTTTTTGGTTTTAGCTGTGGGATTACTAAGTAAAAACAAGGATGTAAGTAGTATCTAACTCGACAGGTCACATTTAGTTAAAATTATTGATTCTTTCAATTGAGCACTCTGTATAATCTTGTTGATATTTTTTCATCGTTAGTTTATAGCAAAAACCAAGAAAAAATAAGAAAGCATTACCCATTGCAGACATTATCGCAGCAGGCCTAGTAATTATTCTTGCTCCTCGTCCACCGATGATTCTTCTGGGGAAGATGTGTACTCTTCAGATGACGAGAACTTGGAGTGATAGTGAATGTAGCACGAATATGTCAACTACAATGTCAAATGTTTGCAGATTTTAGGTTTACAAAAAACAGTAATATTGTTTCATGTTTCATCTAATAAAATATATTCTTTATTGTTGTTACTTTCATCTTATTTTAACTCCATTGTTTATGTAAATCAGGTTGCTGTGTCTATTTAAGTAAGTCAGACTTTTTTCTTCCTAGAATGGCCATTCGTTGCACTGTGCGACGATACAAAGTCGGAATACTTAAAATAATATCGCACTTTAAGTGGATCTCGGGTCATTGGCCGATCACATTGACGCACAGTGGGCAAAAAAATCCATTTCGGCGGCCAAAATTATTTTATTGCAGAAATATGTTTTAAATGACGTCCGATATACGGGAAAAATATTTTAAAAATTTTCATCAAAGTGGAAGAGTTCATAATAAATTACTGAACTGTCGACCAAAAATGCATGGAGTACGGTTAAATGAGATGTATGTAAAGCCTCATTTGTTGGTGATATTTCTTTAATATAATATGATACAAATGAGCGGTTTCTATATACCAATACAGCAAAATCATGTACGATCGATTATTTCAAAATTAAGCGCATTTTTATTTACTTATTAAAAATAAGTCTTCAAAAACTAAAAGTAAAATTTTTGAAAAAATAGCCAGCATTTAAAAGGACGATGGAGTACGATGTCGAAACTTATATCACTGTAGATGATTTAAATTCAGAAAACGATGTATGCTCTTGATGATGTTTGTCATCATGTACAAACATATACAACGTGTTGTAGACAAAAAAATCATTTTGGTGGCCGAGATACTACGAGTATATTGCGGAAATAAGTTCTAAATGAAAAGCAACTAACGGGAAAAATATTTTAAAAATTTAAAGTGGACCAGCTAATATTTAAAAAAACTTTTGATTTTCAACATACTTCCAACCAAAAAAAAAAAACCGATATCAGTTCTCTTTATTTCGTGATTTTGTTTTAAATTAAATGTCAACATTTCAGAGAGGCTCATTTCTAATGAAGGTATGTTGGCCCTAATGACACTTCTTTTTCGACGTTTCGTTCTTTCGGAACGTTCACTGTAAGCTTTTATTGGACGTCCGTGACTGCGATCGCTAAGGTCACTTTGACTGGAAGTAGAACCTGCTGGTAAATCATCATCGTTCGCTGTCAAATAAAAAGTGTTCTCTAGTCAATCCGAATATTTTTTAATGAAACACACTTTATTATAATTGCTGGATACATACCTGAATTTAAATTGACCGAGAATACCTTTAAGATTTATTGAAAGTTTTTCAGGTTCTAATCCCAACTGCTCCGATACTCTCTGATGAAACTGAATATAATCCGCTTTAGTATCATCGAAGAAACAATCACTCAATTCTCTATAACTCCACATTATAAAAAGAACTTTTAAATACTAGCACTGTTAGATAAAACCGAGTTGATTGACGGTAGCTGAGAAGTAATAGCATATATAGTAAACAAATGAAATGCAACAAGAGCAAAAAATAACAACTACTCCATGTCTTGACGGGATTTATACTACCTACAGATAAATGTAAATACCTAAAGGACATAAACATAGAGAGCGATTTATTTTTGTTATTTTTTATAATTTTTTAAAATAAATTTGTTGTTTTGGAGGTTTTTCAGTACATGATATAAATTCAGAAAATGATGTATGCTCCTGTGTATGAATCCTGATGATGTTTGTCTTGATGTACAGAAGTACATTCAATGTTACTAACGTTCCTATGAAACCTGAAAAACCACCACCAGATCTAAAAGAGTGTGAAGAAATAAATTACAAATAGGAACAGTTTCGATTGGGAGGGGGATAATAATGAGGCACGGATCGAAACGGATATGGTTTTTGGGATTTAATTAACACAAAATAATGGACATCGATGTGATATAAGTTTCGATATCGTACTCCATCGTCTTTTTAAATGCTGGCTATTTTTTCAAAATTTTTACTTTTAGTTTTTTGAAGACTTATTTTTAATAAGTAAATAAAAATGCGCTTAATTTTGAAATAATCGATCGTACATGATTTTGCTGTATTGATATATAGAAACCGCTCATTTGTATCATATTATATTAAAGAAATATCACCAACAAATGAGGCTTTACATACATCTCATTTAACCGTACTCCATGCATTTTAGGTCGACAATTCAGTAATTCATTATGAACTCTTCCACTTTGATGAAAATTTTTTAAATATTTTTACCGTATATCGGACATCATTTAAAACATATTCCTGCAATAAAATCATTTTAGCCGCCGAAATGGATTTTTTGCCCACTGTGACCCGGGAGCCACTTAAAGCGCGATATTATTTTAAATATTCCAAAATGAACGTGGCTATGCTTGCAATAGTTTTTAAAAAGTTCCATATGTTATCCATTTGATTGCGACGATTACCTTTCTGTTTGAAATATTGTATATAGAATTAATATACATATATAATACTCGTTTTAAATATAAGGGCGAGGCAGCGAAGTAAACAGAGCGGCACACAGTGAAGTCAAATGGACAAAAATCAATATCTTTCTAACTAATAATCCCAATAATTCTATCGACTTATAGTTGGCCTCATTCGATTCAGAATTTAAAATTGTGAATGTTACCCTCAGAAATTTGACTTTAAAAAAGAACAAGAAAAATTGCGAAATCATAAAATAAAAATAAATAAAATTATGAATTACTATGAAATCATAATTTTATTGTTATTTCGAAAGTGCAATTAATTGTGTTTATTAATTAATTTAATTCAGTTACTTGAGATCAGTTATTTAGCAATTTCCCTGTGAAAAGAGTGAAATAAAAAATTAAATAAAATTATGCAACAAAAAATAACTCATTTCTTAAAAACAAAATTAAAAATGAGAATAAATTCAAATAATATAACAAATAAACTTAAATATAAAATTAATTGATAGAAATATTAAACTTAATATAATGGAACAAATTAACTTAAAACATTTGTATTTTTAAAATTAAATTAAATTGTATTATTTTTGATAGCTTTTATTTTATAAAAACGATTTCATGGAATCTACAACTTCTTTTACGTAATAAAATGTCACCAAAAAGTTTAATTGCTTATAATTACTTTCATAATGAAAGTTTGAACTTGAGTTTGGCAATTCAGGAGAAAATTTTCACAAAAATTAAATAATTTTCGAATATGCAAGAATAATCAGATGGATTTGTAGGCATATTTTCTCCGATAAATCCTGATAATAATACAATGAACTTTAACTTAACGTGGGTTAACGCGGGTTCTATAGTCATAATTCAACTTTGTTATTCAACTTACTAGGTTTTCTCTTTTTTAGTGATTTATATTCGGCGGCTTCTATAATATATACCAACTTCTACTTATATACATTAATGTTATAAAATACTAATCAATTAAATGTACAAAAATAAGGATAAAATTAAATTTTTAAAAAAAGGTAGATTCAATTGACAAAAATATACATCTATATTTTAAGTTTTTTAAAAAAAGAAGTTTTTTAGGTTAAGAAAACAGGTTTTAATTCTTCGAGTGTTCAACATTGAAAAACAACACCAATTATCTCTGATGTATAATGATATATTTTAGAATTTTTTCCGCGTTTGCCCCACTCAGCGGTATCCACTCCTTAAAAAACAAACATCCTGTACCACTACAACCCGCGAGGACCTTGAATTCATTTCTTCTTTACTCGTATTTCTCCAAAGAAATATAAGTAATTAAATAAACTTATATTATCAATTAAACATTAAAGGCAATTGATTAACTAATTATATATCTTAACTCTGTTCGCAGTTTCAGGACAAATAAGTTTAGGGCCTCTCGATACTTAATACACTTAAGTCTTATACACTCTTAAGTACTGTATTAAAAAATAAAATTAAGTATAACAGATTCGGGAATACTTTTTTTCAACGTTTAGACAATTAATGCGAATGAGAGAATTTTTGAAGAATAAGTATGTCCTTCTTTTTTTCGGTTTAATTACATTTTTTTTTTAACCTGATATCTCACAAGGGTACGTTTGGAGTTGTAACTAACAGATTTGAATGTCGATTTTTGTGTGGGTAGTAGCGACCTATAATAGTGCAAACTAGAGTTATAGCCGCCAATGGGTATCGGGAATTAAATTGTAGTTTTGTATGCATTTTGACGTAAAAATACTTTCGTTATGCCCAAAACACGACTTGGCTTCGAGGTGCTCAAAACCTCCAAAAAAATGACATAATTCCAATAAAATCCGCTGTGAATCAGTGGAGAATTTAGTATTGACAGACTGGCTTCAAATCTCGATTCAACGCACTAGAAAACTTATATGTAAAAATTTATCAAAATCAAAAAAATATTTTTTTTTTAACCCTTTCGAGGACGTTAACATTCTTGAAGTTGAGATTTTATCAACAACTTTTAACGGCCATAGCATTTGCTGTGTTCAACCGATTCCAATCATAATAGCATCACAAGAATCAGTGTACATTCAGATTTATAACCAAACATATAACATTGGGTTTGCTCCAGATTTTAGTGGACAAAAACTAATTAGAAAAAAAAATCCTAATTAGGAATCGGTTGTACTAAAATAAAAATTAGAAAGGAGATTGTTTTAAACCTGAAAGGACATCAAACTTCTCTGTATAAAAATTACCGATTTTTCATAGACGTTTTTCAGATCATATTTCGTTACTACATATTATTCCCACTTCGACTAAACTGTTAGAAATATAATCCCTTATTCGGAATCATTAAAATATGGGGAAATACATTATAACCTGCTGGAAAGAATGATGTTAATTAATGAGAAGACATTAATCACTAATTCAGTCGAAAAGGAATAATATTTAAATTTTGCTACTTAATATTTCGGTCTATCACTTACTGATTTCTTATTAGTAAAGATAGTTTATGTGGTAGTGCCGTATTTTCAAACTGCTCGTTGCGTGCTAAGTGCTTCCCTCCTGGTGCGTACACTAAAACTGGCCTTTAAATAACGACTGCTGACCAACCAGGCTTATACAAGGACAAACCGGATCTTGTTTTGGAGTAAACTGGATCTTGTTTTGGAGCAAGGCTTGCATAAAACTATTTTACTGTTTACTTATAATTATTAATTTTACCACAATAATAATAAAAATTCGTGGTCTACCGTTTCTAGATCCCTATAATTATAAAAAATAAATGAAGACATTAATCCGTGTTTACTACATAGCTTCCTCAATATTTTTAAACTCCAGTTACTACGCAAGTTTATTGTTTCTTTTAACAATTTTTTAAATTTTATTTTGTCCTACTAGTAGATCTGTATCTCGAGGAGGGAGATGAATTCACAGACAATTATTAATCCGCTCTTCTCTTCTCTGCTCTTCTCTGCTACTCTCTTTTTTTCTCCATCGTAAGGGAAAAAGAGCCTAACTAAACAAATCCTCTTCTGTCGTCGCCTAACTGTACCTTTCCTAACAATCACTTTAGGTACCATTCTTTTCGGTATCCTGGCATCCGGCTCCTGTGTAAATGGCCAATCATTCAATATGCTGAGTATTAATTAAATTTACCACGTATAAAGCTTTATATACAGGGGCGGATCGGGAATTTTCGGCCCACCGGGCAAATGCTCTTGACCGGCCCTCAGGGGCCATATAAGTTGAGTGTAATGAGATAAAGTAAAAAATAAAGTTTATTAGATGTAAAACTTTGTTTTGTCCATTTTTTTCGGCCCGCCTAGATATTTTTCTATTTCATCCGGCCCGCCTGGATATTTTTTTATTTCATCCGGCCCGCCTAGATATTTTTCTATTTCATCCGGCCCTCCCCTTAAAAAGTTTACCCATCTCTGACTTAGACAATGCATGTCAAGAAATTTCGCTTTTTAGGGGGCCAAATAGGGCCTCAAGTCTCGAGTGGAGTTTTTTTTATAAGGATTTAATTTTCCTATAACCAATAAAACGTAAATATTTACTTTTTCCCCTTTCTTTCCCGGCCCCACCGGCCCTTTTCCTGACCGGCCCACCGGGAGATTCCCCCGGTATCCCGGTGGGCCGATCCGCCCCTGTTTATATATTGAACAGAGATCACTATTTTCGTAAAACCTCCTGGTATTTAAAGTCGGATCGAAAATTACACCCAAGATTCTGCTTGGCTTCTTTCGTTCCGACAGAGCTAGGTTCTTCGTCATCGCAGCTGTGAGGATCCAGTTTTTAGCACTATACGGTAAAACAGATCTGTATATAGTCTAATTTTAGTGGAATGTGACAGTGGACTTTAAGAATCTCATTTTAGTTCATTACGTACGATTATTATTATTATTATCAAACATTATTTTCATTCAACATCTAATTTTCATTATTTCAAAAAATTGGTCCTGAATGCCTTCACCGTTTTGAAAGTCATACTGGTAAATATTTAATATCTCTTCCTCAGACATCTTCAGTTTTTGTTTTTTTAACTGAAAACATTAACTAACTATACAATGGCAACACTTACTTGGTAAATATGTTTACTACCCAATTCAGCATTAAAAAAAAAAAAAAAAAAAAAAACTATTCTTCACTTGTCTTCAAGGATGCATGTAAAATATATTTTCCTTATGACTGACTTTAGAGAAATCTTCGACTATCTTGATCACAGCAAGATCAAGTATAATTAACGCCAATCTGTTTCAATTATTCAGCTTTTATGCATGCTATGACTATAATAGTTATTCGTTGCGAAATATATCTGTCTTTGAACATAATGAACTGCTTATGTAGCAGTAAATTAATAAGAGATGAACAGTTTCTAAGATCTAGAAACTTGACATAACAAGAACAAATTTGTTGCATTAATATCCATTAGTACCAGTGTATCATAACCTAACAAAAAATAGATGATGAAAAAAAAAATAATTTAATCTTTGGGATATAATTTAAAATATCGTTAGCAGAAAGCCATAATAAGGTCAATTTAATTCACATTAACCCCGAAAAGGAAGGGTTACACAGCATGGTGAAAACTAAAAAAATATATGTTGAATATTGTAAAATATGCTAGTAATTCATGACGCAGGCTCAGAATTCCAACAAAAATAAATGTTTCGGGGCGTATGCCGTATTAATCTGTGAGGTGGTTTAGAATTTGAAAATTATTGATCCAAAGTGTTGGGATGATTGAAAAGGTTTTGATGAAATTACTTACTTAATACTTAATTTATATTAAACACTATTTAACACCCACGCCTGCTGACTGAACGTGTCATTTTGCCAAAATATACATGTTAAGTGGGCTGGCGTCTGTGTTAAATGGCGTTTTATATAAATTATATTAAAATATATGATCTAGTAGTAAATTTAACCAGTTTTGAGATAAAAAAATAAAATTTTGGATCGGGCAAATAGATTTGGAGTTATAGGAGAAAATGTGCCAAAAAAACGTGGATTTCATAAAAGTATGGGATATTTAGCGTTCTGGCATGTGCGTTTCAAGAGATCCGATTAAATCTATATATATAGAGTCTTATAGTAAATTTGACCAGCTTTTGGATTAAAAGAAGAAATTTTGATTTGAACGCATAGTTTCGGAGTTATAGTGAAAAATGTGCAAAAAAAAAACGTGGATTTCACAACAATAAGGGTTTTTTTTAGCGTGCTTTTAAGGGACATTAATAAAAGTTCATATTTAATAGACTAATAGTAAATATAATTAGCTTTGAAAAAAGTAATTTTGAATCGGACAAATAGTTTCGGTGTTATAGACAAAAAAGTAAGACAAACGCGTTTGCGCGGAGAAGTGGGACTGACTGCCATTTGGCCAAGATCATAGCTTCTCGGTAAATGGTCCGATTTCTAAGCAGTTTTTTTTTTTTTTTCATTTCGTAGGTATTAATTCTAGCTATAATTAATATATGAAGACTTTCTTCGAAAATAGCTTCGTTTTCGTGTTTTAGGTAAAATACCGAAAACAACTGATATTTAGGACGGTTTTTTTTTGCGATTTTACGTATGAAGCCGACGTCTGCCGTGGTAGCAAACTTCAGATTCGGATTCAGCATCCCAAAAAACATAAAGACCTGTTGAGGATAAAAGTTCGGCAGTTTTTTCTTTTGGCAAACCCTTAGTTTACTGGACTAATTATCCAGGCACCCTAAACAATGGTTACCTTAACCTGGGCCCCAGGGATTTTGCTCCCGTCCCTGTCAGCGACTAGCATACTTTAGTACAGAGGACTTGGTATTTGAAGGATTTAATACATCTTATAGTAATTGTCTATGTCAGTAGAAATGATATGACAGTAATTATAACCTCACTTATTCAGTCTAATATTTTTTCTATTTTCAATAAAGCCCTATTTTCATGTCATCCATTCTTTATTTATAAAAAACTAGCTGAAAGTACCCTGCTCCGCTACGGTTTAACATCATTAGGATTAAGGACAACTTAAATTAGTAAAAGGTAAGCTTAACGTTGATAATTATTATTACTTAAATAAACTTAAAGAATTCCATTCTTAGAATAATTTTAATAAGTAAATTAAATTTGCAAAAGTTAATTTTATATTATTTTGTTAGTCCTCCAGTGAAGCTTCGAGGCAGCACTACCATCTTACCCAGCTCTGATACCAGACCATCAGCTTTTCTCATGACATACTTAAAGTGATTATAGTCTCAACTTCTCCACTTTTTTGATTTTTTCGAATAAAGTTTAGTCATTCTGTTTCTATTTTCTGTACATATCAAGCATAAATTGGTTGAGGTGAATACGAAATTAAAGTAAATAAGGTTACTCACCTCCTCGCTCCATCAACATTTAGGCGTAAAAATCAGCTGCAGACACAGTTTTCTTTAGTGGCGTATTGGTGTTTGGGTCACGCTGAGGGATCTTAATACTGTACCCATGGTAGAACATGAGACGATACTGAAGAGAATCATACACTTGATTGAACTCACTGATTCTTAGTAGTTTTTTGTCCCTGCTGTGAAGAACAATGTCTCGTTTTTCAAACTCTGGCCAACAATTAAGACAGCAACTTCGTTAGCGGTAGGAGTATTGTAACGTCCTCAGTGAGCATTTGAAGGCTTTTTGTCAGCACTGATAACTTCCTGGAAATCTAGCAGTCCTGAAGTCCTTGATATACTCGTTATGTTCATGAAGAATTTTCTGGAGTTGGCCTACGAATGCAGGCTTGATATTTTGAAAGTGACGACAGCGAATGCCTGTTTCATGGTTGTCATCACCAACAAAATTTACCTGAATAAAAGACGGTTGCTGTTGTGTTGCAGGCATCAAACTCCCTATTCTGTGATATATACCTGTCCTCGCACCTTAAATGTTGGCATGGAACGTCCCGCTTTAATCTCATTTGCTCCAAATGACGTCATTTGGAAACAAACGTTCTATTTCTAAATATTATTTAGAAAATGCCCAGCCTCAGGATGTTCGTAAGTAAGGAGGCTGTGCAAGTATTCAGGATATTATTGAAAGGGAGGAAGTTGGACTTTCCCGTTACTGCAGCACATGACAGGGCTCTCGTCCTTCCATTTTACAGCATATCACTAATTTCAAGTTGACCGTTGCCCAATATCGACTGTTTTGTCTTTTACATATTCAGTTTTTGGGCCAAACTGGCAGTAACCTTGCCAATGAATATCTTTCATCGTGTTTTGTTACAGCTACACGTTAACATGAGGTACAACATGACATATAAGGTACACAATAACATGAGCTACACGATTATTTTCTGAGTAATTTTTTGAAGACTTTCTATGGATTTCAGGATGGATTTTCTTATACTTCTGTACATCCCCTCTCAGTATATTTAGGTGTGTGTACAGCATATTCTTTAACTTCGGGTTGGCTCTCTTTATGTTTGTTAACCACTTTTCTGCTAATTTCAGGATGATTTGTCATGTATTTCTTAACAGCTTCCCTGTTGACCTCTACATGTGGTTGAATATATTTTGCAACCGAGTTCCTTATTTGTTTGTTGCGAACTAAATCTGTGAATCATTTCCTACGTTGTTTACTTTTAGATTGATAAGTTTAATTCAATGTTGCAGGAGACTCATCTGAACTGAGAAAAATGTTTATTCTAGGTTCAAAGATTGAAATTCAGAAACGCTAGGTACAACTTGTCCAGATTTGAGAATTACAACTTGGGCCTGGTCGAGAAAAGCCGTTTTGAAGAAGGCCAATTATAGTTCAGAACAATTATCTTGTGACCAGAAAGCTGAGACGAAGCAACTGGTGAAGCAATGTTGGTAGGTTGCTCGTAAGAAGTATGTATATCAAACTGGCCTTACATGTCATCACCGGAGAACATAAGTCTTTTAATAGCTTCTCGTCACCATAAAACTCAAATTTGTAAGGGTACACCTCTGCAGCTGCCATGAGTTCACAGAAAGTACCATGTATTAAGGTTTCAACATCGATCATATTTTTGTTTGTTTACAACTATAAGAAACTTAATTTGTGGTCAAAGTGTACGGCTTACGCATCTAACCAATTTTTAACTTAGCTTATCTCCATACACCATATGACAATTAATCTATTATTATTCACCCCATAAAAATTGTAATCGCATTTTTCGCGAATTACTCGCGATCCAGGCCGATTTTCATAAATTCCTTTCTTAGCGAGCACCTACGGCCCTAGAGGAAGCTACATATCGAATTTCATTCCATTCCGTTCGGTGGTTTCTGAGATTTCGTGTTAAATGAGTGAGTGGTATTTGACAAATATGTAGTAGATTATTGAACATAGAATAATAATAGACTGAATAATTGAGATTATAGTTACAAATAATGTTATATGATTTCAACTGATATAAACAATCATTTATTTGTTATAAAACATTTATCCCTCCTAGGTGGAAAAGCTTATCAAGCATGGTTTGTCAAATTAACGGGGTGAAGGAAATGAATTGAATAAATTTAAAACTATATAATAAATTAGCAAAGGCCTTTAACTCCGCCATAGCCGGTCCCAAGCCCGCGTTGAGAAAGGAGGAGGGTTGAGAGGAGGGCTGACCCCCCGCCTCTTGTGTTAAAAATTTCTTGGTTACTCAAGCTCTACAACAAGGCCTCGGATATTGGACGGATAATCGGCAACGACCTGGCTTTCGGAATAAGGACTACAAAATTGGAACTTGGAACGTTAGGACGTTATACAGGCCTGGAGCATTGCATGAGCTAGATGTGCAATTGTAGAAAATGAAAATTGATGTTGCGGCTGTGCAAGAGGTAAGATGGACTGGCCAAGGTATCCTAAAAGGGAAGAACTTCGAAGTACTATACAGTGGGCATAAAGAGCGTCACGAGTTTGGTACAGCTTTTCTAGTATCCAGCAAGTTAAAATCTGCCATATTGGACTTCAAGCCAATTAATGAGCGTATATGCAGGTTGAGAATAAAAGGGAAAATATGTAATATCTCAATTATAAATGTTCATGCACCGACAGAGGAGAAGAGCGAAGAGGAAAAAGACAAATTCTATGAGGAACTCGAGGATGAAATCAGAAGATGTCCAGGTTATGATCTGAAAATGATTATAGGGGACTTTAATGCACAGATCAGCAATGAGGAAGAAGCATGGCCAACGGTTGGTAGGCATAGTTTGCATCGCGTGACGAATAATAATGGAGAGCGCATGATCAACATGGCAACAATTTTTTCATTTGCAATTATGAGCACCTTCTTTCCCCATAAAAGTCAGCACAAGCAAACATGGCGTTCACCGAACGGATTTGTCTCTCAGATAGACCATGTGTTGGTAGACAGCAGACATTTTAACGTAATCAACGATGTAAGATCTTTTAGAGGTCCAGACGTGGATTCGGATCATTTTTTGGTTGTGAGTAGGGTCCGAACAAGTTTTAGAACTTATAACAGAAAGAAGAATGTCAACCACAAATGGAGTAGAGAGAAACTTAGGATAGAAGAAAATAGACAACGCTTTGAGAAACGAGTTCAAGAAGGAATAAACAACATTCCAGCCGTTCTTGGGGGGAAGTCAGTAGAGCAAGAATGGGAAGATTTAAAGAAAACCATCGTAAAAGCAGCGGAAGAATGTTGCTAAGCAGACAAGAAGCAATCAGTGCCCACATGGTTCGACTCTGAATGCGAGATGGCGATCAAAGACCGCAACGAGAAGAGGAATATATTTTTGAATAGGGTAACACGGCAAAGTTGCAAAGAATATCAGGATGCAAGGAAATTTGCCAAGAGAATGATAAAAGGAAAGAAAAGGCAAGCCCTGAACAGGAAGATAGAAGGCATAGAGATGTCTCGGAGAGACAACGAAGCACGGAAATTTTTCAAAGATGTGAAAGAAATCCGAATCGGATTCCAAGGCAGTAATGCGGTCAAAGACGAAAATGGTCAGCTTTTAATGAGAGAAGAGGAAATAGTAAGCAGATGGAAGAGGTACTTTCAAGGATTGCTTAACCCGGCCATTGGAGATTGGTCAGAACAGAGCGTGAGTTTATATGAAGATGGTGACATGGACGAGATACTTCCTCCTGATGAGCTGGATATAGAAATATTTTACAAAAACTGAAAAACCACAAAGCTCCCGGTCCAGACGGAATAGCGGCTGAGTTTTTGAAAGCGGGCGGAGATGCGTTGAAAAATGAAATTCGCTCTTTGATATCTAGCATTTGGGAAGTAGAGGAGTTTCCTGCTGAGTGGAATGAGTCAAACATAGTCCCAATATATAAGAGGAAAGGAGATAAGACAGAGTGCAGAAATCATCGGGGGATAAGTCTACAGAACACAGTATATAAAGTTTTCTCAATAGCCCTATATAACAGGATCATCGCACATGTTGGACCTAATTTGGGTGAATACCAGGGAGGTTTCAGACCCAACCGATCGACTGTCGAACAAATTTTCTCACTGAAGCAGATGTGCGAAAAAATGAAAGAGTATAACCAAACTATATGGCTGATGTTTGTGGACTTTAAGACAGCATACGATTCCGTCAACCGTGATGAGCTGTATAAAGCAATGAAAGACATGAAAATACCGAACAAGCTCATTAGGCTCACTATGTGCACCATGAAGAGCACATTTGCCAGGATTAAAGTGAACCAGGCAAGAAGCGAGCCTTTTCCCGTAGATGTCGGACTCAGACAAGGAGACTCGTTAGCACCTCTCATTTTCAATATAGTTTTACATGCAACTGTAAAAAGAGCGGGGTTTGACACCAGAGGCACAATTTTTAACAGCCCCATTCAGATATTGGCGTATGCGGATGACGTAGTTATTGCAGCTCACTCTATGCGATACTTAAGGGAAGCTTTGCACAAAATGAACAGAGAAGCTAAAAGAATGGGATTGCATATGAACGAGGATAAATCCAAAATAATGGTATTTAGAAGAAAAAAACTTGCTCGTCCACAGCATTTTTATTATATGGAAGGCTACACCCTCAAAACCGTCACAAGTTTCCAATATTTAGGCGCCTGGATTAACGAACACCTCGATGAAAATGAGGAAATTAAAAGTCGGATAATATCAGCCAACAGAGCCTTCTTCTCCATACAAAGCATTATCAAGAGTAGACTCACCAGCCTCGCAACCAAGATAAGACTGTACAAGACCCTAGTGCGACCGGTAGCCTCGTATGCCTGCGAAACATGGACTATTAATAAATCAGTAGCGACAAAACTGGACTGTTTCGAAAGGAAAGTACTGAGGCGTATATTTGGTCCGATAAAGGATAACGGCATGTGGCGGCGAAGGAAGAACCGGGAGCTATACGATTTGTATGGTGACTTGCCATTGACGATATACATAAGAGTTCAACGGCTAAAATGGATGGGGCATGTATACCGGATGGGTGAGAACAGAACATGCCGAAAATTGTTATGGGATAGACCGGATGGAGTGAGACCTCGTGGAAGACCGAAGAGAAGATGGTTCGATGGCGTCTCCGAGGACTTAAAAGTTTCTAAAATATATTTATATAAAGAAAAGAAAGGCCTTTTTAGTCACAGAACAATTTTTACTATACGGGGTGTCCCGAATTTAAATGGCAAAACTTCAGGAACTTATTGGGGACCAAAAAACTAAGACAAAAAGTCCTTTCGAGATTTGCTTATATTTGCTTAGTTTTAGAGAAAATCGCAAAAAAAGAAACAAAACAAAAATGTTACATGTAGCGATTATCACCTTTCAAAGTTTGTAAGGCTAGGCAGTGAGATATGTAAACACTTAATGTTATCCTTTACATTCTTTTATTTGTTCACATTTTGGCATCCTTCTAGGATTATAATTCCTAAATTAGTCTTCAGTCAGCTACTCAGATATTTTTGTGTGAATATCATCAGCCACAATGCCGCATACATATTCTAATGTTGAATACGCTGATATGATTTTTGTGTATGGTTTCTGTAACGGTAATGCTTTAGAACCGGTGCGGGAGTATGCTCGCCGATTTCCAAATAGAAGAGTGCCTAATCGACGAGTCTTTTCGTTAACTTTTAATAGACTACGAGAGACTAGGTCATTCTTAATACTTAATGAAGGCGACCAATTCCAGGCAGCAATAAGAGCAGATAATCGGAGAAGAAATTGTGTCCAACGCCACTTCGATAACAATCCTGAGACTAGTATTCGAAGAGCATCTGCTGCATTAGCAATATCAAGCAATCAAGCAATATGGCGAACTTTGAAAGGTGATAATTGCTACCCATACCATCTTCAAAAAGTTCAGAATTTATTACCTCAAGATTATGTCAAGAGATTGAATTTTAGTAACTGGTTTCTTGACAAAATTCGCGATGATAATTTATTTCCATTAAAAATCATATGGAACGATGAAGCTACCTTTACAAGAGGAGGAATTGTTAATCAAAGAAATTATCATGTATGGGCTCTTGAAAATCCCAGAGCTATTAGAGAGAATAGGTTTCAGCATGAATTTGCTATTAACGTTTGGCTTGGAATTTGGAACGGATTACTGGTGGGACCATATTTTTTACCTGGAAGATTGAATGGTATCACATTTACAGATTTTTTGGAGAACGACTTTTCTAATTATTTAGATGACATTCCCTTATAGCAGCGGATTGAAAAGTGCTTCCAACTCGATGGATGTCCAGCTCATTATAACAGAGTTGCTCGAGCTTGGCTGGATATAAATTATCCACAACGATGGATTGGACGTGGAGGAGTAGTACCTTGGCCACCCAGATCACCTGATATGACACCCATGGATTTCTTCGTATGGGGAACCTTGAAGCAGAAAGTTTATTCGGTGTCAATCAACTCAAGAGAGCAATTATGAGACCGAATCATAGATGCAGTGCACCAAATATCATCAGAAAAATGTTTAGCTGCAATTTATCCAGTAAGGGCTAGATGTAATGCTTGCATTGGTGCAAGAGGACAACATTTTTTGCAAAATTAACATTAAAAAGAACATAACATAAATATAAATGTAAATAAATAAGTATAAAAAAGAAAACTTGTTTTGTTTCTTTTTTTGTGATTTTCTTTAAAACTAAGCATAAAACGAGCAAATCTCTATAGGACGTTTTGTCTTAGTTTTTCGGTCCCCTATAAGTTCCTGAAGTTTTGCCATTTAAATTCGGGACACCCTGTATAATATAACATGTGATTAATTACAGCACTTATAAAACAGAGAGGTTACAGATGTAACCTGTCATCGATAAACACAATAGTCATCTACAAAATAATCGATTTCACATCGAAAATATACAAAAAAGCATGCTGGGTTTCGCCGTTCACTTGTACTTCTTCTTAGTGGTTGTTGAGCTCGTGGATTTGAGTGATTTGGAGGGTCGTTATTCAGAAGGTTGAGTTCAGCTTGTTTTAGGTTGTTAAGCATGTTTAATGAATTCTTGTTAAGTTTGATATTTAATTGTTTTGCTGTTCCCTAACATTCAAGTTCATAGGTCCAAATAGGTTTTAGGATAATCTTGTATATATGAAGTTTGTTACGATTTTGGAGCTAGATGTCCAATTTAGTTGTCTATTCAATTGCCTAAAGCATCTGTCAAGTTATTTCCTATTGAGTATAGTATGAAGCTATGTACGTCTATTTTCGAGGAAGAAGGCTTCGTTTATACGAGCCTTGCAGTTGACAGAATGTCCAGCTCCAAATTCAATATTTTTCAAGAAAGCACATATAGTAATATTTCGCTTTAGAAAATTCTTACCTTTGTCTTTTTCGAAACAATGGCAGACATATTAAAATATAACATTTTACTAAAATAGCTAATCTGCTCTTAACTATTTATTCACTGCTAAAAGGTTATAAAATTAATATTGAAATGGCAAAGACAGTAATTTTATGGAGTTAGTCAATTTTAACTGAAAACTGAAGGTAATTGTTCGTTTAGTAAATGCGAATTTATAATGATTAGGAATTCACCAAGTTGGAGGATATATTAAGACCAATGGCTGCCTCGAATATATTTCAACATAGAAATATATACAATTGAGAAACTAAGTTGAAGTAACTATATCTTCTCACCAAAGAGGTATAAAATGCACCCATACATACATCTTTGGTATAATCTGTTAAAGCGCTCAACAGTTCCGTTTGTTGTAATTCGAATCTTTATTAATGAATTCGTATCTTTATTAATGAATTCTCATCTGGAGATCTCGGTATAGTGATTATTTATTCAGGTATTGTGTCAATTTATGATTAAAATATATTATTTATTACTAGAAATAATTTGCCTTAGGTTGAAAAGGCTTGTATCTTGATATAATTATATATTATCAGGAGCTGTTTGTTAATAAATCAAATAACCATTTGCTGTTTAACTTTATCTCATTTACGTTTTTATATTTTATATTGCCCTTGTATTTTGCAATAATTTGTTCAGGCACCCTGTTTTGCTTATTTTTTTATAAGCCATTCCACATTATTCCTTTAAATGACAGATTTCTGAATTCTATTCAAAAGCAGTGACATTAAAAACTGCATTAGTGTTTCATTTTATTCGAATTAAAAAATCAATTAAATCGAAATCTCCTAAAATGTTTACTCCACTATTTTAATGATATTTAACTATCAATGATAGGTTGAGAAAAGCTCTAATATCTGTCAAAAGTTTAAAGAATTGATTAATTAATACAGTCAAGTTATTATTACTATATTGTATTCAAATAACTAACTTATTTTTAGCTCAAATATTGTCATAGTAATGAAAATGAAGAGTTAATCATAAAATTTATCAACTAGGTATAATTGACACATTCCATCATCCTCCTCATCTGTACAATTTTTGCGAAGTACAAGCCATATTTCGTTTGTGATCACTAATGATGAAAACTATTGAATGTTTAAATATGATTGTGATAGTTGACATTTAAACATTTAAATCATAGATAACTGGCACAGTGAGCGCATTTAATAAATGTAACAACATAGCCACAGAGGCACTTATTTTCCCCCAGATTAGAAGGATAACAAATTTCGTTCACATTCATGAAGTAGCACAGCTCTCCGCATAACTTTAATGATGCCCAAGCATATCAGGGAAACCCGCCGCCGAGAGTTGGTTATGAATTAAAGAATGGATTTTCAATAAATCTTTTCAATTGCATTGAAGTCAACATTATTCTGGATTATTTTTAACATGATTTTTATTTCACGGAAAAAAAAAAGTTGTATGGCTGGCCTATCAGGGTGCAATGAGGTGGTATGACTTCCACAGCAGCTAAACAAACACCTTCATCATTCGTGAAAATGCTCTGAATGCGAGCAATGTCATTTTGACCACCTTACGAGTCTAAATTCAATAAAAAACTATTATTTTCCGAGTAAGGAACAATCATACGATTGTAAAATGATAAAATTGTCTACATGTACTTTTGTCAATTTTCCTGATTTGGAGGCAGTGACCAATACATTTCTATTGTGTTTCTCATATTCTCTGATTGATTCCTGCACGCATGGACTGAAACTACCATTTGGCTCTTACATGAAAAAAAAAACCTTCAGTAGAAGTGTCCCTGTAGCTGTTAAAGCATACTGCACTGTGTAAAAATGCGACACCTTATTAAAATCTCCGAAAAATGCTTCGGTTCACTTCTCCCCTTTAAAAGACAGTGTCCTATTCATAGGTATGTGATAATCACAGTCTGGTTTCTTCTAGATCTGTGTTGTTTGGAAATAAAGTGGCTGGATACATGATGCACCTGAAACATGATTTAATTTTGAAGACGACGAGGAACTGGTTGTGGAATCAGAGAATGTCAGCCTACATATTGCTGATCAGGAGTGTTTCAGTGATATGTCCATTTCAGTTGATGAGCCTGCAGATGAACAGGAAATCAGCTCTCAAGAATCTGTAAGTAATGAAGTTAACAAAGAGCGTATATTGGTTCTTTTAGATGTGAAAAAGAAAGTAGTCGATCTCAAGAGGCTCCATCCCAGTTGGAGCTTACAAACTTCACGAAAATATTGCATTAAATAGTTTACTAGATGGAGTCAAATTAAGCAATGGGAAATGTAGATCTTAGCTGGGGGCTCTATTACTGAAAAATTCGAAAAAATATATGAAATGGTCTATGCTATGTTTAAGGTAAGAGAAAATAAAAAACTCATATCGTCTGTTATGTTACGCCAGTTTGCGCTTGTTGCAGCAATTGGGTTTTCTGCCAGTTTTTCATGGGTAAAAAAGTTCAAAAACAAATACGTTATAAGGCAAAGAAAGGTAACTACTTTTATCAAATAAACATATTACCTTCTTGAAGTATTAATTATTTCTTAAGTGTTATTTGTTAATCATGCTAAGTTAATTAAATAATTAATTAAAATAGTTATTTTTTTTGAAGGGGATATAATCAAAATTATTTTGTTAATATTAATAGATGATTCATTAACTCTATCTTACTGGTAGCATTAGTGACTTTATTACTGCAACAAGATGGTAACATAACTTATCTGAGTAGCATAACGTTACAAGAAGTTTATCTAATTTTAAAATTGTCTTGTGTTTTAGTAAAATGGATGATGACAGAACCATCAAAGTGCTATATCAAAGTTACCCAGGAGTGAGAGCTCAAGGAAGGCCATGGAGCAAATGGAGGGACAGAGTCTGGGAGGAACTCTGAAATTGTAAAGTGCCTCCCCGACTTGCTTCAGACTGACAAGAATGATTAAGCATGTGCATCTGTCGTGCCTATGAAGTAGTGAATGAAAATGACTTCTGAAAGATACCAGGACCTAGAACCAACTGAATGTAATGAGGCAAAAAGGTCATGTATATAGAGGTGGGTTGTCCTTTTGGTTTTACCTATGGCAGATTGGTTTTTTCTGCTCCTTCTGGTTACAAATTTAAAATACGACTGTTGGAAATATTTATCTGATCCTTTAAACAAAAATCTGGATTGGTTACATATTTAATTTTAAACTATTATTTACTTGATGTATTACTTTCATTCTCGAGTCTTTGTTAAATGTATGGTTATTTTAATTGAAATGGGTAACGAAATTGGAATTATGAGTCATTATGTGTTATTTTAAACTTTGATTTTCTAAACTTCCAGTTCTTACCTCATATTTAGCTTCACAGTCATATTTTAGTTCCCATACACCACTTTAGTGCCTATCACAGCCATTCCAGCATAGAAATAGAATATCTCAACATTGTACACTATAAACTATATAATACTGTAATATTATATCTTATATAACAATCTGTGAATAAAATTAACTTTTTTATAATGTTCTTTTATTTTTAAACCTAATTACAGTGGAATCTCTATTGTTTGTTTTGGCTTATTTAATTCTATATTATTTTTTTATTCATTTGAAAACAGTCAATAAAATTTATTTTTTAAAAATTATATGTAAAATAAAAAAAAAAAGTTCTGTTTACTCACTAGTTCAGATTACTGGAGTGTTCGGATTAGGGAGATTCCACAATATTATAAAAGTGAAGGGTCATGGCCCAAACAAGTTGTTTAATTTTTTTCAAAGCAAAACTACACTTTTTAGATTTTTATTGTACTAAACCTTTTTTTTATTTTATTGTATTCTCTTAATAAATAACTATTTATTTGTGATTATCTAATGCAATTGTTTTCTTCAGGCTATGTGCAATCATTAGAAGAAATCTGCATTCTGGATAGATCTTCAATCAAAATTGCTTCTAAGTCAACTAAATTCCTAAGTACTTTCTACTAAATTCTTGAGTACTTACTAGTGGTGTGCACTTTTTTATGCACCGAAGCAGCACATTTTGTAATTTTTTGTATGTATCTTCTGTAGTTATTTACTTTTTAGTAGAGTTAAATTTCTAATTTACTTCTTAATTTTTTTTATTATTTCATTATTAAGAAGTTTAAGTCTATTATTTAAAACCAAATCTAATATAATTTATTGTGTATTAGGATAGATCTGTTAGTATATTATGTTTTAGGGGAGTATTAGCCATTGTAATGGAAAATTAATTGCCTCTTATTTTATTAATGTTGATTTGTAATCTATTTTTTAAAGTTGATAAAGATTCTTTAGATGTACTCTTTAATCAATTAATAATTGTGTTTTTTCTATACGATTATAGAAATTTTCTATTGAGTCATGTAGAGAACAGCAAAAATTATAGTTGTAATAGTTTTGTTTTAACATAGTAATATTGATTTTGGAGAAGTCATCGAGATATAAATTAAATAAAATTGGGCTACAGCCAGATCCTAGAAGAAAACCTGCTTTTGAATATGATGAATATAGGATGATGACTGGAACAAAATACTAACTATTTGCTAGTTATGACTTTAAAATTGAATCGTTTATTTCAGAAACCACCTAAGTGCGCTTTTTTCAACTTTCGGAAAACTAAAAAAAAACTGCGCTTGGGTTCTTTCTGAAATAAACCGACTATTTTCAAGGCTGCCAAAAAGCATTGCTGATATGAAACATAAGTTATTTCTGCACTAAAAGATGTATTTATCTTTAAATTGTACATTGCTGATATGAAACATAAGTTATTTCTGCACTAAAAGATGTATTTATCTTTAAATTGTACAGTACCACAAAAAAAGCATGTTTTGATATTTTGTCCCTTAGGTGGTTTCTGAAATAAACAATTCAATTGCTGTTAATTAAATTATTTGAAATTATTTATTAAATAAAATTTTAAATTCCTGCATTTTTGAGGTCCTGTTTTTTGACTTCTGATGCCCACTTGTTTGATTTGAGATCTGTTGCTTACAGCAATTCCTTGGTGAGTCTGTGTTCAGGGAGTCTGCGAATATGACCGTAGAATTTCAAACGGTGTTTTCTGATGTCAGCTACGAGATTTGATAGTTCCTCTGTTTTCATGTGGGATTGTAGGCGGTACCCCTTGTTGGTCAGTTTTGGGCCAAGAATTTTTCTGATAATATGTCTTTTCTCCTTTAAAATATTTTATAAAGCACCCTTTTTGTTATGGTCAAGTGTTTCACTGGCATAAAGAACTTCAGGTTTGATCATGGTGTTATAATGGCGAAGTTTAGTGATACATTTTTTGTTATAGACGTTTTGTGTTTGGCCGAAGGCTCGCTTCATTTTCTGCATGCGGGCTTCTTGTGCTCCCTTCTTTCCCAGACTGTTCTAGAATTTCTCCCAAGTATCTGAACTGACTCACTTTTTCAATTGTGTCATATTTTGTCTTTAGGTATATAGGAAAAAAATGATAATGTCTGAAACGAAAAACCCGCCTCGGCCTCCAGAAAATGGACTGTATGGGAAAATATGAAAACGAGGTTTTGTACCTGTGGGGAGATTTTATTTAGAAGGTAGCATAAACAAATAGTACATAAGAAACTTCTTACCTTATTACTGCCGCCGACGGTCTGTCCGGGGGCCCCCGGAATCCTTACGGTCTGGCAAATGCTTCTCCTAAGCTGCAATATTTGTCTAGGCTCTCCTCCTCTTATGTCACCACTCATTAGGGGAAGAATTAAATCTTTAATGAACGTCACAGGAAATAAGATCACTTTTAAAAGAGGAATAGGGTCCTGGAAGGCAATTTCACCTTGGTCAAAAAAGCGATGGAAGACCAAGAGGTCTTGGGCAATTTTAATAGGTGCGTACTGGAGCACAGATGCTAGAAGAAAGAGAAATATTCTAGTAAGGATTAACGCAGATAAGGGCTAGTTGCCCAGAGAGCCGTAGAGTGCGTCAATGAACAGTATATTAAAGTTTTTCTCCTTTCCTCCCTCACAAAAGCGCTGATTGGCGCGAACACACCGCCCACCAAAATTGGGATGTTGCCCAATTTTATTCCAAAAGTTATACAATGAAAATGGTGGGCAGGCAGCAAAGAATTTATACAATAAAATAAGGAAACGAAAGCTCAACTTGAGTGAAGAGGAAGATAAAGAAAAAATAAAATAAAATAAAAATATTGTAACATGAATGGGAGCACAATTATACAATGTAAAGAAAAGGAAACAGCCCAACTGGGCAACAATTATATAATGTAAAGAAAATAAAACAGTACTCCTGGGTAATCAATTATACAAAACTAGCACAACAGAAGAAACAAAAATAGCACAACTGTAGAAAGGTTATACAATGCAAAAGGGCATCATTCCGGGGGCGGAATGAGTTTGTTCATAGATCTAGTGAGAGTGCTGGTAGAGGTCTCAAAGGTGGCTGCTCGTGAAACAGCATCAGGCTTGAGCTCGGAAATAAGAGCTAAAGGCCGGGAGAGTGAGGAGCTGTTCAGTCCCTTGCTCACAACAACGTCGCCCTGTTTCTTGGTTCCACAACGGTGCTTGGAATTTGAGGTCCACTTACAACGTTGAGAATTATAATTTGGAACGGCGTTGTCAAGTATGCCGCCCACCCTGAGGACCCCCAGGCTATCGAGGAAAGGAGTACGGTTGTAGAGCGGCTTTGCTGGCTCATCGGCACGGATATTAAGGGGAGACCCAGAAAAATGTCTAAAGGTAATGTCAGACTCATTTGCGATGAGCGCAATGGGAGTAGACTTAAGATCTGGTAATGGCTTGGTGCTTAAGTTGGTGTCACGATAAGGAGGAGGCCAATGCTCCTGGCAATTGGTCAAAGAGGAGGGAACTTGAGTCCCTAAACATAAATTGTTGGTCTGCGCGTAATGAGTACGGGTAAGGCCCCTAGTGTCAATATGGGCATGATTAGCGACAGAAGAAACATCAGCAAACCATACTGGGGAGAATTTATCGAGTATTGAAATTTTAGAGCGTACAGACCCTTTGAAATTGACAACTGGTGGTTTTAAAAAGGTGGGTTCAATAGGATTCGAGACATGAAGTTTACTTACTACACTATCTTGGTTACTCTTACTATGTATGCATACTGGTTTGTTATTGTTTTTATTTTTAACAGGAAGGAATTTTGGACAATCTTGATTGGCTAAGGAATAGTGACTGTTTAAGAATGAGATGATGTAATTATCCTCTTCTGTAAGGGAAACAAAAGACTTTTCATCAGATGAATCACTAACATTTTTATCAGCACCACTTGTTTTATTGATGTTATTAAATTTTGAAACTTGATTTAAGTTTAACAAATCACCCTGATTATTCATTTGTATTTCCTGGGGAACATTGTCACGATTTAGTCTGTGACTACATGTATTGGTTATAATAAACGGGTCACTGTTTTCTGAAATGTCAGAAACATTTGAGTGTTTATGGTCTGTACTCAGGGGTTGTTCAAATGGAATATTTTCTATATTTTCAGTTTTCGAAGAATCATGGAAATCTTGGGAAATCTGGCAAACAGAAATTAAAGAGGTAGTGAATTGATTCCGTGACGGGGTTTGGACAGGACCTATGATTGTCCAACCAAAAATGGTACTGACAGCAATTGGACCAATAGAGCTTGGAATAAACGGGTGAGGCAATAATAATTGCGGGTATACATCGGCACCTAAGAGAAGGTCAATCTTGTCTGATTGATGAAAGTCAGGATCGGCCAAACGCAAATGTTCAAAGGCGCGAGCAATTTCTGGAGTAAGGTTCTTGGGAGGCAAATGGTTAGCGATGTGAGGAACCACGGACGGGTTTACAAGAATGTGCCTCTGAGAAAATGTGGAGAAGATGTGGCACGAAACTGTGCCATGAGAATTGGAAACACGCCCACCTATACCTGCCACGGTAATGAGCATACCCTGGATTTTTTGACCCAACTGGTCACAGAGGCGCTCGGAAATAAATGATAGCTGCGACCCCGGATCGATGACCCCACGGACTGGAACGTAACCCAAGTGAGAATTAAAGATTTGTGCACGGAAGGTTCCTAGGAGTGAAGTCACGTGACTTCCGGAAGTACTACAACTCAGAGATAAGGAGGCGTCAACTGGTGCTTGACCAGTGGAAACGGATGCCGGTTCACTTGAGATGTGATCAGCATGAGCTGATGCGCGACTAGGCGCGGAATTCAAATGGAGATTTGAATTTACTGCTTTGACGGGATGCAATAGTGTGTGATGCTCTGGTGAATTACACTTACGACACGAAAATTTGGAGTTGCAATTACCCTTAAGGTGCGGACCCAAACAATTAAAGCACCGTTTATGGCTTTTGAGGAAATCAATTTTTTGATCTCGAGTGAGATGAGAAAATTCGAAACAGGAAGACAAGGAATGCGGCTTACGACTAAGAATGCATTTGAGGTTAAAAGAATTAGAAGGTGCGGCCCGAGTTCTATCTGATGGTGAAGTATCAGGACTAGTGCTAGCAATCAGCGAATTAACTTTAGTGTTTCTATGTAGATTGATGGGGGGAGAAATAATCTCCAGGGTTTTAATTTGCTTGATAATGAAATTTAGCAAGTCATCGAAAAGCGGAACTGATTTAGCAGAATTTTGATCCTCGAAAGCCTTAGATGTGCGGGGGTCTAGATTATTTAATGTGAGGGTTAACAAAATAAAATTTGCTAAATCGTCGATTGGTAGCGCCTTGATAGCCTACACCGAATTTTGATGTACCTCAAGAAAAGTTTTTAAGTTATTGAATGAATTTGAACTGAGGGGCTTAAAGTGTAAGATTTGGTTTAAATATGCCTGGGCTATCCTCCTGGGGTTTTGGAACCTGTGTACTAGAGCTGAAAAAGCAAGGTCGTAATTTTCGGCTGTGAGTTGAAAGTTAGAAATTGCGGAAAGAGCACTCTCCTTTAAATTGGATCTTAAATAATGAAAGCGCTGTATGGGGGTTAGAGTCGGGTTGTCGTGAACAAGGGCCGTGAACAACGAGAAAAATTCAGGCCACTGCTGTATGTCGCCTGAAAAGGTTGGTAAATTGATAGGTGGTAAGGAGAAAGCACTTTGAGCCAAATGAATAGGGCTGGCAACCGTTGTAGAAGTTGCAATAGGTTCTTCTTTTTTCAATTGTAAATACTTAGATTTAATTTTGGTTAACACACTATTGAAAGCAATTGCAGGGGATTGAGTATCCACATGATTTTGTTTGGATAAGAGAGCATTAAGGTCGCTTAATTTTTCATTCACCCCCTCAAATTTGACTTGAAGGGAGGGTAAATCCTCGTAATGCACTTGGACAGTAAAAATATCCGAAAGAGTGGTACCCTTAATTTCATCGTATCTACTAGTTATATCAGCGAATATCGTTTCTCTCTTTGCCAATAGTTGTGCTTGAATAATGATATTTTTGTCTTCTATAGGCATTATGAAAAATAGAGAATAAATAAATACAGAAATAAAAGGAAATTATAATATATAAGGCACAGAAAAGGAAAGGAGAAAAAGTTGCAAAATTGATTACACTAATTATTACGTAATTATAACTGACGCCAGAGTATAGCAAGATGGTGGGAATAGTTACGAGACGAAGTAACGAGTACGTCACTAGGGTGGGAGTTGGTGACGTCAGATCACAGCTGACTGGTTGAAAATGGCCGACTATAGCGTCGGTTTTATATATGTAATTATTGGAAGTTATGAAACTTGGACAAAAAATAGGCCAAATCTTGCAATTTATACAAATTTTAATGTAAAAATCTTTAATATTAATAAAGCACAGAAATGAGTGGGTGATTACTCGCCCCAGAGCTGCAAAAACACTCGTTTCAAAGTTGCACAATGATATATACGGCCCGGATCGGACCAAAAATGTATAGGAAAAAAATGATAATGTCCGAAACAAAAAACTCGCCTCGGCCTCTAGAAAATGGACTGTATGGGAAAATATGAAAACGAGGTTTTGCACCTGTGGGGAGATTTTATTTAGAAGGTAGCATAAACAAATAGTACATAAGAAACTTCTTACCTTATTACTGCCGCCGACGGTCTGTCCGGGGGCCCCCGGAATCCTTACGGTCTGGCAAATGCTTCTCCTAAGCTGCAATATTTGTCTAGGCTCTCCTCCTCTTATGTCACCACTCATTAGGGGAAGAATTAAATCTTTAATGAACGTCACAGGAAATAAGATCACTTTTAAAAGAGGAATAGGGTCCTGGAAGGCAATTTCCCCTTGGTCAAAAAAGCGATGGAAGACCATGAGGTCTTGGGAAATTTTAATAGGTGCGTACTGGAGCACAGATGCTAGAAGAAAGAGAAATATTCTAGTAAGGATTAACGCAGATAAGGGCTAGTTGCCCAGAGAGCCGTAGAGTGCGTCAATGAACAGTATATTAAAGTTTTTCTCCTTTCCCCCCCTCACAAAAGTGCCGATTGGCGCGAACAGGTTTTGTAAATCACAGAAATTACTCATGTCTTTTTTTGGGGGAATGATATTTGTCCGATTTTTGCCGCACATTCCTTGAAGGTTTCAATTTGAATGATTGCCTGATGTTTTGTTTCAGATACTTCAATCTTTCTTCTGTTGATTTTCAGTGGTTGCCAATTTTTCTGGTATTTTTGCAATTGTTCCCATTATCTCATAACTTTATCAAGAGCTAGATTGAAGAGGAGTGAACGATACCGTTGTTATCTGAAATTTTTCTGACTTTTTTCCTATTAATTTTAGTTGGGATGTTGTGTCGGATGAGTGACTGTTTTTCTGTCGAGTCCGTATTCATCTAAGATTTGGAGGAGAGAGTGCTGGTCAATGGAGTCATTCGCCTTCTGGAAGTCAACAAATGTACAAATGGTTGGTTGTAGTCGGGTGTGCCTCAGTTTTAGTATGGTTTTTAGATTAAAGATTTGCTCTGTGCAAGATCTGTTTGGTCTGAAACTCACTTTGACTCAACTATCTTGTTCTCAAGTTGTTATTGCACTCTTTGTAAGATTGCAGCAGATAAAATTTTGTAGGTAACTTGTACTAAAGAAATTCCTCTGTAATTATTTACATTAGTTTTGTCTCCCTTCTTGTGCAGAGGGACAATGGTAGCGTTTTTTTCCATATTTCAGGGAGTTTTTCTGTGGTCCATATTTCTTGTACAGGGTGCACCAGAGAAACTTAATTGTTTGAAAGGTCAATAAAAACAAAAGTACTTCAGATATTGTTTTAATTCTTTTTTTATTTGAGAATACAATGCCCCAAGTTTTTTTTTTTTCATTCAGTGCTGAAAGTGACATCTGTTTAATGGCGACCCCCATTGTGCATGCACTGATTTAGGCGATTTCGGAAGTTCGTCTCCACTCTTCGCAGCATATCAATGAGTATGTTGGCATTGGCTTCACGAATGTTGTTCATCAGGTGAACAATGGTCGGTGGTTGATCGAGATAAACCAGGGATTTCTAATAACCCCCTTAAATAAAAATCGCATGGAGCCAAATCTGGAGAGCGTGCCGGCCATGGGAGATCACCTCTGATAGAGATGAGGCTTCCGGGGAAATGCTGCAACAAATCCATTGGGCCTCGGGCTTTGTGTGCTGTGGCTCCATCTTGCTGAAACCACACATCCCTAACGTTCATTTCTTCGAGGCTTGGAAGAAAAAATTCCTTGATCATGTTCCTGTAACGAGCTGCATTCAGGGTAACTGCACATTCATTTTCTTAAAAAAAATAAGGACCAATTATTCCCATTACCCATATCGCACACTGGACAGTAACTTGTTGACAATGATGTGGCTTCTGGTGAAGTTCACACGGATTTTCACCACTCCAATAATGCATGTTTTGTTTGTTGATGCAGCTGGAAATTTGAAAGCGAGCCTCGTCATTGAAAAAAACAACTGCATCTTGAGGCAGGTTGTCAAGCAGCACTTCACATGCCTTTTGACAGGCAACAAAATCGCGTTCAGGCAATTCTTGCATAACAGCCAATTTATAGGGATGAAATTGAAGGTCTTCATTGAGAATTCCCTGAACAGTGGTGTCGAAAATTCCCAGAGCAGATGTTTGCGAGCCGAACGCCGAGGAGAACCCATAATTGACTGCCTCACTCTTTTGACATTTTCCAGAGTTCTGGTGGTCCTATGATGTCCAGTTCTGGGTTTAGTGACACTTCCACACTCCCGAAATGAGTGAACCCACGACAGAATTGAATTATGGCCAGGAACAAGTCTGTGAGGAGGAATTTCAAAACGAGTGCGGAAGGCACGTTGTGTGGCAACAATTGAGCGACCGTTTGAAAAGAAGCTCTCAACAACGAATGCCTGTTGCTCTCTAGACCAGAGCATGACGGCAACTGACTAGAGGGGGAAACAAACTTGGGGACTTCCCACTCCAGATGCGCCCCCTCCCACTCCTCTACCCGCCCAACTCACCGCTCAGGAGTTTTTAAAATAAGTAAGTTTCTCTGGTGCACCCTGTATAATTCTTGTGAGTTCTTCCAGTGAGTTTGGTCCTAAATTTTCTCTGCAACAATCCCATCATCACTAAAGGCTTTGTTTTTTTTCAGTCGTTTTGTATATGTTTTGCAAATTTCCTCTTGCGTTGGTGGGAGTGTGTTACTATTTTCTGTGAGTAGCTCTGAGAGGTGGCTTCTTTACTTTTAATAACAGGGCTATTAGGTCTTGGCCATATGGACATGCATGATGGGCATTGCCATTTTTTTTCTGTCTCTGTCTCTCCATTACATTGGCACATTTGCCATGGTATATTATTTTACACTCAGTGCATGCTATGGCCAATTTATCGTCCCTGGCAATAGTGGTATTGCCGACCGGGCACTGAGTCATTCTGTGATATAGTTAGTAGTTAAAGGCAGTGGAAGGAATGAGTGAGGGAAATGTCCACAAAATGGCTCATATGAGGCCATCTTTTCTAGGAGACGAAAGGATTCGTGATGGTGATGCAGGACCAAACACTATCAACAAATGTATATCGGAGATGAATATGCGGGGAGGATATTTTTGAAAAATGTCAACTGTGTAAGCAATGTCCTGATTCAGTGAAGCACTTAGCTTCAGGTTGCTCTGGATTAGCAGGATCGGAATACTTGTGAAGACATAATCATGTGGATTGATTGACGGTATAGTGCCATATTATGAATATAAGCCAAAAAATGTATTTTCAGCTTGTGGATATAAGCTGTACTGGGTTCAACAAATATTAACCGACCATTCAGTCGCTCACAAGCCAGATATCTTGTTGCTCGATATGAACAAGGGAACCGGCAAGGTATTTGAATTAGCTATACATGCAGATGATAATGTCTTAAAGACAATAATAACAAAGACTTCCAGGTGAAGGATCTGGCAGCGGAGATCAACCTTTCTCCTTGAATATCCTATTCTTGAGCTCCTTCTCTTGATTTGAAATTTTTCAGCCAAACAGAACTAGCCTTAAACTCTTTCTCCTCGTTAAGCTTACAAATAAGTGGGCCTGACATGGGCTCTTCCAAACTTTTTTGAAGAAACCATACATGAATGAATGAATGAAATTGTTTTATTGAATAAGCATTACGCTTGTTACAATGGAGTTTGGCCAATCTTGTTACCACACTTATATAGCTAAAATACATATGTATGGGCACATATTTACTAAATAATAAAATAAAGATCTACTTGATTTTGGACATATCTAACAAAATATCCTAACTAACAATATTTTTTAATAAACAAAAGTTGCTACAAAAATTTTGTTATTTATGTCATATATGTTACTTATGCGAGTATTTTTATTTCCACTGAGAATTATATCACCCTCGTGCTGCAGATTTATGTCCTTAATCAGTTCTTGTGTGTCCTCTAATATCACAGAAAACGTAAAGGACTAGAAGCGGCATCCAAGCAGCAGTAGGCAAGGGAACTGTGTCACCCTACCGCTCGGTTCATCCCCACCACAGCAACCCCCTCTTACCAAGCGTTCAGTTTACGTCTTTGATTTATTATTTAGTTTTAGTTCTACACTTTCGCATAGCTGTCATTTCTTGATAGTTGGAAATAACCATATAAATAAATCATAGCCATGAAAATCAAATCATACAATATATTTAAATTATTTTATTCATTGCCAAACTGACATTACAACAACATGACTGACATTACAACAACATGACTGACATAACAAAAAAAAAAATGACTGGTATAATAACAACAACATGAATGGCAAGTTAAAATAACATGAACAGTTAGTTATTATTGGCCACTGAAAAGAATATGCTTATTATTAGTACTTCTAATTTTTTTCATGTGAAGATCGTCATTAATTTTTTTTACATGGTGGAAAATTCTAGTTCGTAAGTACAAAACTCCTATCAATCTATTTAGTAGTGAGTAGTGAGTAGAGACCAAGAAAAAAATTGTTTCCCGATACATTTTTTTAGCAAATGAGAGATCCAGGATTCTATTGAAGCTAACACATTTTTCTCTTTTTCTTTAGTGCTAAAAATTTGTTCACAAATTTGGCAAATTTCGACCACGTCGTTTCCTGGCAAAATCAATCCACTGCGATTCTTAGCAGTAATCAATCCATTTATTGTAGTAATTTAAAATGCTTTCTGTCTCCTATCGTAAATCTTCAAAAGTGTGGTGTTATTTGATTTCGAGACTTGTCGTTTTATGAGAGCTGAGGTAGTTTCTGATATGTTTCCAAGCATATCTGCATTTTCATCGGCAACTAGATCTTGTTTTTTCAGCTCAGCATTAATAGTTTTCAGTTGACAATTTCTCTTTTTCAGCCTATTTGCCTATAATCACAACCTATCGTCTCAAATTTATCAATTTCTTTTTCTTTTCCTTAAATACTTTGCGTGCAGTGGAGGGTATTTTGAGCAGAGTTAAATTCCGCTGAAGTACTTTCAAGTTGTGTTTGTAATTTTGTTACGTCATTTCCAGCATTTGCCAACATTGTCTTAAATTTTTTCTTGTCTTTGGAGATTTGGTGATTGTTGTAGGACAACTATGTCTTTTTATCGCTCTTTTCTCCTATTTAAAAAAAAAAAGTATAAAAGAAATCTTTACGTATTGTGTAAATGTATATGCTCTAATATGCATCTGATAATTATTAGAGATTACTACTTAAGTAGATTAATACTAATACCAGTATTACCACTTGATATTTTTAGATATTGTTTCGTAAATTGTTTAAGAATTTGTCCCAATTTGCATTATCTGTGAGGTAAATAAAGTTGTTAATATGGCCTTTAAATAACTTTAGATTATATATATGTGTAGTTCATAGGCTATTGTTTTATGATCTGAGAAATTAGTTTCTCTGGAAACAGTCCAATTCTTTTTGATGTGGTTGCAACTAAAAATTCGAGTATTACCTAAAGTCAAGTCAATATTGCTGCTACCTAATGCCCCTTTGAAAGTATTTAACTCAGACTTTCTTTTAACCAGGACTAAATCTTTAGAGATTATAAAATATTCTAAATCACTGCTCCTAGAGTCCGGTCTTTTGTCATACCATAATTTTGATCTATTGTTAGTGTCTATATGTATAATTCTACTGCTATCTCAAAATTTTTGTATTAAGTTCAATTGTTTGTCTAAATTAGTCCTTCTTTCTGTCTTACTATGAGCTGATGGCTAGAAAGTTTTTGCTTCCTTACATAATTTCTACACTAACCAAATCTGAGTCAGTATATTGTGTTATTAGACAAGCATCAATTTCGTTATTAGTCATAACGATTCCAGCTCTAGGATTATTGTCATGATTTTGAAACATTTTATGTTATTCAAAACCTACTATTCTGCCATTACTTACATAGGATGAATGACCAGTTATGGACACCTTTAAGACAATTTTTTTTTTCGGTCAGCAATTAACAAGTTTTTGGTAATTTTTCAAATGATATGTTGATATATTTGTGTTCTTCTTGGCTTACAGAATAATTATACATCCTTCTCCAATCACAAATAAAAGTTCTATATATTTTTAAAAATTTTTAAATTTATCGTTGGTCAGCTTGATGAGCTATGGACACCTCCATAAGTTATGGGCACCCCGAAATCTAGTTATGGACACCCCTTTATTTACCTTCATATCCCTTTAAATCAAAATCCGGTTTGTTAAATCAAATAAATAATTAAAAATAAACAATAATACTTTTTATTTACATCAAAATATACAGATAAAGAAATAAAACATTCATTTGACAATTTCTGTTGTTTTATTTAGTTTTTAACCAGCTGCAAAAATACTATCATCAATATCACTTTCATCATCAAGCTGGAAGCAAGATGGGCATACAAATTCACTATCATCATCAGTCTGTATAATTTGTGGGTATGCACTTTTTGTGATATAGCCTGTTACAAAGAGAGCACTTGTATCTACTCTTTTTGATATTCGACCCACAATCAAAAAAGCACAACCCAACGATACTGGTTTTCACTTGCTCTCTATTTACATTTCTTATTTTCTGTCTTCGTGGTCTTCTTTAGTGCTCGTTCAATCTTTCTCTCTTCTTTCTTTTTAATTTCTTCGTTTTTCCTTTCTTCTTGTTTGTCATAAAAGTTTTGCCATCAAGCAGAGGAAATAACGAAAGAGAATCTTGCAATGTTACGTTTCCCTTTTCTTTTTGGAGACTCTGGCCAAAATGATGTTGTAGCAAACGGGGATGTATTTGTTTTATCTTCACTACATATTAATTTAGCTGAATTTTGGACATTATTATTAAATTCTGGTTGCATTTCTTGGGACTTTACGTTTTCAGATATGCTTAATTATTGTGGAGTTTCATTATTATTATTATTATTATTATTAGACTCCATATTGCCATTCCATTCTTCTTCTTCGGTCATCTAGACTTCATTTTTGGTATCATTTTTGAAATAGCTCCAAATTTTTTTCAAACATTGTTCCGCAGTGGTAAGCACTTGATCTTTTTCCAGTTCAACTAAAACTTCATCACCAACTAATTCTTCAAACTCTATCCGTGAAAGAGATTTAGTGCTTTCAGCAGTTTTTTCTACAAGAATTTTTTCTCAAATCCCTTTGGACAAACACTTTTCATAGTCAATAGCGTTAGGATTCCATGGGTGTATTCCACATTTTCTAAACCCATTTATAATTGTCTCTGATTTTAGTTGACTTAATGTCTTCTGTAAAATTGGAGCAAATTGTTTCCGATTAATTTCCCTTCCTGGATTTATTGTTTGCCATAGGGACACATTTTGTCTCCACAGTTCTTTTGAAAGCCTAAAGGCAGTAACATCAGTGGCCTACAAAATTCTAGTAGAATTAGGGTATAATGAGATTAATACAATACCCGAATCAGAGAAAGTTTCACTCAATCAATTGCCTTGTGAGGTGGCTCTTGTGTCTGTCAACAAACAATATTCTAGGACTTTTAATTTTTTGAGAAACCAAGAATGGAATGAAAATATTACAAATGTATTCATAGAACATCTCTGCTCTCATCCATGCGACATTCCTAAGCTACCAGGAAATACGTATTGTGAAGTTCTGAAGTACAATTTATTTTTTGGACTTTTGGCCATGATATGATGGTAAATATTCCACTGTACGGCCGCTCTCTTCTGCCTCGCCAACCAGTATAAGTGGTGGTTAACAGGAGTGATTTCTTCTCCTAGAAATATTTTATCCTCACTCTCCCATCCTAGGTGCCTAGCCGAGAAGTCTCTTTTTATTTTTCGTAGCCGAATAAACTCATTCCTGACAGTGGACAAAACGCATTACAATCGGTCCTGGTCTGGAGTCTCTATATCTAGGTCTTCCGCTTTGAGTTTAATACCCAAGGCTGAGGCTATGGAACTAATTATCCCTTCTGTGGTTTCACCTGACTTCTGGAGCACTCCTAAAATTTTTAGCGAATTACAAAACTGTTTTTGCTCTATTTTGTTTAATCTTGTAATTAAGCTTTGTAATTATCATTTTTAGCAACTTATTTACCGCCAGTAAACTTCTAATTTTTTTTATTTTTCAGAGTTATCAAAGGAAATGTCGACTTGTTTATTAAGTAACAACAACTTCTTTAAACCTTAACTTCTATAAATTCTTCCGCAAGTTTACTTATTTCAATTAAAATTTCCTTTAACCGGACTCAGATGAATCCCCTAATTTAGTTGTTGATTGATCATCTTTATTAGACGGGTTAGTAATTTTTTTTTATTGCATGAGGGGCCTCACTTCCAACTTTTAACGTCTCTTTTATCTTGTTCTTTCATTCCCGTGATTTTTTATGAAAGATTAAGTGGAACGTTGTGCACGTAATTGCAAATTTTCCGTCCCTGCTAACGGATGAATTAAAGAGTAGAGACTCTGGCAGTCCTATCAGTAGGTAAATAATTAAGCGCTAGGCTTACCTTCGTCTCAGGGTAACTAGAACAAGACGGTAGGGCTCGCACGCATCTGGGTGTGAGGCCGTGACGTCATCTGCACCAAGCCGGCCGCCTCGATTTTATCAAGCTTATGGTTGGCAATTCGTGTTACAGTACTTAGACTAATATTATTCTCAATAACACTGACTTACATGTCCAGCAATTTGTTTTGAATTTATTTATTTTATTACGTTTTGTATGCTAAGTTAGTTTACTACTGAAGAACTACTTAAAATAATTGATTTTAATATCTTTAAACGGTTTTAAAAGTACAATCGAACTCTTATTGTCTTCATAGTGAAACGTCCCAACAAAACTGTATTTTAAAAAGGTTCTTCAGGGGTTAAATAATAAAAAAAATTAGAATCGTTAAATTAATTCTTTATTTTGTTCATCTTCTTTGATTTTTTTCGTGCAGTGTCAGAAATTTCATCTTTCTTCTTGTTTAGTTCTTTCATTCTTATAAAGGATCGAGTTCTGACATATGTTGCAATAGCAAAATCGTCCACTTCACTTAACTTTACTTTAATCACTTCTTCATCACTTGGGGACTGTTATTCAAGCCATCACTGTGAAATCTTTGAAAGAAAGTCTTTTTCAAATTCTGAAACAATGCTTAAACATTTTGATGACGGATTTATAAGGGCACCTCTTGTTAAAACTTTCAGCTTCTAATTCCTTGAATAAGCCATGTAAACTTCGAATTGAAACCTTGAAGCCTATTTGAAAAGACAATAGTTCTTTTTTATCTATTACTCTGGCAGAAGAAAGATCATACAACCTTATTTAAAATAACATCCTGGTCCTGTAAACTAGCACAGTACGCACTTTTTAATTTGTTATTAGGATGGTAAGGAAGTCTCGAGTTTAGTACATCAAACCCGTCGTTAATAGTGTTAATAAAATCAACTACATGTTCATTACCTGGGAAATTATATGATACTGCTTTAGCCACAGTTCTGGACAATTGTTCAGCTTCTTTTCTTTCATTTTTTGCCTTTCGCTTCCCGATACTAATGATGATGTTCGGTTATTTTATATGCATACTTTAAATCTCCTTCTTTCTGTTTGTTTACTAAATCAAACAAAGTATCCTTAGATACTTGCTTAACTTGCTCCTCAAACGTAATGCTAAATCCTTTATACAATTACATTAATAAGAAAAGTTGGTTTCTTGCTAGTTTTAGCAGATGGGGAACGTCATAGAATGCCCAAATCTTACGACTCTCTGTGCTTGGGTTAGCTATGTAAGAAGTCTGAGGACTTAAATTTAAGCCTGCTCCTAATTTTCTATTAGGTCCTCCCATGTCACTTACAAAAGCACGCATATGTTTCCTTAAACATTTGTTCTTCTTTTGACATATATTTGCCAGTTGCAAAGTTCAGTACTTTATCTTCATTTTGCAAAAAAATATGGTATTTCGTTCATTGAGGAAATTCATGATTTTAACTATCAACTGGTTATCCTTTTTTGTTATAGACTCAGAAAATTCGTGATGTAAGTCATACTCATCATTGTCCGTCGTTCCACAAATTTTTCTGTGAAGCATATTCATAGAATATGTTTCGTGCTTTACTATGTCCTGGAGTGCTACCGCTTCTTTTCTTCTGGTCATACCAATATACCACCTTGTCCTTTTGCTGGCTTATTGTAGCGCATCTCAAGGCCTTGATCCATAGCAACACAAGTGAATTTCTTAGTTCCATGTTGAACCACAAATTCACCTTTCATAAATTCATTATATATGCTAGGATGTTTCTCTTCTAGTTTCATACAGTTTTCAAGATAAACTGATCCCCATCTTAATTAACTCTACCACAAAAAAAAAATAAGGGGAGTGCTCTTTTAAACGCAGATTTGTGCAGTTTCCAGTTTCCTTCTCTGTCAGCTCTTAGTATGTCCCGTAATATGGGGTACAGTGTTTGAAGGAAGGTGTTCCAGTATAAGAACATCTTTGATTTCTCTACCCCTGCCTTAGTGAACCCAGCAAAGTCGGAAATGAATTCCTGCCGGAGACTGACTATGTTTTCAACAGTACTATTTGCATTAGTAGAGTCTTTTACATCACAAAATTATTCTAATTGTTTTATGTGAGTAAATAAAATTTTGTATTTTTCTTTGTCATTGTTAAGGAAAAACTGTTGAAATTGTAATCGTTACAGAGCCTCTGCTATTATTCTCATACCTCTAACTCCTCTAGAATAGTGTTTTCCTTGCAAAACACTTTCAACAACGTTAGGTCCAAATGTTTCTACCAGAGCTTCAGTAATACCACTATCCTTGAGATATTGACCTATGCAGTTGATAACAATTTTCGCCGTATGAAAAGAGCCCAATCCTAGAAATATATTTTCAAATTTGCAAGGAAAAAGCAATTGAAGTTCTTTTGCTATATGATATACTCCCTCGTCACTCCAGAGAGCTCCAAAAGTTTGATTAACTTGTGACATTGCATCTTGAAAATTTACCATTGTAAATATGGTGGCTTGATCTGTGGCAGGATGAGGAAGAATGGGTACACAGGCTGAAAGAGTTTTTGGTATATGTTTGTCTGTTATTAATGAACTGAATGCACACCAAGACGGTATTTTACAGCAGTCTAAAAGAGTGTGTCATCTATGAAATTAAAAGTCGACAAAAATCTGGCCAATGACCATGTTAACTCAATGTCCTCTATTGTAGAGGTAACAAAGTCTGTTCTTGTGATAGTGGATGGAATATAATCGCCATCAATGCATCCGCTCTTTTTCGGTTTAGTAAATTGTAGTAGCTTTTGGCAACTCAAAACATCTTTTAGTTTTTTCTGTTGTTTGTCAATTTCTATATCATCTGTTATTAGACAACGGGTTTCATTATGTTCACTTTCACTCTGGAACAAGACTAGTACAGTATCATGTGATCCACAAATCCCAGACATTGTGTTCTCCTCGTGATCAAAGTTATCCATTGAACCACGAAGTGGCTTATCTTTTACAAAGTGTAGAGGGAGTGGTACCCTGTGATTTTCTTCTAGAGTCAGTGATCTTTCAGCAAAATAATAATTTGTCCTTTGGAGCGTTTTGTAACTACAACATAGCCAACATGATTTAGGGGTGTTATTAAAGTTTTGGATTTACAGGTTTCGTGGATTGCTTGTGCAGTTAAAACATGAAAAGGAGTTTTCTTCCGGCCATTGTGGAAGGTATAATATATATAATATCTGAAAGAGAATATTACTTTTTCTTTTCACACTTTCATTTTCATAACTTGATGATGATGTAGTTGACGATGCCATGATTGTTTTAAAAAAATGTCCCAGAATTCCGGTCTATTATTTTCAAAATGAAGTAGACTCATTTCGATGTCCCTTGCGTCACAGAATTTTTCCTCAAGTTGGAAGTCATAGTTTTTAAGCTCTCGAGCTGATTTGTCAGTTACATCTTTCAAGGTGTTAGTGCTGGAGATTTTTTGGATTGTTTTCGTAACACTTATGTTTGATAAATGTACAATCTGCGACTTTGAACGTACCTTGGGATAAGTGAAAGAAATTTCCTCTCCAAAATGCTTAACGAGTAGGTTCTTCATTTGTCTATTTGAAAGTAAAGACTCTAGTTGACATTCAGAATTCATAAACGGGTCATTCTCATAGCCTCAGCTAAAATTAAAAAAAAAAAATTATATTTTGAAAGATGCTTAAATTTCTATTATTTTTGAGTTTTCTTTTATTATACCTTCTATTTATTGAATTCCCAGGTGGGGCCGATTTCTTTTTTTTATTTAATACTGTTTGAAGCATTTTATAGAGCTTTTCATAGAAATGCTCTTGACCATTACTCTTTCTTTAAACATTTTTTTTTTTTCGTATTAAAAAATTATTAATATCCTCAAATGGAACTTATGGCACAGAAAACTTAAGAAATGGCAGAAGCTGACTCCAGCAGAATCAAGCCTCTATATAAACATCCCCTCCAGACAGCCCATCACTCTGTGTCACTTCGTGTCTTACCTTCATTGAGTTAATATCTATTTTATTAATCATTTGTTTAACTATTTGTAATCAGTGTTTATAACTTTTGTTTTTATTCAAATAAATCTTTTTAAAAAGCGATTAAGCTTTACGTATTATATAACCGGCGCCCAGAATCGGGACAACAAAGACTGAAGAATAGCAGCTGTGTCCATTTGACCCAGTATTCTCTGGTCACCTTCAGGTGTTTGCTTCGCGAGGATAGAAGAAAAGAAGAGACCCTTCACCTTCAACATAAGAAGTCACCGGTTAACAGTGAGTAATTCTATAATTAAACCAGCAACGTTCAAGATGCCTGAACAAATTCATTATAAAATATCTAAAGAAAATTACGATCACATTCCCCCTTTTGACGGTAATCCCTCAGAGTTAAGTTTTTTTTTGTGATATTGTTGAAGCAGCGTATTCACTAGTCTGCGCTGATAATATTGTAGAAAGAAATTATAATCATGACATTTTATTAATAAAAGTAAAAAGCAGACTAGGGGGTCCTGCTAGAAATATATTATTGTCCCACAAAGTAGATCACATAGCAACTTTGTTAAAGTTATCAAAAGAAAACTTTGCTGACTCTAGATCATATGAAATATTGAAAGATGAGATTTTCCAAACAAAATTAAATTATAAGGAAAGTCCCATAGAGTTTGTAAACAGAATTCAGGAGTTGAGAAATTTAATTTATATTAGATTAAAGTTAGATGGCCTAAACATAGTTACATTGACAGAAATTATGAACAAAACTGACAAAGAAATAATTTATCATGTTTACAAATGCTTCCCTTCACAATTAACCAACCATAAAATGATTTTTAATCCTACTTAGATGAAGTAAGAACTATTATTTACAACAAATGCTCTTTTGTAATTGCCAACTTAAATACAAACAAATTTAACCAACAACAACAAAACCACTCACAGACTAATACACACCAAAGAAATAATAACTTTTCTCGTAACCAAAATTTTAATCAGAACTTTACCAATAACAGACCACAGCATCAGCAGCAATACCCAAGACCTCAAAACCAACATTTCCAAAATCCCAATCATTACCATCATCTTAATCATCCTAACAATCCTAATCATCCTTTCAACCAATACAATCAGAATAAATATAACAATTTCGAGAACCAACCCCGTAACAATAACGGATCACAAAATACTGTTTCAATGAGGACAGTCAGTAACTTACAAAAACAAAGACCACAAAAATTTATCTCACCATACGAACTGACACATTGCACTGATTCGGTTTCAGATGATAATGTTGAAAAACCTCGAGACGAAAGAATGGATAGAATAGAATATATGTTTTTAAAAATGACTGAAAAATTTGATCATTTTTTAGGATTAGGTTCCAGCAATCAAGAAGACCTCCTCCCGAATTCAACTTAAATCTAACTAATAAAACTTTACCGTATTTTATTAACAACAAAAATAGAAAATAGTTAATTGTCACCGGTTCCACCGAAAATTACATACATCCAAATTCAGTACCTCCTGGTACTACCTTATATAATGACCCCTTTGTAATCGTGACACCGGCAGGAAAAAAGAACCGAGAAAAATCTTGTTTTTTAAATACATTCGATATTTTTGGTTCTGAAAAACAAATTAAATTTTAACTTTTTCCCTTTTCAGAAAAGTATGATTTATTATTAGGCCATAATAGCATAAAAGAGTTAAAATTAAGTGTGCATCCTCACAATGATAATCTTACGCATCCCCATGGAATAATCCCTTTATTGTTAAGCCATGAATTAATAGAATTAGATAAGATTAAGTTAGAAAAAGGAATAAATGTTGTAGAATTACCTATTAAAAATAAAAAAATTAATTATGGAATAATAAATCACGATATAAAATTAAATGATAAAGGAACTATAAAAGAAGGTCTATATGACATTAATAATGATAAAATTCTTTGCCATATTGACCCTACGGAAGTAATGGCCATTTGCCCCGAACCTATGGAGGTTGATGAACAAGAGGAAATAAGTGAAACCATACCTGGTTTAGTCGTGAACAATTGTCGCGAACTGGCTAGGATGAACGACAAAATTAAAAAAGAAATCCCACAATTAATAAGAAGTCACATGAATAGTGAAGAAAAATTTAAAATAATAAATTTATGAAAATAATTTCCCGAGGTAATTAAAAGAGAAAATGACAAACGAACTAGTACAAATTTATCAAAACATAAAATAAAAACAACAGACGAAGACCCAATATATATGCAAGAAATTACAGATATCTGGAAGTTTTTCAGAAAGACATTCAATCAGAAATTGATAAATTATTAGAAAATAAAATTATCCAGCACTCGAATTCCCCGTATAACAGCCCTGTATGGGTCGTTCCCAAGAAATCAGACGCCTCTTAAGGAACTTAATAATAAAACTATCGAAGACAAATTCCCACTCCCAAACATTGAAGATTTATTTGGAAAAATTGGTAGAGCTAATTATTTTTCAGCAATAGATTTGGCCTCCGGCTTTCACCAAATCGAAATGGAAAGCGAATCCATTCCTAAAACTGCATTTTTGACAGAATACGGACATTATGAGTGTTGTGTATTCATTATATGGAACAACTTGGGTATACTTGAAATGAGAGACATTTAAAGACATTAGCACAAACGTGTATTAACAACAACACAACTAAAAAAAAAAGGAAGGTAATATATACATGTCTAACAACAAGATGCAGAGCGACTGTGGGCTCATCTTGAATTCTCCCCCACATATCTAGAAAATACCACAATTCACTTTAACAACTTTTCACTTTAAATATTACATCACAAAATCACGGAATCGAAGTGGTAGGTTTCTCTGCCGAAGAGGTCGGGATTGAATGTCTGCAGCCAGGTCCGGAATTATTGCCTCCTGAAGAGTTGTTGGCGGAGCTGGGACAGATAGGTTTTGGTGTTCTAGATCCATCTCAGTCCTTGGTATTCTCGGTACATTGAATGATGTGGAAGGCTCGAATGATACGGTTTTTTTTGGCACAAGAGTTGAGCAAAGCTGGTCTATATGTCTCTTCACAGATCTACCTGAATCCAGGGTGACATTGTAGTGGCGATGTCCAAGTTTCTTCTGGATATTTCCAAACTGCCACATGTACTTATTGTTTAAAAACAACCGAGCCTGAACTCTCTCTCCCTCGGTAAATGTATGTGCTTTTTCAGAGGGTACCTTGTTTGGGTGCGGGTGGTATAGAAAAATTGCGTCAAGTCGTATTCTCAGCTTGCGTTGTAGGTATTGCTCTGCTGGTGATTTCCCATTTGCAAGTGGAGTTGCTCGATACTTGAACAAGATCTTTTGAAGTTTGTTACGAATAGGAGAAGGATCATTTGAGGCAGCACGTAGGCGTTGTTTCAATGATTGCACATTTCGTTCAGCAAGACCATTGGTAGCTGGGTGACCCGGGGCAATAAATTTTTGAAAAATACCATTAGAAGAACAATATCCACGAAACTCTTCACTTTGGAAAATAGATACATTACCTGATACTAGAATATTTGGAAAACCATGAGTTGAAAAAATGTCATTTAATAGGGGAATGGTAATTGAACTGGATGGGGCATCTTTTATCACCTTTATTTCAGCCCACTTTGACTTGGCACCTATACAGAGTAGGAAGTTGTGGCCTTCGAACGGCCCCGCATAGTCAATGTGCACTCTCTCCCAGTTATCATTGGGCTCATCCCATGAATGATCTGGTGCTCTTGTTGGGTTGGTTTTAGTGAGGCCACAATCTTCACATCCTTTCACCAATCTTTCTATTTCCTGGTCAATGCCAGGCCAGTAAACATAGCGGCGTGCCAATTGCTTCATTTTCATGACCCCAAGGTGGGTATCGTGAAGTTCACTGAGTATCTGGGCTCTCAATGTACGAGGAATAACAATTCGATCATTCTGAAACAGAACACCATCATGTAATGTGTATTGAGATTCAGTCAAAGAGTTTTTCAAATCATTTATAATAGTAACCAATTCGGGGTAATTTCGAGTTTCTGTACAAATGTCCTTGAATGTTATATGTTCTGAAGATATTGAAAAAATCGCATTTGAGCAGATTGCATTAACTTCTTCTCCCAGTTTTCCATCTGTTGACTCATGAGACTGTTTCACTGAAGCTCGTGACAAGCAATCAACATTCTGATTATCATTACCTTTTTTAAATTTAACTGTGTAATCAAAACCTGAGAGGAATGACGCATATCTGAGCAGGCGAGCTGAGGTCATCTGAGGGTGTGCTTTGTGTGCGTGGAAGATCTGTGTTAGTGGTTCATTATCTGTAATTAAGGTAAAGTTTTTCCCAAATAAGTAGTTATAGAAATGGGTAACTCCGAAAATTATTGCTAATGCTTCACGATCTAACTGTGAGTAATTTCTTTCCGCTGATGACTAAGATCATACAGAGATGCATACGATATTGGTCGTTCTTTTTTATCAATATTGTGGCTAAGAACGGCAGCAATGCCCATAGGGCTAGCATCTGTCATTAACACTAGTGGTAAATCAGGATTGAATGGTACCAGTACTCGATTGCCCTGAAGCTCAGCTTTTAGCTTAATGAAGGCTGCCTCGCATTGTGATGACCAAAACCATCTTTGTCCTTTGCAGAGTAATTGTTGTAACGGGTATGTAATTGATGATAAGTGAGGAACGAAACTGGCATAATAAGTAACAAGAGACCCAAGAACCTTCGAAGGTCATCAGCATTTGCTGGGCGTGACATTTCTTGTACTGCCCGGACTTTCTCTGTGGACTTGCTGATTTTATTATATTCAACCGTATAACCAAGATAATCAATTTTTTCAACAAAGAATGTGCATTTATTTTTATTTAAATGTAGATTGTAAGTAGACAACCGTTGGAGGCAGGAACGTAAATTCTAAGACCATTCTTCAATAGTTTCACCATGCACCACCACATCATCAAAATATTGTTCTGTTTTAGAAAGACCTCCCAGTATCTGGGTTAGTATTCTGTTGAATTCAGATGGAGCTGTCTTTATGCCAAAGCTAAGCCTATTCATGCAGTAGGTACCACGATGAGTAGAGATGGTCTGTATGACACTACTCTCTTGATCAACTTTAAGGTGAAGGTAAGCTTTGTACAGGTCAATTTTACAGAAATATTTGGAATTACGGAGGCTATTTAACACATCATCAATTCTCCGTATTGGGTAATTGGCACTGACCAACTTCTCGTTCACTCCGCACTTGTAATCAACGGAAAGACGGACCCCTCCATCAGGCTTTGGAATCACCACTATGGGTGAACCCCAATCGCTAGTGGGCACTGGAGTGATAATACCAGCTGCCTCCAAAGAATCCAGCTCCTTTTCAACAAGTTCACGCAGAGCATATGGAACGTTACATTCTTTAACAAAAACAGGTTTTGCTCCTTTCCTTAACTGTAATTTTACTTCAAAGCCTGGGGAGCAACCAATATTTTCTTCAAAAATTGTTGCAAAGTCAGTGAATAAGTCATTTATAGAAAAAATAGAATGTTCTGGTCTTGACTGCTGTGTTTTTTTCATATCTGTATCTATCTCCTGGAGTTCAATGCCTAATCCCCGGATCCAAAGCCTTCCAAGTAATGCTGCATGCCCTGTTGGAACAATATTTAGTTCTCCTGAAATTTTCTTGTTTCTATATGAGACATCAACAGTAATTTTCCCTTTGGGTTTGATTATTTTTTTTTTTTTTTTTTTTTTAACATAATAACTTTATTCACAACTGTACACAATGGACAACCAGTGAATGTGAAATTTACATTGATACAACAGACATGATCAGGCATGAGGGAGTCAGCACCCAGTGGTACAATCTCCAGGCGTGAAACTAAATTATTAGCGATTAGACTAGGAGATCCCTCATCCACTTCCTTTTCAGCCTCCGTCGAGTTATGTCTGGTATCTGTACTGTTGCCATATTATGTATCTGTTTGTTAGTGTGTCCACGTAGTTTCTCATGAAATTGTCGATAAAGTTTATGAATATGGCTCTTAACTGTCGGAATACGTAAGTCTGTATGTAGTATATCGTTTGACACATAAGGAGGGGAGTCTGTTATCAGTCTTAGGGATTTAGATTGAAATGTCTGTATTTTCTGAATATGTGTTCTTTTGGCCGGTCCATAAATTTGCGATGCATACGTCCAGATGGGTTTAATCAAGTAACTGTAAATGTTAAGTTTTTGTTTTAAAGGTAGTTTTGGGCGTCTGTGAAGTACTGAGTATAGAAGTCGCAGTCTTAACTGTAACGTCTGTTTTTTTTTGTCTTGACGTGTGGGCCCCATGTCAGTCTTCTATCAAGCGTAAGTCCTAAGTATGTCACTTTTTCAGTTTGGTGTAAAGGTTGGTTGTCAATGTAAACAGGCGGGCAGGTCTTGCGTCGCAGTGTAAATGTAATATGAAGGGATTTGTCATAATTAAGTTTTATTTTCCATTTCTTACACCAAGTTTGAATCTCGTTGAGGTTGTGTTGAAGTGTTAAGGTGGCTTGTGTAGGCTGGGTTTGATTAGGTTCCCTGTATATGAGCGAAAAGCGACATTTGACCTTTGAAGTGGTACTTCTAATTGTAAGCGATTAAAATCATCTTCAGCAAGCAGTGAAAACTTCGCACCTGAGTCGACCTCAAATTGTTGAAATTTATCATTCAAAGAGACAGTGACAAGATATTTATCGGACTCAGGCAACAATTCAAATAAATTCACTATTTCACATTTCTTAGTAGAATACTGAACAGCTTCAATTTTACTAATACCATACTCTGCACCCGAATCCTCATCAGCATCATCATGATTGACATTATTCATGTATTTTGTGGAACTAGAGCTATCATGTCTTTGTTGGGAGTTTTTGAATAATGATGTGATACACACTTTTGAGACATGGCCCTCCTTCGAACATAATCAGAAATTTCTCACATAAGATTTTATTTCAAAATTAATTTATCTATAGATTTTGTTGAGAAGAAGTAAAAAGAATACTTTAAGATCCAAACAAAGGACAACTTTAGTTATTAGAGAATTGTTCCTATGTCCAACAAATTCGTTGATTCGTTCCACTGTGCGTCATAGCAGTCCATAACTGTTGTTTCGTGGTGTAGCGCGCTTTTCCCGATTCATGTTAAGCTAAAAAGAAATTTTTACGTAGTAGAAAACGAACCATTCAATTTTGAAATATTTATTATTTAAAGTATAGTCAATTTTGGTGGTTGGACTAGGTGGGTGGAGAGGAGGGGGGGGGGTCATCGGGTTAATTCGGAAGTGTTTGGCGGTTATCGGCTTTGGCATTCTGAATGTCGTCTTTCCTTTATTAACAACACTCCTGGAATTATGATTTTTTGGAAATTCATAAAACATTTAGAGGTTGTAAATTACATTTGATGTTATTTGTGGTTATACTAATAACATATATCGACAAATATAAAATGAATCAGGTTGCATTTGGCTCTTTTTCTGCTTGAAAAACTGACTATGAAAGTGGAGTTTTGCTGATTTTTTTTTTTTTTCAGGCATTATGTTTTTTACAATAAAATAAATAAAAAATTAATTTTTTTTTTTACAACACTCCTTGAATTATGTTTATTATTTTATGGAGTAGTAAGGTTTTCTCACACCGAATCACAATTCTCTTCTTTAATTGGAAGATTTTTAACAATATTTAGAGCATCCCTACTTAGAGTCGAATTCAAATAATGAAACTTTTCAATTTTATTTAAACCGGGCTCATTGTAAATTAAAACTTTATATAAGTATCGCGGTAGTGAGGCCAGTCGATTGGATTTCCATTGAATGTGGGGAAATTAATTTTTAGCAAACGCCCTCGTGAATTTTTGGAGGTAGTTAGTGTTTCGTTGGGATAATCAAATGCTCAGCTCTTACAACGACCACTATTCTAGGGACAGTGTAGCCTATCTATAAAAGAACAATATCCAAACATCCTCCCCTTTAAGTCTAACAATATAAATATTTCATTTTCAAGCAACATGATCAAGAATATAGTACAAGGCAAGATACATCTGTAGTTAAATAACAAGGAAAGTGGTAATTTACACAATAAACAAAATACTAAGAATACTAACATAACTAACATGATAAACATAAATCAAGAATATAATATAAAATACAAGATACACTAATTAAACATAATCTTATACACTTTATTTTAGGAAAAACTCCTCTTATATCAATTAATATTCACTACAATGTTACATGTTTCGAGATATGTTATACCCTCATCAGACATTTTTTCTTCTGGTTTTATCCCACCATGTCAATTTAAACTGTTACACTGTTTAAGGTAAAGTGTATAAGATAATATATTTAACATTATATACTTCTTTATTAATGAAATATAACATAAGAAATACACAGAATACAAAAACAATTACAGTTTTAGACCAAGACTGATTAGTCTCCTTAATCTCGAAATCTTCCTAATCTTCCTGACCTAGTATGGTAACCTTCCTGGTTATTAACAAAATTACTAATATTATTATTATCACTATTACAAATGCCCTCATTATCAGCTGCCTCACCAATCAACTTATCTTCATGAGATTCATTTAATGTGTCATTACAATTTTCATTAATTCCTAAATCATCATAATTCATTTCAGATAACTGAAAGTTATTCCAATTGATTACAGCTAGCTGGTGTTTAATGACATTTGTATTATCTCTATTTAAATCTACCTCCAACAATAGTGGTTCTTTGAATTTTCTGATCAACCTAGAACTCGACAATAGTGGTTCTTTGAATTTTCTGACCAACCTAGAACTCGTGTATGTTTTTCCCTTGATATCAACTATTTAAGAGCGAAAGTCTAATTTTTTTACAATGTATCATGGAGCCCATAATTTAGTAAATTTTTTTTTAATCAGCACATTTTCATGCGCCCCAAAATTATCAAGAGTTTTAGAGCTTTTTATATACAGTTTTATGCTTATCTTTTTGCATACTACAATTAATATTTACATTAAGTTTAAGAAGATGGTCATCATTGCGAATTAGTAATTTGGTTATACACATTTGTTGGGGCACCGTAAGGGTAAGGGTAACAATAATTGCACCCTTGAGCAGCTTTTCCCTGGCTGCTTATGTTTATAAATTATAAATACCCAGTGTTCAATCGGTAGCGTGTTGGTAGCCTTTCGGTTCTGATAATTAATAAAGTTGATCGTCTTTTCTTCCTGGCTGGCCGCGTACGATCTGCTTGACTATTTGACGGTGGTATGACAGCGATGGTCGTGGTCCAGGATTTCCAGACGATAAAATAATAGTCCGAAGTTAATATAAAAAATAAAATAGGAGCAATACGGCCTCCCGAATTCCGATAACCGAATGTCGTATTTGTTTCTTCGGAAATTAATCCTAATTATTGCGATTAATGGATAAAAAAAAATATATATATGATAAATATTCTTAACAGGAGATATAACGACGGACTCACAATTCACAAACAAAAAAAAATTGCGCGTTTACCATGACGCTAAGTGGCAAACTGACCCTTATTACTACTTTTAATTTGTGATTCTATCATAAGAAAACAAAACAAACAGCTGTTATAAACTTCATAATATTTTGTATTAACCTCGGTCAATATTTTATTAAGAAATATAATTTTAAATAATTACTAGCTGCCCCGGCAGACATTGCTCTGCCCTATTTTCTCTAAAACAACACAAAATTTATTTTTTATGTTAATAGTTCCTCCCCGACATACATTGTTCAGTCAAAAGTTATTGGCCCTTCGCAGTAATAAAACATATTTCAGAGTAATCACTTTATTTATAGATTTATGTATCCATAATAAACAACGATTACTTACAAATATAAGTTTTCTATTTTGGACATTGCAAGAGTTTAGTAGTAGTAGTATTAATGTGGTATTTTCATTGTAATGCCTTATGGTACACGATATTTTTTGTTTGATTACCAGGCACGAAAATAAATAAAGGTGTCGGTTTTCCGACGCAAGAGTAATTATGTTGGATAGTAAGCAGCATACAACTGTACAATAAGAGAAGCATGAGTTTTCCAGATTGCTGCCGCAAACACTCAACGACTGACACTGTGATTTATTTATGGTCATAGCGAAAGTATTGAAGAACGGGTTTAGTAAATAATTAATACCGATTAAAGGAGATAAAAACTATTTAATCAAGGAGCGAAATACATGAGACATCACCAAAACACAAAGAAAACCGAACCAAAGGTGAGGAGGTTACAATCGAACAGTGTTGCCCTCAACAGAAATCTGACAAATACAAAACTTCAAATAACAGAATTAAATTATTATTACATTATTACAATTTTTAAATTGCTTTTCAACACTCCTCCTCAATTTAAAAATCAAAAGACAAAATTAAACATGATAAAAGCATACTTCAGATATACCAGTCCACTATATAAGTCCAAGCGCATTAACAAATCTTTTAAATTTTTCACCGCTCAGAGGTTTAGTGAAAATGTCGGCGCACTGACTATCGGAGTTCACATATTTAACATTAATTGTTTTATTTTTGGCTAAGTCCCGCACAAAATTATATTTCACGTTCATATGTCTTAATCGATTGTGTTCCCACTTGTCGAGACATTTTATGCAGGACTGATTGTCTTCAAAAACTGGAACAGAGCCACACTTGAAATTTAATTCTTTTAAGAGTCCTTTTACCCACAATAAATTGGAAGTCCCTTCGGACAAAGAAACAAATTCTGCTTCTGTTGAGGAAAGAGTCACTACAGGCTGCTTCTTAGTCCTCCATTCTACCGATCCACCAAACACCTTGATGAGATATCCTGAGGTAGATTTTCCATCTGGGTCTCCTCCCCAATCAGCATCTACATAGCAACATAAAGGCGCCTCGTTGTCTTCAGGCTTAGGATAGAAGAGCTTCCTGTCGATAGTCCCTTTGACATACCTCAGGACAGTCTTCAACCCCTTCCACATTGACTCAGTAGCGTTGCTTTGGTATCTACTGAAATAATTTATCGCATAGGTTAAGTCAGGTCGAGTACATAAAACGGCAAACATAAGGCATCCAATTAATTGCCTATAAGGCTTCTCATCCACAATTGAGGAATCTTCGTTCTTAAGAACTGGAATAGTTGGCATTGGGTATTTTGTAGGATTACAGTCACTCATTCTGAATTTATCCAGGACTCGCCTCAGATACGCTGACTGATTTAGATACATTCCTTGTTTGGTTCTCTCTATTTCAATTCCTAAGAAATTATTCAATTGTCCCAAATCTTTAGTAGTGAATTCTGACATGAGTGATGATTTTATGTTTTTAATTAAATTTAAATTGTCTCCTGCCAGTATTAAATCATCAACATAAACCAAGAGATAAATAGTAGAATTATCTTGTTTTAAAACATATAAACATTTATTAAATTGACTTTGTTTGAATTTTAAGTTAATTAATTTCTCATTTAATTTAGCATTCCACGACCTTGGTGCTTGCCGCAGTCCATATAAACTTTTGTTTAATTTACAGACTAAATCTGGATTTTTAATGTAAGCTTGAGGTTGCACCATATATATCTCCTCCTGCAGGTCGCCATGCAAAAATGCATTTTTAACGTCCATCTGCACGGTAAAATAATTTAACTTATTTATTATTGTAATCAGGATTCTTACCGTAGTTAGGCGGGCAACAGGTGCATACACCTCATTGAAGTCGATCCCTTTGGTTTGTGAGCATCCTTTTGCAACGAGCCTTGCTTTAAATATGTGACCTTGTTTGTTTTCTTTGATCCTGAACACCCACATACAATTAATGGCTTTTTTTCCTGGTGGTAGCTTCTGTAATGTGTAGGTTTCATTCTTAATAATTGATTCCATTTCTGCATCGCAGGCTGCATACCATTTATCTGCGTCACCTCTTCCTTTTATGTCCTCATAGGAGGTAGGTATGTCATTGACAAACTCGATAGCAGATAATACATAGTCATATAAATATTTTGGGAGCATTTTTCTTCTATTACTTTTTCTGACATTAACATTAGGATTCGGTTCATCTACTTCTTCCACTTCCTCCTCAGAAGAAAACCCATAAAAGTCTCCTGAAAGGTTGCTGGCGACATCTTCTTGAGGTTCTTCTCCTCTTGAATGGCTGCTGGCGACATCTTCTTGAGGTATTTCTTCTGAATGGTTGCCGGTGACATCTTGAGGTCTTTCTGCTGGTTCTTCTGAAACAATTCTTCCGTTGGTGTTGCCTTCTTTTACTCCTCCAGTTACAATGTCCTCTTCTTTACTCTCAGATGTAGCCGCTTCCATCTTCGTTCCCATGTCGCAAAGATTTTCCGTCTTCGATTCATGATTGAGTTTGCTAGATTTCTCTGGAAGAAACACAACATTTCTAGCACTAATCACTTCTTTCTGCCCTTTGATGTAGATTCTGTAAGATTTGGAATCCGTTTCATAGCCGACAAAAATTCCTTCCTGGCCTTTTGGGTCTAATTTCTTCCGTTTTTGACTAGGTATGTGTACAAACACCCTACATCCGAATTCTCTTAAATGGTCTATTTTTATTGGCTTATTGAACCATAACTCATATGGAGTTTTTTCCTTTACAGAACTGTTGGCTGTGAGGTTTATCGTATAGACCGCAGTGTTGACTGCCTCTGCCCAAAAACGTTTGTCCAACTTTGACTTTATCAACATTGTCCTAGCAGATTCTACTATTGTTCGCATTTCCCTTTCTATCTTACCATTCTGTTCAGGACAATATGGTGCAGAAAGCTGATGTCTTATTCCTAATGAAGAAAGATATTCAGTTACCTGTCGATTCAAGATTTCAGTACCGTTATCCGATCGGACAGCTTTGACTTTCTTGTTGGTGTCTCTTTCAGCCATATTAATGCATCTTTTCAACAGATCTGGAACAGCATCTTTTGATTTTATAAAGAAGCAAAATCTAAAATGAGAAAAATCATCCTTGACAAGTAAAAAATATTTTGATCCTCCTAAACTAGGTGTCTCATACGGACCACATAAGTCAAAATGCAAAATATCACAAACATCTATTGTCTTTGAATCACTTGGAGGAAATTGTAACCGTTGTTGTTTACCTTGAATGCACGAGTCACAGTTAAATGACCGTTCTTTGTCAGAGCACTCAATATTTAATTTTGATAAGACTTCTTTGACCTTTTTGTCATTTTGATGGGCCAACCTTCTGTGCCACACCTGAAGATCACTCTCAGACCGAGTAATTGCAGCCGTATCTCTAGTATCAACACCCATATTTAACACAAAAAGCTGCCCTTCTCTTTTAGCTTCAGCTTTAACGGTACCATTTTTAATTAATTTGCAAATATTATTATCTGCCATCATCTCGTGTCCCTTTGATAATGCTTGAGAGACAGAAAAAAGATTTAACTGTAGGTCTGGGACATATAAAACATCTTTCAAAGTACTTGGAATATTTTCATTTCCCACTTTACACTGAACATCAATATCACAACCACGGGCTTTTAATAACCTGCCATCACCTATTTTTATTAACTTTGAGCAAGGACTCAAGTGACTGAAAAATTCTTCATAAGGTGACATATGTTCACTTGCTCCAGTGTCCAAATAAAATTTATCCTTATCTGGAATTACATTGCTCAAGCAAGCAATGCTAATAAATGCATTCTTGTGGTTATTTTCTGCCTTAGGTTTAACATCTTTATTTTTCTTTTTATATAAAAAACAGTCACTCTTAAAGTGGCCCGGTTTATGACAAAAATGACATTTAAATTGATTTTTACCTTCATTATTATTTTTATTATAGCATTTATCTGCTTTATGTCCCTTCTTGTGGCAAATACTACAAGTTTTGTTATAGGCAACAAAGGCTTGATTACCTGATTCTGTGTCCCTCGCATTAATCCTTCCTTCCTCAATCAGCAACCTGGACGTCAAGTCGTTTATGGTTTGGCTAGCAGGGGCAACAGACTCCCATGATGTCACAAAATGTTTTAATTCAGAGGGAAGAGACATCAGGATCTTCGTCATGATCTGTTTGTCAGAAATGTTCTCCCCCAACTGTTTTAACTTTGAGGCTATGTCCACGATCGACGATACATGCGTCGCAATTCCCTTATTTTCATAGCGGTAGCTAAAAAACTTTTCGTGCAATAAGTGTATAGACGCCTCAGATTTCTGTTCATAAATAGCGAGAAGCTTGGTCCACATTTCATGAGAGGTCTTGCAATGGAGAATATGGACCATTGGTTCTTCTTCCATTCGGGAGACCACCATTTCCCTGGCCTTGGCGTCAAGTGCCTTCCACAATATTTTCTCCTTCCCATCTTCCACAGGAATTTTACTTTCCCCGGTCAACACATCCAAATATCCTCTTGATTCCGCTGTCACTTCAATTTGGAATTTCCATAAGCTCCAGTTACTTTCTCCTTTTAGTTTGGTAACAACTTGATTCTCCATTTCCGACCCGTTACACAGTACCGAAAAAAAAAAATTCTTCCGACAAAACCGTCGTTTAATTAACTACACTCGCACACTGTTTCCGTAACGTCTGGGCCCATAACCTATTGAAGAACGGGTTTAGTAAATAATTAACACCGATTAAAGGAGATAAAAACTATTTAATCAAGGAGCGAAATACATGAGACATCACCAAAACACAAAGAAAACCGAACCAAAGGTGAGGAGGTTACAATCGAACAGTGTTGCCCTCAACAGAAATCTGACAAATACAAAACTTCAAATAACAGAATTAAATCATTATTACATTATTACAATTTTTAAATTGCTTTTCAACAGAAAGCAAGCCGCACTGGTAATTACATTCCTTCAAATTCAAACGGTAGGTCAGTTGGTACCATTGGGATGCGGGGTATCATCACATCATCTCCCTTATATTTCACCTTTAAAATGGTTGCTTCAATCACATCAGTAATTTTTTAACTGCTAGCCCTGTGCCGTTACAAAATCTCGGTTGGTTGATATTTCGTAACATTATGACCACTGATCCTACTTTTAATTGGAAATTATGGGGAGGTAATCCTGGCAAATTCAGCGAGTTCAAAAATTCTGGTGGATAATTGACGACATCATCCTGGTTAGTTGCGCAATCAAGTGATTATTAGGTCCTTAAATCACCGGAAATTTCATTTTGGATTTTGAAATTTATTTCATTTACATCCGTGTTTTTGATAGCTAATACAGCTCGTTCACTCAACCAATAATGATCTCTGTAATTTTGAGCGACGTTTGGGTACACCTTTTCTATAAGCTCAGTTTTGGATTCTGTAAACTGACAAAAATTGACAGGAAATGTTATGCAGCCTGTCATAACATCTACAGGGATTTTACCATTACCAATGTCAATGAGTTGTTTTAAAAATATTTGCACAAATTTAGTATCTTAATTTATTTCCACAAAATGGAGGACTTCAAACATGCATTCAGTTCATCCACTGGTGTAGACCGTGGAATAACTGGTTATGTTTGACGAAAATTTCCTGCTAAGAAAATCATCACACCACGAATCGGTTTTGGTTATTTCGTAGATCTTTCAGAGTTCTGTTTAATGCCTCCAAATTCTTATATCTGCTATCGTGCATTCATCCCATACTATCAACTTGCATTATTGTAAAAGCTTTGACAAAGTCGGAGTTTCGTTGCTTTGAATATTCAATGGTAATTTTAGCGCTGAATGGGCTGTTCGGCCGCCTTCCAACAATGTAGTCAATACCTGAGGAAGCAAGTGCAAGTGCAATTCCATTCTGTAAGCGAATTGTTGCTAAAATCAATGAAATTAAAAATGTCTTACCTGTACTACCAAGAGCTTCCAAAAGGTAAAACCCTCCATCATTTACAACTTTCGTAATTGTATCAAAGATATACTTTGTTGATGGTTCAAATACAACAGCGAAACATATATTCGAACCGATTCCCTTAAAGCATAGAGTTCGAACAGTTTTTTAAGTTGCAACTCTTGATTAAAAGGGTCATGCATTTGGCGATTAGGCGCTTTCGAATTGCTCGCGCTTCGAATTGGTCGAGCCGTTCTCGAGTTTTACGCTTAGCAACACATTTGGAGCTTCATTTTTATTTATATAGATAAGAACCTTCCTTGTGACTTAGCAAAAACGTTAAAAAAAAAAAAAAAATAGGCGAATTGGTCGAGCCGTTCTCGAGTTTTACGCTTAGCAACACATTTGGCGATTCATTTTTATTTATATAGAAAAGAACCTTCCTTGTGACTTAACAAATACGTTAAAAAAAAAAAAAAAAAAATAGGCGAATTGGCCGAGCCGTTCTCGAGTTTTACGCTTAGCAACACATTTGGCGATTCATTTTTATTTATATAGATAAGAACCTTCCCTGTGACTTAACAAATACGTTTAAAAAAAAAAAATAAGGCAAATTAGCCGATCCGTTCTCGAGTTTTACGCTTAGCAAAACATTTGGCGATTTATTTTTATTTATATAGATACCAACCTTCCTTGTGATTTAGCAAAAACGTTAAAAAAAAAATTAGCCAAATTAGCCGAGCCGTTCTCGAGTTTTAAGCTTAGCAACACATTTGGCGATTTATTTTTATTTATATAGAAAAGAACCTTTCGTGTGACATCAAAAACGAAAAAAAAAAAATTAGCCAAATTAGCCGAGCCGTTCTCGAGTTTTAAGCTTAGCAACACATTTGGCGATTCATTTTTATTTATATAGAAAAGAACCTTTCGTGTGACATCAAAAAAAAAAAAAAAAAAAAAAAAATAGCCGAATTAGCCAAGCCGTTCTCGAGTTTTACGCTTAGCAACACATTTAGCGATTCATTTTTATTTATATAGATAAGAACCTTCCTTGTGATTTAACAAAAACGTTAAAAAAAAAAAAAAAAATAAAAAGGCGAATTGGCCGAGACGTTCTCGAGTTTTACGCTTAGCAACACATTTGGCGATTCATTTTTATTTATATAGATAAGAATCTTCCCTGTGACCTAACAAAAACGTTTAAAAAAAAATTAGCCGAGCCGTTCTCGAGTTTTAAGCTTAGCAACACATTTAGCGATTCATTTTTATTTTTATAGATAAGAACCTTCCTTGTGACTTAGCAGAAACGTTAAAAAAAAAAATAAATAGGCAAATTAGCCGATCCGTTCTCGAGTTTTACACTTAACAAAACATTTGGCGATTCATTTTTATTTATATAGATAAGAACTTTCCTTGTGACTTAGAAAAAACGTTTAAAAAAAAATTAGCCGAGCCGTTCTCGAGTTTTAAGCTTAGCAACACATTTGGCGATTCATTTTTATTTATATAGATAAGAACCTTCCCTGTGACTTAACAAATACGTTAAAAAAAAATTAGGCAAATTAGCCGATCCGTTCTCGAGTTTTACGCTTAGCAACACATTTGGCAATTCATTTTTATTTATATAGATATCTTATCAAATTATCAACCATAATTTTAGAAGTTATTTAAGTTATTAAATAAACGGCTGAACCGACATAAATAATTGAGAAAGAGAAGGAGAGCTATTTAAACCTGCCACTGGTGAGCTTCTGTAATTCAGAAGGTACTAATTAAATTCTTGGCAGCTAGTTCAGTATTTTTTAAACATGGATTTTGACAATACCAACATACTTTTCTGCAAGGCCATTATTCTGAGGATAATGAGGGCTTACTGTTTTAGTAGCCCATGTGTCTGTAGCCCATTGTTGAACAAAATTTCGAAATTCTGCAGAGCCAAAAGGGTTGTTGGGAATGATGATGCTTGGAATGCCAAATCTCGCAAATATTGGCTTAAGTGATGCTATGATGGTTGAACTCGATTTCTCTTGTATTGGGATCACTTCCACCCATCTAGAATAGTAATCAACTAGGATTAAAAATTTTTTTTGTCAAATCCTATGCTATGTCAAGGCCAACCTTATCAAACAGGAGACATCGTGAGGAAGCAATTCTTCTTTTATCTACGCTGGAATGTTTGGCGCACTATACAACCTGAGAAAAAATTTGCTATATCCGACATTATCTCTGCCAATATCTCTGCCATCGATTATGATGGAATTCAGTTATATGTGAAAGAGACGGGTCATTTTGGGTTTCAACTGCAAACTGAGATTATTTATCTTACGTGAAATTGATCATTGCTCCTAAGCAATGCACCCTCTCCAGCATAGATGGGTCATCATCAGGGTCAGATTTGACATTTGCGGGACACAAAATCTGCTACATACATGAATTACTTGGAAGGTACTTCAAGTCAAACTGATAGGCAACAGCTTCAAATTCATTCACTTTGTTCTGTTATTAATTGTCTTGGTTATATCTTTTGTAAAAAAAGATGTCAGAGGCGAATGATCAGAAAAACCAGTAACACCAAATTGACCATATACATATTTGTGGAATTTCGTGAACGCGAATACTACAGAAAGCGTTTTCATTCCGATTAGTGCATGCCATCGGCACCCATCAAATTTTTAAGTCTGGGGACTTGGACCTCTCTTATTTATTGACTATTTCCGTTGCTAACAAATAATCTTCACTCCTTGAAATATATGGAAATTCGCTGAGATATTTCCTGTTGAGAGGTTAAACATTCGTGGCTTATTGAACTCCATCTTGAATTATTAATATATATTCCTATGGTTACGTTGACACATTCAACCATAAACTTACATCGGCAACTTTAGTCTCACTAGACACATTTAAACTGACTGCGCCATGTTTTGTCAGGAATAAAATACTCAGCTCATACAACGAATTCTTTTATTTGACACCAACCATATGCTACATTATGATGTTATGACTAACAACAACAACCATCTCAGGGAGGTTGCAGCAGTGCATCCACCATATAACAGTACAATATCCAAACAGTTAAATTGGACGACATTCAACAGATGGTAACCAACCAATCCTCATTGCACTTGTTTTGAGTAAACTCAAGTCAAAGTTAAACTCGCCTAGGAAAATCTGGGAGATTTCTAATAAGTTCATTTCCTTTTTTTCACAAACCTAATTTTATTCTATGTTTTATCCACCACAATATTTTGATATTATGTTAATACATTTATCAAAAATTAACTTTATTATGGATTGATTCTTTTCTGTGATTTTAAAATCCTTGAATTTAGAATGATGGACGGAACCATGATGATTGGTAACCAATCACAACGAAACGAAGAAATAGTATTTTCGAAACAATGAAAATTAAATAATAAAATACTCATACTGTTAAACAATATTTGGGGTTACAATGAACAAGTTTGAAGACAGAAAAGTGTAGATTTATTATGATATCACAAAGTAGCATATAACATACTTCTTACCAATCTAATCAGTATTACACTGAAAAAATGATAACACTAATTTTTATCACATATTCCCACCTTGAGGAGTTTCTTAAAACAACTCAACACTAATACCAAAAATAAAGTTGAATTCTATAGCAAATCTTAAAAAAAAAAAATAAATAAATAAAGTGAATCAAACAAATTAGGCCAAGTTCAATATGTTATAAAAAAAGCACATAAGCGATATTTTAGTTTTTCGGTTGCAACTAGCATTAGAGCAAAGCTGGTCAAGCGTATCAACTTCACCTTTTGTAGAGTTATAAGCATGTATGATAGCCGGTGTGGAATGCATTGATGAAACTAAAGTCACAACTTTGCTTTCTTTGGGCTTGTACGATACTGCCCTCATGTCTTTATGATACATAAAAAGTGAGGATCCAACTTTTCTATTTTTGAACTTTGGCTGTGAAAATGAAAGAGGGAGTTCATTTTTATTTTTTTTAATTGTTCCAACAGCTGTGAGACCTTTCTTTAGAAGTTCAGAAACCAATGGGATGCTAGTAAACCAATTATCAAATGTCACATTCCTGTTGATTCCTGTGAACAAATAATGAGGCCACAGGTTTCTTGGTTGGAGTAGATCCTTTCCCAGTTTAGGGAATACCATCGATCATGCATTTTGAATTTGAATCACACATTAGTATGTTCTTGATTCCATATTTAGCTGTCTTACTGGGAAGATACATTTTGAATGGGCACTTACCTCTGAATCCCACCAGCTGCTTGTCAATGGTGACGTACGACCCTGGTTTGTAATGTTTTTTACAGTTACTGGTAAACTTTACCCAGAGGCATGATACAGGAGCCAGCTTGGGTTGTTTTATCGTCAAACCTAAGACAATGAACCAAAAATTCAAAATGCTTCATGGATGTTGCTGAACGATACCAAGTACTACAATGAGATGTGTCGAACAACATTGTGGTTGGTAAATGATTATCTTTTTTTGCAACTCCATAAATGAAAAGTCCAATCAATGCTTTTAACTCTTCAATAGATGTAATCTCTGTGAAGGTTCTCTCTTTTGATTTTCGACAGCGGCTTATTTCTTCATTTGAATGTTGTATAACTGTTTCCACAGTTCCACACTGAGTCCACAGTTACTGTTGTAATGAACAGTTCAAAGCATTCAATAGGTTCAATGGCAGCTCGAGCACATCCCACCAGCCCAGCTGTGACTTGGACTACATTCCTGATTGGTGTCTTACCTGTACCGAACTCAACAGGCTTAGTTTTCCATTCGAAAACATTTCCATTCTTACCTGCTTTGCCAGGAATATTTTCATTGTCAAATTGCACCAAAAAATTATTTTCCGTTTCTGTTTGTTTTGTTGTTTTACCATTTTTTTTATCTTTTTTTCTGGTTCTTTTTTTTTTTTTTTTATCAGACATTGTCTTCTCAGGCTCATCAACTTTTTCTGGGATCTCAGCATTTCTGATATGCCCTCCAATTATATCATCAAATTCTTCTAGCTCAAATTCGATTAGCTCTTCTTCACTATCAGACCTTTCATGTACATAATCGAGATCTATCTGATCATCATCACCAAAACATGGGTCTTCAATTTGTCCATCGGAGCAACTTTCATCATCTGAGCTTTCCACTGTCACTTCATTATCAAGTTCCTGAAGAACCTTTCATATCTCCTCCCCAGTCACATATTTTTTTCTATATCCCATTATAACCTACAAATAGAAGTAATGGTTGATAAAATCATCCAGAGTTAAGACAGTGAATTTTTAGTATTTCATGGGTAACTGTTTTTCTGTAGATAGAATGAAAGAAAACAAAATGATTCTAATCAAAGAGGTTTTGATTGCATAAGTGGGGGAGAAAGTGCTGGTGCCCCCGCTTCCGGTTTACTAATGGTTTCTTCCCCGAACGGAGTCAAAATTACCTACACTTCCGTTGCTGGGATATTCTTCAACCTAATCATATTCCTCAGTTAACACTAGAAAGGTTCTCTACCACCCCGTCTAAAGTAGTGATGAGTAAATTCTACTCACAGAGCTCAAATACCCAGGATTAATCAAAGTGGGGACTATTATGGTATAATAAAGTTCAGTTTTTATTTTTACCTATTCTTTATTGATATTAAACATGAATAAAAATATAATAAAAAACATACAAAAACTAAAAATTACACTGTGACCAGTCTGCGACTATACAAGTTAATTGTTTGTCACATGGAAATGTTTCTATATGCTAAATAATATTTACTACAGTCAAAAATTTGTGTGATTTAATAAAAAAAATTAGAAAACCTTAATATAACATTTTGAAATACTTAAAATAATCTTAAGAAACTACGATTGTACAGTATTTCTAATCACAGCACAAAGTTTCAGGAACGTCTCCATGGATTACAAAGCTGAGTACTTGGATTCTACCAAAGGAAAAAGTATAGCTGCATATTTTTCCTTGGTCATTACCAATAGACTCAAGCACCCTTAAATGGGACTCCAATTGATCATGCAGTTTGGTTTTATTGGCTTTTTTTGCCAATTTGTTTAACATTGTTTATGATCATGTTTAACGATTCCCTTTTATAAAATTCAGTTAATGAATTGTTTCTCCCAAAATGAGTCTTAAAGCAGCTAATCACCTTACTGTAGTTCTCTAGAGTGGCTGGAAATATTTCAACTATCTCCTAGCTCTTGAGCCTGGAATAGTGGCTTCCACTAAATATTGAAATTTGTCTTCTAGCTCAATACGACTGTCTTCATCTATACGCTTAAATTGATTCCAGAACCCAAGCCAATCTTTTATTTCACCACCAAATTGTTTCAACTCTATTTTAGGAAATTTTAAACTTCTTTTGATGATAGAACTGGGCTCACTAGTGAGACTTAGGTTATCTGATTCTCTTCGTGAGCGCCTATCTAGATTATTATTGATTTTTTCTTTATATTTTTCTACCTTAAGTAAAATGAAGTCATACTTATCTTTATATGTGTCCACTGAAGCATATTCTTCTTCGTTGTCATCTTCTTTGCTGTTAACAAAAAGGCTGTCTCTGATTTTGTCGTCTTAAGGAGACAACTGACTAGATAGTCATTCTATTTTCTTTGTCAAAAGTTGTACATGCATATCTGGTGGTTCAATGTTATCCAACAAGTGAAACTAGCTCTAACAGGCTTCCTCATCTGTACTAATTCAATGTGTGAAATCGTTTTTTCACAAAAAACATCACAATGTTGAGATTTCAATAAATCTACAGATTTATCCTCTACCAAAATAGTTAATTTTACTGAGTTCACCAAAACACAGATTTTCAAGGTCTAAAAATAACACTATTAAACATAATATGCTTTTATGTCATATTTTAATCAAACAAAGAAAAGTTTAAAAGAAACTTAACGAAATCAATTCAAAACATCAAATCAAAAAATCAATCAACATAACCAAACCAAATGGTGTACAGTTTACAAACAATATGAAAAAACACCACCATTAAACATTTGTCTTAAAAATCACAGCCAACCCGATTCCTTACCTTTATGTCCATGTGTTTTAACCTCTTTTGATAAGGATTCCTAATGGCTTTGATGTTGCTTTGATTATCCTCATACAGTAAACAATTATTAAAATTTGTACCTAATTCTTTTAACAATTTCAATAACCAACAACGTACTTCCACCATTGCCTCACATAATGCAACATATTCAGCCTCAGCCATACTTAAAGCAATAACATTTTGTTTTGTTTTTTTTCTCCAAACTACTGTATTACCAAATACTTTAACCTGTTAATGGTAACAATTATCCAACTCACACTCTCAGTAACATCCGTCTATGAGACTAAGTTTTTTTAGGGTATTTAGGGTATAAAATTAATGTTTACGTTTTATTTTTCTAAAATTTTATTTATTAAAGCATGACGATATCAATTAGGATGACCATATCAATAACACAAACGAAAATTATAGTTAAAATTTGTAAAAAACATTTAACAATGGAATAAAATAAAATTTAAATATTTAGTGATATATACATGTTTTGAAGTCAATTACAAGATAAAACAAAGTTACAAATTTTTTACACACACATTAGATCATTCCATACAATGAGGGTGTATCGCACTTCACACATTTGTAATTCATTATTCTATTTTTCTTATAAGGGCAATATCGACAGTTTTTTCTTTTTTTCAACCTGTCACTTTTATCCAGCTTCTTGCTATGACATGGTTCTTCTTCTGGACTAATTGTTTCTTTTATTATTTTTTTTAATTCCTCAGGCAAATTGGGTATTTTTAATCGAGTCTCCATGTGTTTTCTTATGAGACTGAATCCAAGTTCTTTCAGGAAATTTAACCTTTCCGCTTTTGCTTGTTGAATATTCGAAAATACAACATGGCTGTTGGAACAGCCTAAAGAAATTAGGTGATAGATAATGGCCATTGACCACCTACTGGTACTCCAATTACTACACATGTAGTCTAGCGTGTCTACACCGTACTTAATGGCATTGTAAAATGATACTATTTCGGGTTTATTGTTTCCTTTATCCCTGAACTCTGAGTCAAGCATTGAAGAGATTAGTATAACTGCTTTATATTTTTTAGGGTTAAATGAAAGGAGAGTCATACTCTTTGTATACCCATACATGCAGGATCCAGCCTCTTTTTTTCTGTCTGGCAAAAACTCAGGAGGTTTTTCCTTCCTATTTTTTTTTTAGCATGCCGACGTATGTTAGTTTTCGCTTATGTTGCTCCTGAACAAGTTCTGTAGATGAAAACCAGTTATCAGCTGTTAGGTTTCTACTTGTATCGAAGATTTGCTTAGCAACTTGAATCACAGCCTGAGTCGTTTTCAAGAGCTTTTGTTCCTCTTTTGTGAAGCATTTTCATCGCTTTCTTTACCTACATAGATTTAGGCATTTAATAGGTATGAATCGTTGGCATCCGGCAAACATATCAACTTAATACCATATTTTGCCGGTTTATTCGGCATATACATGCAGAACAGGCATCTTCCCTAAAATGGTATTAGTGTTTCGTCAACACATGCATGAGCTCCTATGGAATAGACCGCCTGGCAGTTTGAAATAAATATATTGAATATATTGGAAATGGCTGCTCCAGGGCCTGTCACTTGCCTTTCACTCCTAGTTGATGAGTCATCAAACCGCAAAGCTAATAATAATGTTTCACATTGTTTCAGAGACATGATTCCACGAAAAATAGGACTACCAGTAGTATCAATTGCAAAAAGTGATGACAGCCTTTCACGACCAGATTTGAAGATGGTGCACAAAATCAAAAGTCTCCTAGCAAAGCTTCAATTTCATTCTTGTTCGTGTTTCTATAAGAAGAAGAATCTTAAGTTTTCAAATTTTGTCTTAAGTTTTCTAATTTTTTATTGGTGTTGACCACGATTTCTTGAAGAATGCCGTTTTTGTAAAATAATATAAATACATCTTCAATGGTCGGATTACTCAATTTCAAAGCAGGGCCTTTAATAGCAGTCAATTTTATTTTGATAATAGGGGAAGGTGCTGTACCCAAAGCATAGTTGTACTAGTGGAAATTTTTAATTAAGAGAGAGTGGGAGGAGAGAAATTTAAATTCTTAGATGGTAGTGTTGCAAGCATCTCCCTGCAGTTACACGTGTGTTTTCAAGATTATTAGATCAACAGTTTAGTAGAAATAATTATTTTTAAGTTTTTCTCTTCCAAATCCTGACCAATCCGACCAGTGATTTTAAATTTTATAAGATCTACACTTACAAATTTTCTAGGCAGTAATATTTCATTGGGTTGTCCGATAAATATATCATAACTTCATATGTTTTCATATCAGTTATCACTTACGGGTTTTGTGAAACAGAGCTTTCCGCACAACAAGGCGTTCAGTTGTACCTGTGGACACCATTGCCAGCTGAACCTGTGGACAGATAGTTAAAGTGTCCACAAGTACAGCAGATTTTTCTTTTTGTTTGTTAATTCATTATTTCAATTATAAATATTGCGGAAAATTTTGTAGGCTTTCTGCGTGATATAAAATGCCTAAATTTGGATACCTACTATTCGTATAACCTTTTTTTTAAGAAGAGAATACTCGCCACTCACTATTTATAACAAACTATTCAACTAGTGAAGATAGTGATTTCACAAATGTGATCTTGGCTGATCCATCAAGCGAAGATTGTAATTTTTAGATGAATTGATGAATGATTATGAACAAGGTAAAGAAGTTGAAGATGAAAATGAAGAAATATATGTTGGTAGCTATGTTTTGTGTTAAAAAGTGTTTTATAGCTTTGATCAAAGAAAAAGTAGACTCGTTCACGTTCAACATTTGCTACTTGAAGAAAATTTCATCAAATCATAGAACCCCAAAATTTATTCTCCTGGACATCGCTACTGATTATGAAATCGAAATAAGAGATATCAAAAGAAAATTACCACCGCCATCTATCATAACGCACTGGAAGATTATGTAAACAATTACATTTTCCTACATCTTTTCATGGATACAATCTCTTATTCGATTTTTTCGATAAAAAAAAAGTCTGTGTCACTCGTAAAAATAATTATAGGTACATGAAAGATTTATTTTTGTTTAAAGGTTTAAAAATAAGTTAAGTTTCTATTTACTTTCATATGCTAAATTTATTATTGCTGTCACCTTTCTAGTCGGCCTTCTAGTTTAATAATCAAGTTGACATTTCTTGTTTAAATATTCTATTTTGTTTAGTAAATTTTATAAAAAATTATTGCTGATGTGTTTCTCTAAATATCATTTAATTTATCCCTATAAACCTATGAAGAAATGAATGTCCATTGGTACAACAACTAGTGTCCACAGGTACAAAGGGGGAAGGTACCTATGGACACTAATGAGTAAGTCACAAAACATTATTTTCTGTAAAAATAAAATTACTTTTGAAAATAAAGAGACCAGGGTTCGATAGCTCCTTAAATGTCTTATCTAATAATACAATAGCCACTCAGATAAATAAAGCACCGAAAATTAGAAAAAATTATAAGTGAAAATTGTCCACAGGTACAGCACCTCCCCCTTTTCCTTTTTGGCATTTTTGAACTCTTATTGGGAGCTTCCAAATTCCAAGGAAAATAATTTTTTTTACCGTATTTAATTGATGGTTGGTTAGCAGCTGCAAGTAGTTGTGGCGTTTCATCACCGCCACTACTATCACTGCTACTACTGCTGGTGGGGTCCTCAATATTAATTTCATGATCGCTGGCATGATCTGAAGAAAACAGTGGTCACTGCCTAGATATGAATAATTAGAACCAACTTCAGCGTCACTTTCTGCTATATCCTCGATGCAAAGCTGCACAATTCGTTTAGTCCTTACAGACACATTTGGAGTTATATTTTGACGTGTATTAGACAAAAAAACGGAATTGTAAACCAAAAGGCAAATAATCAGGGAATAACTAATCTAGTTCGTAAAATAAATTATACTGTTGGAGTATTATTTCATCATAAGTGCGATCATAAAGGCAAACATTTATAGTAATATCTAACTGTCAGGCAGATAATAATAATAACATTTGAAGTAATATCCGTCTGATGGGCGGATATTATTTTAGACAGTTACAGTATTATTATTCTTACAGACGGAGTAACTACGTACCTTTGGAGTAATGTCCATTCCAAAAACATTGTGACTTATTTTCAAATTGGAAATTTATAGTGAAACACAAAACTATCATCAAAGGTAAACAAACACAATCAAGGTAATGGATCAACTGAAGCATAGCTGGAAGGTGGAAGTATCAAACTGACAATTATGCTATCTTACATAAAAACTGTTAAGCTTACCCATCCTACAAACCGATATTATCATTTATGGGTTCAATAATTATCCACTAGTAGAGGCTCTATCCTCTAATGAGGATGCCCAGTCAGCATCAGCAAAGCCTACTAAATGGATTATTGTCCCCTTCAGTGAAAACTAACTTATATACATATACTATATACCTTTAAGTGCAAGTACAAATCATGACATGGCTGGGATTGATTCCTACTTAAATAATTTTAAGATGCAGTTAAATCAGGTCGAGTGCCTATTCTAGCTTACATCAGGGAGCTAATAAGAGATCAACATTTATGTTCCAGGTTAATGTCTGCAATACTATCTTTGTCAATTCTAAACTTAGGCTCTAAAGGTGTCTCTACAGGATTACAATCTTGCAAGTTATATTTTACTAAAATAACCTTCAAATATTCCTTTTGATCGATCCATAAATCATTTCCAACCCATTTTATACAAATACCTTAGTATCTTAGATTATTTTGACCCATATCTTTCATTTTAAAATTTGAATTTAAGAAGTCCTTCAATGAATGGATATCAGCCCTATTTCTTCTTAATATAAGTAAATTATCAGGAAACAAAAGTACATATAAATTATAATTTTTAAATAGACAATAATCATTTTCACATCTTATAAAGGCTGCTCTTTCCATAACTTCGGTGAATCGCTCATACCAGCATTTAGGGGATTTTTTAAGACCATATAAAGATTTATTTAATTTTAGGATACCACCTTGGGGTACATCAACTCCACTTGATGAAGGCTTTAAATAAACACATTCATCAATCCTACCACACAGAAAAGCTCCTTTAACATAACATCTATTTGTTGAATTTCATATTTCCTTATAACTAACTGATAGTGACAATAAGACCCTTAAAGTCTGCATTTTTAAAACCGGGTTGTACACATCTTGGAAAATTTCCCTCTGTTGGAACGCTTTCACCACTAATCTAGCCTTGTATGTTTTAGTTTTATTTTGCAGTTTTGATTGCAAATACCTACTTAGTATCAATAGGTTTGATGTCCCTCAGTGGCCTGACTACTTGCCAGGTCTGATTCTCTTCGAGTACAGCCAGCTTCTCCTTGACTGCACCCATCCAGGCCTCTCTGTCATCTCTTCATATTTTTGAAGCAGATCTGTTCCTTCAGAGAGTAAAGCAAACATAGCCTCCTCCGCATCAGGCCTCATCTCCATCTCATAGTCTCCATGCCAAGCTGGCTTTCTACGAATTCTCTGTTCTCTTTCTGATTCTTCAATTTTTTCTTCCTGAGATGCCTCTTCCTGTATTTGTCCAATAGATATTTCATTTACTTCATTACCCTCAGGCTCATTATCTTGTGCAGGTGTTTCTTATGAAGTCAATATGTCATCTTTCACCCATTTTTCCTGTTTGAGTTGGATTTTGTCAGAAATAACACTTCGTCCCAGAACAACTTTTCTTAATATTGGATTCTATTGTTTCCATCCACCACCCTGGGCACATCCTATCATTATTAACTTCTCACTTTTGGGATCTAATTTCTTCCTACACTCTTTGGGTATATGTTTATATGCTACATTACCCAACACCCTAAGGTTACCGAGATTAGGTTTCCTACCTTCTCACATTTCACGAGGGGTTTTGTTTTCAAGAGATACAGTTGGGCTTTTATTACTAATATAAGCTGAATAATAAACAGCTTCACTCCACACATCTTTGGTAGCTTTGATTCTATTAAAACAGTGCGGGCTTTATCTAATAATGTCCTATTGATTAGCTCTTTCACTCTATTCATTTCCGGGTTCAATGGGACTGTGTATTCAGTTTTAATACCATTATTTTTACAAAATTTCTCAAATCCGAATTTACATATTCTCTTCCGTTATCAGATCTTAATTTTAGCAAATTAGAATTAAAATGTTTTGTCGCATATTTATAATATTCACAAAATTTATCATACACCTCATATTTGTTTCTCATTAAATAAACCATCACAAAATGAGTGAAATCCTCTATAAAAGTAACAAAGTATTTATAACCATCCCATGACTCTGGTGTAATCGGACCACAAACATCAGTATTTTCTAACTCAAGTGGTTTTGGGCTCTAACTATAGTACCATCAAATGGTTGATGAGACATTTTACCAAGGATACAATTTTCACATTGATAATTATCAAATTTAACATTGGCTAAATCATTCAAACCATCAACCATACCCATAACTTTTAAACCATTCTCTTCTAATTTAGATACTAATAAAAGAGTTTTTCTTATTTCTGCAACATAAAAAACATTTTTTCATAGCACATGAAACTATCTCATTCCCAACATTAACATAAGCTAAAATAGTACTTACCTTATGGCTATAAGGCAAACACCTTTTTTGGCTGCTGTTAAGGCTTGATAGACTTTAGCTATAAAAGTCTTAATCTGTCCTTAGTAGATGCGCCTGGTCGTTAATCACTTAATTAAAGCCAAATTAATTTTATGGCTGCATAAGAAATGATAAAAGAAATAAAAGAAAGAAAGAAACTCTCTGGAAGATTGAACATAAAAGAAATACAATTTATTAACATAAAAAGAAAATTAACAATATATACATATAAATCAAAAAACAAAACAAATAAATTTCCCTCGCAGCTGCGGATAATAACGGGAAAAAAATAGATTATTGATAAAGATAAAATGAATTAATTTTATTGCTAACAATTATCAAACGTAATAATGTAGAATTAAAAAAAAGAAAATGAATAAATAAAACTTTGTTAAGGTCATAACTCTTTTGATGATTACCGTGATTGTCTATTGAATTAATTATTATGTTGAAAGTCTTTTGCTGACTTGGTCAGTAGGGATATAGGGTACCTGTTGTTCCTGAATATTTACATCTTATGATACATCCTGGATGGATCGAGATGTTGTGGTGAGGTGAGAGAAGAAAAGTACGGCGGCGAAAATGTTCGCCAACTGTTGTCCGTGGCCGCTATCTTCCTTCTTTAACAGTCGAAACAGCACTCGTTACTCCGTCAACAGTCGGGGCAGCACTGGCCTTATCTCGGGAGAGTCTTGGGCAGTAAACATTGTTGTCCGTGTTTACACTAGTATGCATACACTGTGCTACTAACCATAACAATCACGGTCTCCTTCCTTTTATTAATATGAAATAAAATAATTTTAAATCTAAGTTAAATACAATTGTAAAGAAATTAAACCTTTTTATATGATTATATTTACAAGAAACAAAGAAAACAAAAATAATGAGTTACTTTGAATAAATGAAACTTATTTTGTTTAATTTAATTTCAAATACAAAAAAAAAAAATAATATTGTTTCTGAAACATGCAGCCCACCAAAATTCTACCTGGAATTTTCAAGTCTCCATGCTTTCAGACGAAGTTACGGGAGCAGGAGATATAACTGTGGTCATGGGTCGCTTAAGAATAACGCCCGAAGCAAAACGAAGAGTTATCACGCGAACTACTCCATCTTCTCCAGGATGAATCTCGTGAACTCGGGCTAACGGCCAATGAAGCGGAGGGGAGTTGGCTTCGTTAACTACAACCAGATCTCCTACTTTAAGGTTGGGTTCATTCTTAATCCACTTGCTTCGCTGCTGCAATTGATGCAAATATTCTGTTCGCCACCTGCTCCAATAGTGCTCTGTTCTCTGTTGTACTAGTTGCCAACGATCGAGTCTGTTCTCTTTGGTGTCCCACAGGCTTTCTTCGGGTCTGCCGGTTATTGGGCAACCTATTAAAAAATGCCCTGGTGTTAAACTTTCATAACTCTACGGATCAGTTTCGAGTGTTAAGAGAGGTCGGGAGTTTAAGATGGCTTCAATGCGAGCAAAAATCGTGGAAAGTTCCTCAAACGTGAAAGGAGTATCTCCCATTACCTTACGTAAGATCGTCTTAACGGATTTTATTCCTGCTTCCCATAACCCTCCGAAGTGAGGGGCATGGGGAGGGTTGAATGACCACTCGATTCCCTTTGAAGAAGCGTGGTTCATTATGTCGTTTTGTGTTTCCCTCAAACGTTGCCATTTGAGAAGCTCCTTTAGTTTGTTGGCTGCTCCAATGAAATTAGTTCCACAATCGGAGTACATTCGGTATGGCGCTCCCCGCCTTGAGATAAATCTGTCGAAAGCAGCCAAAAATGCCTCAGTCGTACACTTAGACATCAGTTCCAAGTGGACACTTTTTGCTGTCATGCAAATGAAGAGTGACAGGTATGCCTTGCTCTGTAAGCCCTTTTTTCGAGGAGATTCCCGAGTGACGAAAGGCCCACCGAAGTCGACTCCTGTATGCTGAAATGGCTTTCCTTCGACGAATCTGGATGCAGGTAACACTCCCATGAAAGGCTCCTTGGGACGCTGTGATTCCTTGAAACATTTCAGACATCGATGTATCCTCTGCTTGATCAGAGTTCTGGCTGATAAAACCCAATATGTTCTTTGGAGCATGGCTCGTAGGGCGGATGGTCCTAAATGAAGGTAAGCTCGGTGGTGATAATCGATTAAGAGTTTGGCGTAGTGACATTTTGGAATTAAGATTGGATGTATACTCTTCTCAGGAAGATTGGAGTTTTGTAATCGCCCTCCAACTCTAATAATGTTTTGTTTATCACGAATTGCATTAAGACGCCTTAGAGAAATAGATATTGGTAACAATGCCGAATCCGGAAATTCTTGACTCAAGTAAAATTTCTGAATAATTTTGATAAATATTCGATGAGCTATTTCTAGTTCTTTGGCTTCAGTGGTTCCAGTTCTCTTTGGTTTCCTACCCAATAACATATTGACAAAACGGAGAACGTAGCACATTACTCTCATCAGCCGACCATAGCATGAAAAACGTTCAGACCATTCAATCAGAAATGGTTTTTTCCCTTCCGCAACTAGAGTTGTCAACAAAGCTGGTTTCATTTCCGAAAGATCAGTAAATGATTCAGTTTCATTATCCTGGATTGGCCAGCTGTTTCTATCAGCAGTTAACCACGAAGGTCCATTCCACCAAATAGGATGTTGCAGTAAATCTAGTGGTAATATCCCTCGGGAGGCGCAATCAGCGGCGTTTGTTTCGCTTGATATGTGATACCAATCCTCTATTCGAGTTTTTTCTGTAATTGCTACAATTCGATGAGCTACAAAGGTTTTCAAGTTGTATGTTGGCGTTTTTAACCACCCCAGGACAATCGTTGAATCGGTGAACCTGTAATGTTCTCTTATTGGTAGTCGCTGAAGAAATTCTTGGAGAGAAGTATATACTCTGGCGAGAAATAGGGCTCCACACAGTTCTAACCTTGGGATGGTTAGTGGTTTAGTCGGGGCTAATTTTGTTTTCGATTTTATCAGATGCGAAGTGACCTTACCGTCATTAACAACTCGTAAATAAATGACTGCGCTGTAACCGCGCTCTGAGGCATCACTAAAACCGATAACATCACACTCAACCGCTCCGTGTGTCCAAATATAACGGGGAATAGCTACATCACATAAAACCGGAAGCTGAGTAATGAAATTAGACCATGTCTGTTGTAAATGTAGAGGGATTTTGTCGTCCCAATCCAATTTTTCCTTCCATAGGTTTTGCAGTATATGCTTGGCATAAAATACAATCGGGGCAATGTAGCCTACCGGATCGTAGATCCTGGCTATAATCGATAAGACGGTTCTCTTGGTAAATATGGTTGATGAAATCGGCTTAATACGGTATGTGAAGATATCCCTTGATGGATCCCACTGGAGTCCCAAGATTTTTAAACAGGTTTCGTGCGACGCTCAGAGGCTCAGTGGTACCTGTTGCTGGCCATCAATGAGATTTTGGGCATTGCTTGCCCACTTGCTGAGTTCAAACCCTCCTTTGTGCAGTAAGTCGACTAATTCTTCTTTGAGCTTGTACGCTGAATTTATATCAGGAGAGCCAGTAACAATATCGTCCACGTAAATTTCTTTAGTTAGTGCCCTTGAGGCTAAAGGGTAGGCTTGGCCTTCGTCCTTGACTAACTGCTGGACAACTCTGAGAGCCAGAAACGGGGCGACTGACAGCCCATATGAGAGCGTATTAAAATTATATTCTTGAAGAGGTTTTGAGGGGTCTGATCTCCAAGGTCTGATATTTCCTGTCTTCGGGAGACAAGAGAAGCCAAGTATGATGCCGTTTGCTGCATATATTACAATTATGCATCGAAGGACATACTTTTGCAACGTGGTTTGGATTTAAGCAGTTTAGACAACCCTTCCAATTACTTAGTAGTTTCCTCTTATATCTGTTCGTTGCCTGACGAAATTTGCTACATGAATAAAGAGAATGGGTATCTTTGCATACCGGGCATGGATATGTTGACCTTGAGGTTAAATGTTTTCCCTTTTGCCCTGTAGGACGAGTTGATTTTCCATCCACAACTAAGGCCGTCTTGAATTTTGCCTTCGAATCCGCGTTTCGTGGTGATGAGTCTGACGATAAATTTGTAGAGCGAACGTCTGAAAGCTCCAAAATTCTACATTCATCTTTTAAAAACTTTAAGCTCTCAAATTTTGGAAAATCAATGTCGACATTTTTATTTTCAAAGTCCCGCCTTGTAGTTGGATCTAAGCATCTAATTGCTAGCGCAAACAATATAAATTCGTCAGCAGACGGTGCGTTCAAAAGCTTGAAGGCTTGTACGTTCTCACCAACCTCCGAAATGAACGATTTCAATGAGCTAAGGTTTGGTTTCCCAGGCAAAGGTTTGAAATCTAAAAGTGCATTTAAATGGTGCATAGCTAGCACTCTTTTGTTATCATAGGTCTCAGACAAGGTAGTCCACGCTTGATCATAATTATCTTCTTGGAGCGGTATACTCTTGAGGAGCGAACGAGCGGGCCCAAACAAACAAGCCAACAGGAAAGGGTACTTTTAAATTTTTGGAATAGTTGCTTCACCATGGATCAAGGAAGTGTAAGTGTCTCTAAAGGTGGGCCAGTCACTGTAATTTCCTCCAAATTTAGGAAGATTAATCCGCGGAAGGTTTGCTTGAACATATCTGGATTCATTTAGAAAGCTCGTTGAAGTCGAAGGTGATTGCTTAGTGGGCGTAGGATTCATGTGATGCTCATAAATCGCGATTATTGATAAAGATAAAATGAATTAATTTTATTGCTAACAATTATTAAACGTAATAATGTAGAATTAAAAAAAAGAAAATGAATAAATAAAACTTTGTTAAGGTCATAACTCTTTTGATGATTACCGTGATTGTCTATTGAATTAATTATTATGTTAAAAGTCTATTGCTGACTGACCTGGTCAGTAGGGATATAGGGTACCTGTTGTTCCTGAATATTTACATCATCTGATACATCCTGGATGGATCGAGATGTTGTGGTGAGGTGAGAGAAGAAAAGTACGGCGGCGAAAATGTTCGCCAACTGTTGTCCGTGGCCGCTATCTTCCTTCCTCAACAGTCGAGACAGCACTCGTTACTCCGTCAACAGTCGGGGCAGCACTCGTTACTCTGTCAACAGTCGGGGCAGCACTGGCCTTATCTCGAGAGAGTCTTGGGCAGTAAACATTGTTGTCCGTGTTTACACTAGTATGTATACACTGTGCTACTAACCATAACAATCACGGTCTCCTTCCTTTTATTAATATGAAATAAAATAATTTTAAATCTAAGTTAAATACAATTGTAAAGAAATTAAACCTTTTTATATAATTATATTTACAAGAAACAAAGAAAACAAAAATAATGAGTTACTTTGAATAAATGAAACTTCTTTTGTTTAATTTAATTTCAAATACAAAAAAAAAAATAATATTGTTTCTGAAACAGCTGCACATATTTTTTTTTGTACTGATAATTTTGAATATTTTTTAAAATACATGGGACTACTAATGTAGTGATCAGAACAACCTGAATCAACGTACCAAACTAAATCTAACCATTTATCATTCATATCACTGTTGGTGATGTCAGGAAAGAAGGCAGCTCGGCGATGTAGATCTTTGCTCTCTCCCTTTGAGTAGAAGTTTGATCCCCGTCTAAAGTTGGTTTGGTACCTTCCACCTCGCTCCTGTCTCTCTCCTTCTTTCCTGTATGATTGATATCTTCCTCTTCCTACTTGATATCTTTTTTTTCCTGGATTTTCGACATTAAAAACTTTTGTGGCTTGGCTTTCCACAATTATATCCAAGTAAAAAGTCAGTTTCTGTGTGCTCTTTTTCTTTTTCACCAAGGAGATTATTTTTAAGTTGGTCCCAATTAGCTCCGGTTGAGTTTCCAGGGCCACCTTTACTCCATCATATCTCCTAGGCATAGACACTATCAAATGATTTATTTTGCCATCTTCTGACACTTCACTGTTGGCTTCTTTTAACGGAGAAAAATAGTCTTCCAGCTTCATGATATGTTCTGCCAATGGACTTACCTCATCATATTTAGTTTCATTCAGTAGCCTTCTCAAATACAAACAGCTTCTTGGCCCTTTGCTCCTAAAGTTATTTTCTAAACTGTGAAACATATCATATGCTGTATTATGAGACTTCAAGAAATCTAAATGAGTATTGCTTACCGCAGCTATCAACAAAGCTTGGGCTTTGGCTTCTCCTATAATATTCTCTGACTTTGTAACATAATCTTTTTCTTCAATGGCCCTTAACACTGTAAGGTTTTTCTTTTTATTAATAATAGATAATTTGAACATAAAATTTATTTTTATTTAGTACGGGCACCGTTATACAATAAATGAAAAATGGTTTTGCATTTCACATTAAAATATTTGAAAATATAACCTTAATTTATTACTAGTTAGAATAAAGATTAACATAGAAAAAAATAAACAAACAAGTTATTTTCTCAATAATTCAAATTCAAATAATTCCCTGTTCAAGGATTCTTTATACAAGATGAACAAACATACCTTTACTTTTCTTAAACACAACAAAATAAAAAAAATAATTTTCTTGATAAATGCTTCATCAATTCTTCTCACTAAATAAATTCAGGTACATTCCTCTAGATCTCCTAATCAACATAAAAAAAATATTCATTGTATCACAACACACATTGCACTATAATTGCTGCACACCATGTGGCCCTACACATTCTGTTCCCTCCAAAAAGCTGCCCCCACTCCCCGATGCTATGTATTACCAACTAAATTTATTGAACAAATTAATTTTTAACAAACTTTACAAATTACACTTTTTCAGATATTATCCAATACAATTTACATTATTCTAAATTACAATTATATGTACAAACAAAATAAAATAAACATACATATAAAACATTATGAGATTAATTATAAACAACAGTTAACTCAGTTATATGCAACCATTTTTCTTTCTTTAAACAATTTTAATTTACTAAAATAAGTTTTCTTAAATTAATTTAAAATTTTCATGTGAAAATGGACAAAATTTTAGACCCCTTACAACACTTGTGTCTGCCATAAAACAGTTTTAGTTCTAAAAGCCCAATTGCCATAATCTTCTCCCGAAAGTTGGAGTACATGAAAACCTTCAACCGACACCATGCTTTGTTCTTCTTGATTAAACAGTAAAACCACTTATTCTTGACATCATCATTATTCCACAGTTTAAAACATGACTGGGTCCCATAACCCTGTTAATATTTAATCCTCATTGAGGACTAATTTAGGTCTGAATACACAACATGACACTCAAGGATGACAGTTTATTTCACTTCTTTAACACAATGTCGGATACATCACAACACTGCACTATAACCTTCCTCTCACTGCCAACAATATACAATAAACAATATCATAACATTTTCTTTATACAATTAATATTATTTAAAAAAAAAAACTATTATATAAAACTTGATTGATATAAAAATAACTAAATATTTTTACACTCATTACTATTATTAATGTTGTAAATTGTTTTGAATTCAAATGTGATTAAGACTCATACAAATCCTTAAACTTGTTATTGCAATATACTGTATGAAAAAGAAAATAATTAGGCTATTGTCCTGTTTTTTTGCTGAAACCTTCATTTGGTAAGGTGTAAACATAACTTTCTTCTTGCTAACCGTAGTTGTATTTCATACCTAGTTGCTAGTTGTGTTTTTTTTTTTTTTTTAATTTATCACTTTCTTTGCCATTCTTCACTCAAACATTTCTCTACAATTTTTATTACCTATGGAGATTAGGTATTTTTTAGTCATTTCAGAATGCTTATTGCCAAGATAATTTTTGTTCTTCTAATATGTCTAATATTTGTGACTAACTATAGAAACTTGTATGAGTGGATATAAGGCTTGCCTTAGTCTATTAAATATTTAATTAACTTGTGGAATAAAAAATGTTTATAACTAAATGTATCTGTGCTTCTTTAATTTAGAATTAGAGTAATCTGCAGTGTTCTTTCTATCTGAATATATTGAAGAGTTCATGCAAAAATTTATTTTGCCCTGCTATTTTTTTTAATATTACTATTTATTATATGATAAATAAATACTATATAATGTATATATGATAAATACTTGATAATGTATTTATTATTAACTACTCTGATATTATATTTACCAGTATTATGTTCTTTGGTTTTATTTTCTCTGTAGATTAACATTTTTTAATTATGCTTAATTTAATATTGTTTGTAGTGAACAGATCCATATTTTTTGTTATTAGTTCTCATTTTATCTACATGTGTATTCATATTAATTTAGATAACACATTTATTATTATTTAATGTTTATCTTTATAACTGTATAGTTTAATGTTGAGGTAAGCATAAACCAAAAGTGAGCCTATTACCAAAACATTTGTTAGAGGTAATTCCAAACATTAGTCCCGAACCATGTTTCTTCAATTGTATAATTCATGAAGTTAAGGTATTATTTCATGATAATACATAACATCTATGTTATACATTCCCTTAGTTAGGATTAAAATTAAAATAAATAATAGGAAAAAACATAATTAGTTTACATTTATCATAAGAGGAAAAATATTATTGTTGTTTGCTGTTATTATTTCTCAATAATTTTAAATTATAATACAACTGTAATTAGACATTCATTAGACAAATAAAATGTAATTAATTGTATCTTTTTTTAAATTTAAACACTTTAGTGAAATTAAGATTTGATGAATTTTTTTGAAAATGATTTCTAATTTATAAAAATTAAATTGTATTAAATCAAAGACAGACATTGTTCAAGAAAGGGTTATTAGCAATTTTAAAGAAATTTATTTTTATTTTTTCATTATTGCCTAATATAATATTTTTTTCTGAACTGTTTTCATTGACCAAATGTTTTCAATAAGTTAATAACATAAAAAGGACATCATGTCAAAATTATTATAGAAGGGTTATAGAGGGCTCTTATAGAGGAGGCTCGCTCAGTATCTTCTTTTCTGGTATAAGTTGAATAAATGATGTGTCTGATACATGCCAATCCAATTCTTTTCTTAGTTTGCAATGAAGTGTAATTGTTTTCTGGTGAAATTAAATTGTTTGTGAATTTAAATAAGACACTAGTGAATTATATAAAAGTGATATTGGGAATGTACCAACTTAATAGTTGTAATTATTAAGTTAAATGTATAAAGGAATAAATTTTGTTTGTAAAATATTGTATCATTTCTCTTTGTGCAAGAATGAAGAGCTTACTGTCTATAATAAAAAATAAAGTTTTGCCACTTGTGAAATTTTTTATTTAATTAATCATTAATTATATAAATAAGTCACCTATATTTATAATAGTTTTACCAAAACAGTTGGAGATTTGATATAGGAGTCCTTTTTTCTGGTAAGTGCTGTTTCCCTTTGATAACTTAAGTCCAAATGAAAGAATTACTTAATATATTTTTTCTCTTAATTATATTTTCTTATATATAAATTTATACTATCCATAATACTTAACAGAGGAGCTACACCTGCTCTCATGAGTGGTTCGGTTGCCCTGAAGAACTTCTAGGCAAGTCAAAATGTTGGCACTCTGTAATAGTTTTTGACATTGTGTTTTTTTCCTTCTTCTTTCTCTTGACTAAATCCCTGATCCTCTTCTTCCTATATTATACTTAACACTTCTGTTGAGTATGTAACCATATATAGTTAATTAAATTTTATTAATCAACTCTTAACTGTTAATAATGTCATCGTTGACCTCATTTGAACATCTCCACTATAACTTTATGGTGGTATTTTATATTATAAACATATATAGTATTGTTATTGTTCAATTTAAAAAAAAAAAATTAAAAATTTAATAATTTAGTTTTATAATAATAATCTCTCTGGATGGCCATTACTATTTTCCAATGAGTAATCTAACTTATTTTGAACAGTATCCATAATTTTGAACCTATGATGAGAGCAAGAAGCTGAAATGAGGAAATCTATTAAGAGATTAAATGATGAATGATTACTAATTCATTGGCTATCCACAGTAAAGGTCTCATTATTTAAAGATTTTATTAATCATGAAAGATCCTTTCTCTTCTTTATCTTACTAGAAGAAATCTATCAATATGAATTCATTGATTCAAGGTGACAATTAGGGTACTTAAAATAACACTACTAACAATTTATTGATGATAAATAATTTGTACAATAAATAAATAGTACTGTATATATATATTATTATTATGCTTTTTTTATTTTAAGCATTAGTTTGCATGATGGTTATATTGTGGTTTTGTCCTCTTAACCACAGCGTTGAAGCCATTATGTGGGTCAGCAGTGTATTCCACTGTCCTTACAGATCCATCTGGTTCAATCAGGCTGTATTCACCTTTTACAATGCCTCCATCTCTAGTTTCCCATTGGCTTTTAGTATCTCCAGTGTGGATATCACTTATGGCATAGTCAAATGCATATTTGGGATCAGGCTGAAAAAAATAGAAAAACAGGAATATTTTATTTATTTATTTATGGATATAACTTCTTATTTATCTATTTATAGATGCAGAATTCGTTAAAGTGGAAAGTGAAGATTTGTTAACCAGTGAGTTACATGGCCTCATTTCACACATTTGGCAAGTGAAGAGGATGCCGAAAGAGTGGTCAGCTGCAACAGTTGTGCCACTATATAAAAACAAGGTGGACAAAGCAGACTGTAAGAACTATAGTGGCATAAATTTGCTAAAACACATCATACAAATTATTGTTGATAGCTGTATACAACCACCTATTGCCTTATGTGGAGTGTAAATTGGGAGATTACCTAGGAGGTTTAGGTTTTATGCCCAATAGATTGTCTATTGATCAAATATCCTTGTGGCTGATTTGTAAGAAAATGAAGGAGCACCAAAATACTATGTGGCTACTGCTCATTGATTATTAGGCAGCATATGATTCAGTTCTGAGAGATAAATTGTTTCGGGCAATGAAGGAAATGAATATTCCTTAAAAATTATCAGACTAGTCATTTGCACAATGAATTCTACAATTTGCCTAAGTTAAAGTTAATGGAAAGCTCTCCAGCACAGTAAACATTGGACTCAGGCAGGGTGACTCTTTAGCACAACTTCTATTTAACATTATACTCCAAACTATTATAATAAGAAGAAGTATATCATTGTATGGATTTAAATTTGTTTTTATTTCGACATTTGTTTTCCCAACAATTGTTTGTTTTTTTCTCATATAAATTATTAGTATTACTTCTTTTCTCTTCCTTCTTATTGATAAAATGCTATTATCAATTGTATATATATAATACCTTTTAGGTATTTGCAAATATTTTGTCGTATTACCATTCAACTAGGTCTTAATATTTTTCTTCTCTATATATCTTTTCCTTTCTATTCACTATATTTATTTTATTTTATGGATTTTGTTTTATATTTCTTTATTTTCATGAACGCAGTGTAATTATTATATTTGCATATGGTTGTTATTATTTTTTTGTCCTATTTTTTTTTCTCTCTTCTTTTTCCATGTATATATTTATCACAAAGTTCTATTTTCAATTGTATATACATATATTACCTTTCATACATATTATTACCTTCATTTGAAATTAAGATAGCCAGACTATTGTGCAACTTATTACACATTTCTGTCATTCTTAGGGGACAATATGGAGGTAATATTCTCTACAAAGGGGCCCAATTGTTAGTATATGCTGATGATGTGGTGATTGCTGAAAGATCTTATATTAAAGGTGCTTTTTGGATACTGTAAAGGGAACCCAGGAAGTTTGCACCAGAAATTTATGAAGAAAAGACCAAGATCTTAAAAAAAAATAAACCCATGAGTCTCCTGAGGTATTACAAAATTCGAAATTACATATGATAATGTGTTTCTAGTTTTAAGTATCTCAGTGCACAGTTTAACAAAGTATTGGAAGAGGAGGAAGAGATCCAGGCATGCATCATCTCATCATCAGCCAATAAAGCATTTTTTTCCATCGCTCACCTTATAAGAAGTAGACAGGTAAGCCACAAAACCAAGTTAAGGCTGTATAGGGCACTCATTAGACCAGCATATAGAGCAACATATGCATGTGATACATGGGTTTAAAAAATCAGTGGCTGCTAAGATAGACAATTTTAAGCAAAAAGTGTTAAGGCATATTTTATCACCTATAAAAGAAAATGGTGCATACCATCATAGAAATAATAATAAATTATATGCGCTACTTGGAAATATGAAATTGTCTGACTATGTCAGAATTCAACATCTGAATTGGTTGGGACACCTGAGAATGAATATCCAGGAGTGAGAGCTCAAGGAAGGCTGCGGAGCAGATGGAAGGGTAACTTGGCAGAGGATCAACAAAGTTCAAAAGTGTCCTCGACATGCTGTTAATAGACAAGACTGGGAAAGAGATGGCCAAGGATCGCCAATGCTGCTGTCATGCCTATAAAGAAGAAGATTTAACTTCTGAAATATAAAAATTAATTATAAAAGACTAAAATGAAGCTATAACACTTGGTATTTTTTATTTAAGCTAGCTACATTTAATTTTTGTTTTTGTTTTATCACATCAATCATAGAAATTCGTTATCACATTTTTAATTTTCTTCAGTATTAACAAGCCTGTTTAATTTTTTTTTTTTTTGTTAAATATCCTGGATTTTAATTATGGTAATGAAATTTTTGAGGTCCATTGGGAAGCTGTTTTGTATGATCTGTTAGAAAAAATAAAAATAAAACAAAATTTTGAATGATGTTTTTCTATATATTATATATTCTATGTATGTATGTATGTGTGTGTGTGTATATATGTATATATATATATATATATATATATATATATATATATATATATATATATATATATATATATATATATATATATACGAGGTGTGATCAACAAGTTCCAGGACTGAATTTGTATACATTTATTCATACAACAAACAAGTTATTCAAATTTGTCTCCTTCGAAGTACTCCCCTTGGGAAGCTACACACTTTTCCCACCGGTGTTTCCACTGATCAAAGGCCCCAGAAAACTCTTCTTTTTTAAAGGTGTTTAGCAGCTCCGTTGTTTTTTTTTAATTTCGTCAACTGTTTGAAATCTTCGTCCTTTCAGGTGTCTCTTGAGCCTCGGGAAAAGAAAAAAGTCGGCTGGAGCTAGGTCAGGTGAGTAGGGGGGCTGAGGAATGACAGTCATTGTGTTTTTTACACAAAAAGGCCATCTTTAAACCTCTTGAACCACTGATGGCAGCATGATCGGCTTAGACATTCTTTACCAAAAGCCTCTTTTAACATCAAAAAGGTTTTAGAAAACGTTATGTTCAGTTTCACACAAACACGTTGCTCTTCTTTCACATTCATTTTCATAAAATAGCCAAACTCTATAAAACTAACCTCAAACAAACTGTGCTAATGTTACTTTCAGTGATGTTATGATTGATCTGCAAACACAGCTGTGTTCCTGTTGAGTCAGGCAATACAATGCTGCCAACCGCATCGCTGTGAGACATTGCATTCCCATAGTATATAAAAAGTTCTGGAACTTTTTGATCACACCTCGTATATATATAGGTACAAAGATAAATATCTTTAATTTAATTTATTTTAATGATATAGTTAGATGATCACCATTTTCAGTATTGGCAAATAAAACAAAATAACAAATTAAATAATTAAGACATTAAGTGATAAAAAGAAAAAAAAAACATTACATCATAATCATATTTTGAAGATTGGTCTATTATTCCTGAAGAAACTGAAGCAGCCATCCATATTGCCAAAAATATACTATATGGAACCTAGAAAAAGAAGTTGTAAGTAAATAATAAATATTATTTAATAATAATGGTGATTTGGTAAAATAAATTTTTATAAGTTTCAATTCAAAATCTAATGTTTATTTTTTTTATTATAAATTACCCAGATTTTGATAATGCAAAACGAAGTATTAATATATTTTTTGTTTTGTGTCCGATAGAAAAAAAAAAAAAAAAAAAAAAATGAAAAAGCAGATTTTGATAATACAAAACGAAGTATTAATATATTTTTTGTTTTGTGTCCGATAGAAAATAAAAAAAAAAATAATGAAAAAGCAAAGGTATGTAGTTGAGATGAAGTGAAAGAAATACAAATACCAAAAAAAAAAAAAAAAAAAATTAACACATTGGAAAAAAAAATGAATCAACGAAATATTACCTTTAGCTCTTCTCTGTCTTTAATTTATAAAACACTTTTTTTTTTTATTTTCCATGTAGAGAATTTTGTTATTAATTTTAACTATCTTAACCTATTGACCATATCATCCACTGATTGTTGCAACATCCTTTATCAGGTGTGGGCCAAAAAATTAAGTTGATATACTTATAAATCTGTTAATTATTATTATTATTATTATTATTATTATAATTCAGTATAAAAAATCTGGCAATTATTTTTTTAAATAAATTTAATATGCAGTGGATCACAGTGAAATTGATACACCCTGCAGAGAGAAAGAAAATATTTCACTGTTGGGTGTAATTTTTTTTTTTCACTAGTTCTTCACCTGGTTTCCATACATAACTGGTTTCCATTGGATCCAAAAATAACTTTCATCAGCAAATATTACAGTTGTCCAAAACTCAGGGTCCTTCAGTAGATGTTTACTTGGAAATTGTATCCTAACTTTTTGATTTTGTATGTTCATGAAATGTTTTTTTCGAGCTACTCGTCCATGAAATTTATTTTTTCTTTGGGTATACCACACTGTTTCTGTACTTAGTGACTCACCTAAGCAGTTAGATATGCATTAAAATTTGGATTTCTTTTAATTTCTCTGATGATCCAGGTCACATCCTTACCAGTTAAAACTTCTTTAGTGCTTTTAACTTGTTTTTTAGCAATGCACTTTTCCTTCTTGGATCTCTGGACTATATGCTGGATAGTTTAACGGATTTTTAAAATTAATTTTGTTTATTTGATTTAAAGATCATCATTTATATTAAATAATTATCATATTATATTTAGATATTTAAAGAAATTTTATCATTTTCACTTGGTTTAGTAATCGTAAACAAATGCCTTTTTTTTATTTTTTATTTATATGCTTACATACGAAGTGCATACTTTTATGATGTTTAGTGATTAAAATAAATTATTGTGTTTAACGTAATATAATTTGAATTTTTTATTTATCCTGACATATTTATAAATATCTTAATCTAATCTATTAAGATATTTAAGATTAAGAACCGAGATATCCTAACTCGTGTAAAAGTTAAAAGTCTCAGCAAGGAAGCCCAAAAACTGAAATGGAGGTGGGCTGGACACCTAGCGAGATTCAAGGATGAAAGATGGTCGAAAAGCAGCACCGAGTGGACACCGATCGGCCAAGTGAGAAGCAGGGGAAGGCAGTACATGAGGTGGAGGGACGAAATTACCCGAAGAGTAGGAACCAATTGGATGAAAGTGGCCAGGGACAGAGACTGTTGGTTGAAAATTATAAATAATCTATAGGAACAAAAGAAAAGAAAAAAGAAAAAAAAGTTTTGTTTTGTTTGTAGTTTTGTTTTTGGTTTAGTGCTTTACAAAGAATATTGTATATTTTATTTTGTATTTTTACTAGCCAGTTTCTATTCTGTAAGATTATTTTGGAGCTGAACTCCATTTTTACCTCCTAAGGCTTTTGTCATAAATATGATGTCAATAAAGCTTTATTATTATTATTATTATTTATAAATATACTGGTGTATCATTTTGAGTGTACTCTCATATACATTAAGTGGGGAAAATGTATTTATTAAATGTAATGTAACCTCTTCATTAGGTTGGGGAAAAAACATGGAGATTTAGTGTAGATGATGACAATATCGTTTTTGTTTTTTTAACTATCTATTTATCGTTAATAAAACGAGCTCATAATTAAATGTAAAAATTGTTTAATTTTACCTTTTCGATGCTTAAAATATGAATTTGATTACTTTTAATATATTTCAATCAATCATGTTTTCACCTTTTGCCAAAGTATTTTTTTCTTAAGTTTATCCTGGTGATATTTCGTTGTAGCCTTAAATAAGAGTTACTGTTTGTCGAATATGTGTCTCTCATTAAATATCCTGTCCATTGTCCCTTCATTTAAAAATTAATCCTTCATATGAAAATAAGGAGAAATGGATATGAGAACACAACGAAATATGATGAAATCGTCAAGAACTTTTAGTATTTCGCCATACTTAACAGCCCCCTTTTTACCTTAGTGAGCATTGAGAAATATTATCCTCTTACAGCTAAGTATTACATTACCATTTTCTGTCCGCTTAAGAAGAGTGGCTATCAAGAGAAGATTGTGGTTTGTCGTATAGTTAGGCCTTGTTAAGAAGTTCTTGTAGCAGTAAGCCGTAGTTGTACTGGGAGTAGCAGTGAAGTGCCTGTATTAACTAACTGAAGCGCTACATCTCTTGTATAACGATTGCACAAACTGAGCCGATTACTTTTATACTGTACAACAATGGAACTGGTTGCAATTATTTGAATTAATTTTTTTTGTTGGGACATGTTTTTTGGCGCAAGGAGCTTTCTAATCAACTATGCCGTTTTTCAGGAAAGAATATGTAGCGCTAAAAGATAATGAACATATAAATATCGATTTAATTATAAGAGTAAATGAAATAATCGAATGTTTCACTAAGAATAATTAAAAATAAATATTTAGTGGTTTTGGTTTTATATATATGATAGAATAGAATAGAATAGAATAGAAAATAAACTTTATTCTGGGACGATGTCCCCTAAGAATAATATAATGTACATAAATGAATACAATAAGTCTAGCTTTCATAAGATGAAATAAAATAAATTAACAATCTGGTTAACTATTTACAATTTTACAAATAAAGAACAAAAACAGAAACAGATGAAATAAAAATTAAAAAAATCCAATAATTGTAGGAGAAAAATAAAAACCTATGTACATCTACTGAATGATTTTTTTTTTTTTTTTTAGTGAGGTTTTGCTAGTCAGTATCATTCTGGAGGGAAAGGAGGTATTGAAAAAGAAGGGATTTAAATGTGGACAGAGATGGAGCATTACGGATATTACAGGGTAGTGAATTCCATAAGGAAGTAGCACGGGAAATGAAGGAGTGGTCAAATGATGTACTCTTATGGGAAGAAGTATACAGGTCTGAGGAGCGAGATCTTGTAGTGCGGGAGGAGACCGAGGATCTGAACTGGAAGATGTTATAGATGTAGGAGGGATTCCGAGAATTAATGGTTTGGTAGAGGAAGGAGGCTAGGAAGTAATTTCTGCGGGATAAAGGATAAAGCCATTTTAACTCCGTATATAGATGTGATGTGTGGGAGGCTTTTGGAACCCTAAAGATAAACCTAACGAAACAGTTCATTAGTTTTCTTAGTTTACTCTCGAGTTCCGCCGTCAAACCACCATATGCCACACAGCTGTAGTCAAAATGGGGTAGGATAAGGGAAGAAACCAAAAGTTGACGAGTAGGTTTCGGAAGGGAGTCCTGAGAAGAATGGAATAGTTTGAGGATGGATATAACCCGTCGAGAAATTTGGGAGATATGAGGTTTCCATGAAAGGGTTTGGTCGAAGGTAATACCAAGGTTTTTAACTGTGGAGTGGAATTGAATAGGTTGGGAGTTCATAGACAGGATCGGGAGGTGGGGAAGGGATCTCAAATGGGTATTAGAACCTATAATAATAGCCTGCGTTTTTTCTACATTTAATTTTAACTTGTTATCATAGGCCCACTTGCAAATGCTATTAAGGTCCTCTTGGATAAGGGAGAATGATTTTATTAAATCAGAGGGATGGAAGGATAGATATATCTGGAAATTATCCGCGTATAGATAGTAGGAACAGTGGTGGATGGAATTTGGTAAATCGTTTATGTAGGCACAAAAGAGGGTAGGAGAGACACTGGAGCCTTGGGCGACCCCTGATGTTAACGAAAGAGAAGAGGAAAGTGGCTGGTTTGGTATGGATACTTTTTGAGTTCTACTATAGAGGAAGGAATGAAACCAGAGGAGAGAGCTTGAGGAAAAAGATAGGGCTTTTAGTTTCGTGAGGAGAATAGAATGGTCTAGGGTGTCAAAGGCTTTAGTAAAGTCTAGAAGGATAGGTACAGTTACTTTTCGTTCGTCAAGAGCAGTATGTATGTCATTTGTAATTTTTGTTAAGGCTGTCTGAGTTGAATAACCAGGTCGGAACCCAGATTGGAACGGATTAAGGAGATGAGAGTTTTCTAGGAAATTGGAGATTTGTGATTGAACTAGTCTTTCAAGGGGTTTGGACAGATTGGAAAGTATTGATATGGGACGGAAATCGTTAAGCGAAGATGGGTTAGATTTCTTTTGTAAGGGTTGTATTTTAGCTTTCTTCCAGGATGAAGGAAAGATGGAATTTTATGTGATATGATAAATAATATATTATATAATAAATTTATATGTGCGTATGATAATCTGTAGCTAAACGGAAATAAGTAGTAGGGATAGTTACGAGTCCGTTCATACAAAAATAAATAAATTATCTCTGACTACTATAGAAAAGAAAATAAATTATTAAAAAAAAAAATCCAGAGCTGCTCTCTCAGCTCCGCCTCTCCAGTGTCAAAATCCAGTGGAGGGTGAGTTTTAAACATTGGTTCTAGCCTCAGAGGTTTAGGACTTGGAGTGCACAAACTGGCCATTGTAGGGGACTCGATGGCCGAGCGAGTTGGGGCGAGGTTTTAGCACGCTCGGTACTGAAGGTCGTGAGTTCGAATCCCACCTGGGGGGGTTAAAAGTCATTTTGTGGCAGAACCACGAAATGAATCTTGACCTTCCCAAAATGGCTAGAATGGGTTGGTAACTTGTAGGATCTGATGAAATTTCGAAAAATTTACAGAAGGCATAATAAGTAAGGTCTCAGATTTGGCATTTACAATTGCTTTGGTGATCTTAGATTGAAATGACTGACAAGGGGAGGACACACTCAGTCTCTCACGGATCTCGTTGGCAATTTTTTTTGAGGTTTCTGGTCAAAAAATATTATACACGTATTTTTCGTTCCGACCAATGGGCCCTAGAAGCCGAGAAAAAAAAAATTAAATAGCATTAAATTAATTTATTTTATATCTCGAGTTTATAAAATGATATCGACATGATTCTTGCACCAAGCCTTTTTATTTTTGATTGCGAATTTTCAGAAAAAATACAGCCGATCCATAGATCTTTTTAAAGATTAATTAAATTCTGAAAAAATGATTAGATTTTCAAGCAAACTATCTCTATAGATTTTTTCACACAAAAATAGACGTCCGATTCTAATTCAGAATCATAAAACTCCGCATCGGAGCGCGGAATGTACTGCACGGGAGGGTCAATCCATTTCAAATCGCCCAATATAAATATAATTTGTTGCTCAACATTTTTAATTTTCCTGATTCTTTTATCATGGGTTTCCTATGGGTAGACATTAACAAAACTTCAATTGAAAAAAATTTGCAAGCCATAGTTTTTATTTGGCAGCCATTTTAAAATGATGATTTAGTGAATTTTATGAAAAAAATAAGTTTGCGGAAAATTTAATTGCGAAGTCATTTTTAAAGATATCAGAATAATTTAAAAACTAGTGTGTTCAGCGTGGAGTAGCCTTCAAAATGACATTAATTTAATTCCGCTATCATGCAAGAAAGTGGTTCAAACCCATTCTCTAAAAACCCTAAAAAAATTAAAAATCGTTACTTTTTAAGACCATAAATTTTTAGGAAGGAGAAGAGACTCACAAATAATATTTTATTTCTGTGTTGAGTACTCATGATACTACCAGCAGCATAAGTTTTAGTCTTGAGAATGAACTCCTTTTTCTTCTACGGCTATTCAAAAATGGCTAAAATCACGTTAATGCCAATTTTCGTTGGTCAATATCTGAAAAGGGACTGAATGAAAACAAGTGAAAATTTCATGAAATGTGTTTCATACTAATAAGAATACTCCACAAACAAATTATGACTGAGACTCAACTACGTTTTGAGTTATAGATCTATGAATTTCAATAAAAGCGCTACCTTTTAAATACACTCGTGCCATGCTAAATTAACAACTATTGACTTAAAATTATCTTAAATTTATCGATTATTATTTAGAGTATTAAAATAATCAACTTAGTCTGTTTTAATATGCAATACTTTTGCATAACATTTTATTTTACCATTATTTTTATTTAATTTGAAACATTAAAATTATCTTAACTGACTAGTTAAATGATGCTTAAATCACTAAATTAGCAATCCACTTTTAATTACCTCTTATTTTTAATAAGAAAGGACAGTAATAATAAAACCCCAGGTAGAATACTTGTACTTAACTAACTCATATGTCTCATGTACTACACTGGCGTAATACACATACACTAATGTTTTTCTCTAGATTTTTGTGTTAAACTCTGTACCTACTGGCCAGCTGTAATTTTGATTAAGGAGTTGAACAAACATGATATTTCATTGCACAGTTTATCAGTTATGTTGTTGTGTGTTCTTCCAGACACTGTAGTGAGTTCCAATGGAGTCACTTTACGTACTATATTCTTTGCAGGTACCCACGCAGTATCATTCTTTGAATGAATTGATCAAGTTGAAAGGCAGTTTTCGGTCTAGAAGGATGAAAGAAATGCACAAAATTTCATTGTTATCTTCACATTTATTTTCAAATTTTCCATGCCTTAACTCCTCATCGTATATACAGGCAGCAAAGTCATTATTCGTGAGAGATGATACATGATACAACTGAGTGTTGCCCGCTATAAGGGTGTGTTCATGTCTCAGCAAGTGGTGGGTGACATGATAGAAAAGATGTAGACTGTACTAGCAGTGGCAGATGGAAGATTTCAAGTTTAAACTTGTAAAACTCACATTAACTTGTTGCAACATGTGAACTGCTGGGTCAGTTGACATTTAACGAAGGGTTTTAAGTTACAAACATACTTGTATTATATACTTACAATTTTTTTTTTTAATAATTGGACATTTTTAACTCAAGTATTGCATATTGATACAGACTAAATTGATTATTTTAATACTCTAAATAATAATTGATAGATTTAAGATAATTTTAAGCCAATATTTGCTAATTTAGCATGGCACGAGTGTACGTATTAAAAAGGTAGCGCTTTTATTGAAATTCATAGATCTATAACTCAAAACGTATTTGAGTCTCAGTCATAATTTGTTTGTGGAGTATTATTATTAGTATGAAAAACATTTCATGAAATTTTCACTTGTTTTCATTCAGTCCTTTTTCAGATATTGACCAACGAAAATTGGCATTAACGTGATTTTAGCCATTTTTGAATAGCCATAGAAGAAAAAGGAGTTCATTCTCAAGACTAAAACTTATGCTGCTGGTAGTATCATGAGTACTCAACACAGAAATAAAATATTATTTGTGAGTCTCTTCTCCTTCCTAAAAATTTATGGTCTTAAAAAGTAACGATTTTTAATTTTTTTAAGGGTTTTTAGATAAATGGGTTTAACCCACTTTCTTGCATGATAGCGGAATTAAATTAATGTCTTTTTGAAGGCTACTCCACGCTGAACACACTAGTTTTTAAATTATTCTGATATCTTTAAAAATGACTTCGTAATTAAATTTTCCGCAAACTTATTTTTTTTATAAAATTCACTAAATCATCATTTTAAAATGGCTGCCAAATAAAAACTATGGCTTGCAAATTTTTTTCAATTAAAGTTTTGTTAATGGATACCCATAGGGAACCCATGATAAAAGAATCAGAAAAATTAAAAATGTTGAGCAACACTGCCTGGGCTATTTGAAATGGATTGACCCGAGAGCTTTTCTCGACATGGAACAGGCTTTTGACCGAGTCTGGCACCCAGGACTACTTTTCAAGCTCCGCAAATTCCTTCCTTCAACGTGCTTCCCATTTATCCGTTCATATCTTAGTGACAGGACTTCCCAAGTAAACCATAAATTTTCCTATTCTCCCCTCTTTACCCAATCTGCCGATGTTCCTCAAGGTAGTATCCTAAGCCCTATCCTCTACACGGTGTATACAGCTGACATCCCAACTAATCCTTCTACTGTCCTCACCATTTATGCTGATTACACATGTGTATTATCAGTAAATAATGATCCCTTCATTGCCTCCCAAACACTCCAATCCCATATCCTAAACATTCAAGAATGGTGTCAAAAATGGAGAATCAAAATAAACCCAAACAAATCTCACCAAATAACCTTTACCCTTCGTCGTAAACCTACGACTTCCTGTCCAACAGTATCCTTCAATGATATTCCACTAATCCCTGTCGAACAGATCCGCTACCTAGGACTCCACTTGGACAAACGTCTTACTTGAAATCCACATATAAGACTAAAGCGACAAGAAACTGCTCGTGGTTACAGACTACTTCAAAATTTACTAGACAAACGATCAAAGCTCCCAATTCATTACAAAAGACTTATTTATATGACTGTTATTAGACCTATTTGGAAGTTTTGAGTTGAGCTTTGGGTTCTACTAAACCATCCAATGCATCTCGTATCCAATCCATACAATCCAATATCCTTCAAAAAATCCAAAATGTCCCTTACTTTGTCACCAATAAGCTTATGCATAAAGACCTTAATGTTCCATGTGTTGCTGAGTTAGCCCAAACCAGATACCTATCCTTCCATAGTAAGCTCCATAACCACTCCAATCCACTAGTCTCCCAACTTGCTTCCTCCTCCATCCCTGATAATCCTCCGAGGCATCTGAAAAGAAGATGGCCTAGAGACCTTTTAGTGTAAATTTTATTGAAGTGCTACTAGTGAGTAGTTCTTCACAAGTTATTTACATGCCATTGTATTCACTGTCAACACATTTACTTGATGTATATTATTCTGTACAGTTGTAAATATCAATAAATGAAAAAAAAAGAAAAGAATCATAAAAAACATTGAAAAATGTTTATTCAATAAAAACAAAAAATATCATTTTTTACCATCTTCGAGGGGAAGAAATTTTTAAAAGGATTATTGGTGACTTTCCTTTAAATAGCTAATACTTTGTCATTCAATTCATTCATTGGTATCGCTGGAAAGAGGAGAGTCTTAGCTGTCTTCTGATGTATATTAATGGAAATTTCGATCAACAAAAACCTATTAAACAAATTGGCAAATCTGAAAAAAATTTTTACTTTTAACTTGAGTTTGAAACCAGATAGAAAAATGAAACCAAAGACACTTCAAGAGTTACCACCCTATGTTTTGTATAAAAAAAATGAAGTCGGTACGTTAAATCGTTTAAGCGTAATTCATGTTTTCGTCAGTTTAAACAAAAATTGCCTACCATTTGGTCAGGAACATTTTGAAGCTTACGAATTTTTATTTTTATTTTTGGATGAAATTTTGTATTTAAGGGTTCTTTTTCATGCTGAATTTGAATCCGATGATGGTTCTTGTGAAAAAAAATATATTGAACGTAGTTCAATGAAAAAATGATATTTTTTGTTTTTATCTAATAAACGTTTTTCAATGTTTTTAGAATGCTGAATTAGAATCTGACTTCAATTTTTGTGTGAAAAAATCTATAGAGGTAGTTTGCTTGAAAATCTAATCATTTTTAAAAAATTTAATTAACCTAAACCAAAATCTATGGAACAGCTGTATTTTTTCTGAAATTCGCAATCAAATCTTAGTGCAAGAATCATGTTGATATCATTTTTTTAAACTCGAGATATAAAATAAATTAACTTAATGCTATTTTTTTTTTCTCGGCTTCTAGGGCCAATGGTCGGAACGGAAAAATACGTGTATAATATTTTTTGACCAGAAACCTCAAAAAAAATTGCCAACAAGATCCGTGAGAGACTGAGTGTGTCCTCCCCTTGTGAATACGTTTTGTATTCGAGTATTGTGTTTAAGTTTATAAAATATGTCTAAAATTGTCTTCGAACATTTTCGTTAGCTTAAAGTGTCCGTATAAATAAATATTCCATCATTTGAAATATTATTTAAACTATTTAATCAGTTACACTATGGATTTTTCTAAGATAAATTATTGGTCTCTTTAATCTTGATATCACTAAGAAAAGCTACATATACTGCAGTTGATCATTTTCATCCCATGATTGTGATGTACGTTAACGATGTCCTGTCCATCGTCAACGCACATGGATGGGAGCATTGTCCTGCTGAAATATTGGTTAGCTTTGATGTACAAAGTTTCCTACTCCACTTTTAAAACTTCATATACTCTCGTGGGTTGTTCGCATCCCCATGACAATAACCCTGCTATCAGTAACTATCAAACATGAAGCATACTCGTTTTTACAGTTGTTTTCAAAATTGATTTGTCAGAACCATAATTCGACAAGCGATATTTTCACCTTCCTCCGTAATTTTCTTAAATGTATTATTAATGCCTCTGAAGATCATTTAATGTCAATGGACAACTTAGAAGCAGTAAGAGAAATATCTGTTTAATAGATCAGCTGTAAGTGTGAAGAAATCGGTACATAGCCAGTCGGTTCTAAAGGCTTTGAAAAAAAATGTGAGAAAGCCAAAGATTTCTCTTTAAATTATAATTTTAATACACTTTTTTTATGTTAGTTGATTGATTCGATAACGCTTTTCCTTGAAAAACAATCCTATAGGTGGCAAAGAACGAAGCTAGTCTTTTTTCTTTTCTCCAAGCAGAGTACTATTCCCGATTTCTATTAAATGTTAAAACAGGATATCTTAGAATATCAGAGAATGTATTAGTGCCTTTTACTTGAAACTATCACTCATGATTTTATCTGTTAAGCTTATGCAAAATGTTATTTACTAAATTTTCTTAATCTAATCTAATTCAGCTCTTTTTACTCGACAGAGTGTCTAATATTAGCGACCTAACCGGAAAAGTCTTGAATCTCGAAGGCTTGATCTAACTCCAATCTTGATTCGAGTGAACTCTTTACTAACTAAATCATATACACTATACCAATTTTAATTAAGGGTTGTAATATATTGTGAAAAATTACATCCGGAAACATTTCGGTAAACGTCATTTAATAGATGTAAGTCAATTCTGTCACCGTAAAGAATCATTATTCTGATAGATCCTTTTTTCGTCGAATTTTTCTGTACTAGAAGGGTTAAAAAAGTAGACTTTAAAAACAAACAGGTTATAAAATCGTGTGTGTGTGTGTGTGTGTGTGTGTGCGTGCGCTTATGCGTGTGCGTGTGCGTGCGTGCGAGCGCGTTTGTGTGTATAGCCTGCCTATATTCATTAATAATACAATTCGGTAAATTACTGAAAAACTGTGAGGATTAACTAAAAGCAGATGGTTTAAAAATTCAGGTCTATTAATGATTTTCAAACGAAATATACCTATTTCAAGAACTAATTTCCTACTCCCCGGTATATTTGTATTTGAGGATATTCGTAATCGTGCGATTCCCATTAAAGGACTGTATCGAAACTTCGTTCTGCTAAATCAGTCATATTACAATGCGGGACATGAAATGTTTTGAACAATATAAGTTCCATTGTTCGAGTTATGCTTGTGTGAAATGTGTAATAGAAAATAAGGAAAAATCGTTTACCGTTTAATGAATACATTTGGTTGGACTTTTTATAGTTAACTTTTATATTTTTTATAATGTTTTATTCATTATTATGAGCAAGTATTGGTTTGTGTTTAGTTATTTTGTTAAACATTTCTATTACATTAAAATAGAATAGTGTTTTATATTAGCCTTATAGTTTTATTACCGTTCCTTACCATAGTGAATTATGTTAATTTTCTACTCACTTTTCTTGCCATTCCAGTCTTCTTTTGAAGAATACTTGAAACTAAAACAAAGCTGAGAGCAGCGGATTGCCATATATACAGTTCCCCTCCAGGAGTTGCGACAGGTACTCTTCCCCTTCCCTTTAATGAGCCTATGTGCTGTAATCACCTTCCACTTTTTATCATTGACAAAAACTCCTTCTGTTTTCGCATGAATGTCACCTAATGATCAGGGCCTTGGTAAAATTCTGAGTTCATTGCCGAATTTCCATCCTCATCATTCAATCCCGGTGTGTAGACCTTACATCATAGGTAGAGCTAAAGGAAAAATGAAGAAGCACACTCACAGACATATAATCTATATACAACCTTATTGAAAAACGAAACCATAATCATGAAGAGAATATTAAACATATATATAAATGGGAAGCATAGAAAAGGCCCTCAAACAATTTTTAGAAGAATATTTGAAATTTTATTTTTTTAAATACAATTTTCAAGGTTTAGCTAAAGAAAACAAACAATTAAAGTAAATAATCACCCTAGAAATTATTCAAACAATTTTTAGAAGAATATTTGGTATTTTATTTTTTTAAATACAATTTTCAAGGTTTAGCTAAAGAAAACAAACAATTAAAGTAATTAATCACCCTAGAAATTATTTTAACGCGGGAATCAACGTTTGATTTCTGCGGATCACTTACTGTTTATTAAAAAAGCGAAGGAAACATTTATTTAATATCTAAGTGAAGAATCAGTTACACAGGATTTTATTTTGAATTGTTTTCTTTTCCTACATAATTTCCTGTGTTTGTTACCCATGTCCTCATTCTAAACCGGCTTCCACTCAGTACCGTATCTTTTCTCACGTTTTTGAATTTTTTTAAAAATTGTGTTTTTCGAGATAGATGAAGAAATTAGTTTAAGAATGTAAAGTAAGTAAATTTATTGATTTCAATAAAATTTATATTAAATAATATTAAAAAATCAAATTGTAGTGTTATGATAGAAAGTCCTAGAGTATTTCCTTTCTGATTTCTCATTATTTTGGATCTACTGGAGAGGAGGGCTCGGTTAGAAAGAGATACAATTAGGATCGATGAATTGATTGCCACCTCTATTGGAATTCGTATTATTTGAAAACTGGATTCGAATGTTAAACATTCATAATAAGATCTAAGGAGACAAAACGATAAGACTTCTCAAAGATATCAGGACTTTGAGTGGACTGACAATCTATATATATATATATATATATATATATATATATATATATTTTTTTCATTTATTGATATTTACAACTGTACAGAATAATATACAACAAGTAAATGTGTTGACAGTGAATACAATGGCATGTAAATAACTTGTGAAGAACTACTCACTAGTAGCACTTCAATAATCTAGTTTTGAAATAAAAATAATTCCAATTGAAGTGGCAATTCAGTAATCAATCCTAGTTGTATCAAGTCTTGTTTATTATCATCATGCGTAGCTCAAGCATACATGATTTTATTGTGAATCGATAACCAACCGTGCCAATCAACGGAACATATTTTGCGGTACATCCCTAGTTAAAAAAAAAAAAAAAAAAAAAAAATTATTAAAATTTAAAAAAATAACTCTTGAATGTAAAGAGTGCAAAATAAAAACAATTCTATACGCCAATTAATTCTTTGGGGTAGTGAAAAAAATACTAAGGTTTTGAATTCAGATCATAAATATTGTAACTTAAACGATGATTAAAACAATCTCTGGTTTGAACAAGGTTTTGAGTCAATGTATTTAATTTTATGGGTAGGAATACAGCGGATGGATTCATTTATGATTTGTCTTTATTAGTTCCATCACCGCCCGAAACTTGTGGCCCTGAATGACTACTAGCATTACGTGAGGACCTGCACTGGGCCTAAAATGAAATCTGGAAAAAAAAAACACTGCCTTGACTTCCTACTGTCCAGATTGAAAGATAATTAACATGGTTACGGTAGCCTGCCTGTCCCGAATCCACTTCTTCCTATAGCACGCAGTGGCGGTATTCATGCCCACCCTACCGTATAATTATGACTCCTATGTGGTCCATATGTCTGTTAAGGAAGAATTCTTGTTTCAGTCATTATATGAGACTTGGGTTTTGGTATATGGATTTGAATCTTGAACAGTATACGACAAACGTATTAACTGTTTGTTTGGATTTATATACAACTAATAGGGTAGGAAGGATGGATCATCGTATAGGTCACCAAACTATTCAACGCAGAGTGTTAAAATCCTGATTCCATGGGTCCACCAATAAATAAATCTCAACTTCCAGGGTTGGATGCCTACGGTCTTCTGAACCGGGCGCTAAGAGACCCTTACCTCTACTCGCTCGACTATTGGGATCCAAGTGTATTTTTTTTTTTTTTTTTAGTAAATTCAACAATTCTGGTATAATTCGTTTTTCTTAATTTCATTGAGGAGAAATTCCCACATTTTTATCAATAAGCAATCATTCTTGTAGCAATTGTTACACTTCAAATTATTAGAATAATTAAAATCATTATTAAAATTATTAGCCACCGTCCTCTTCATGTACGCTGACGACGCATATTTGTTATCAGTAAATAATGATTCCTTCATTGCATCCCAAACACTACATTCCCATGTTACAAACTTGCAAGAATGGTGTCAAAATTGAAGGATCAAATAAATCCAAACAAATCTCATCGAATAACTTTTACTCTTCGTCGTAAACATGCGATTTCCTGTCCTACAGTATCCTTTAATAATATTCCACTGATCCCCGTTGAACAGATCCGCTGCCTAGGACTTTGAAAATACGTCTTACTTGGAATCCACGTACAAGACTAAAATGATAAGAAACTACTCGTTGTTATAGACTACTTCAACATTTACCAGACATACGTTCAAAGCTTCTAATAAATTTCAAAAGACTCATTTACATGATAGTTTTAGGCCTATTTGGACATACGGAGTTAAACTATGGGGCTCTACTAAACCTCCCAATTTTTCTCGTATCCAATTCATACAATCTAAAATCCTCAATAATCCTTATTGTCCTTCTGATGTATAACTTTTTTGATGTGCTTGTAGTGAGTAGTACTTTACGTGTTATTGACACGTCATTGTAATGATTTTCCTCGTATCGCACCCTTAGAGTAGTAGTAGGACATTTAAAAAATTCCACATTTTGAGTTATCATCGATAAATGCAGTAGGAATGGTGTTCTACGCTCTTGTAGTAACAGAATAGCTCCATTTGCGATAAAGACCGTCTGGGGGGTATTCGTCTATATTGTTTTAGTGAGTGGGGGACCCCTTCCTTGTGCAGGAGTGAGACGTCTTAGGCACGACCGTGATATTTTGAGATATCCCACTACTGCATTGGGGTGCGATATTTACTTGTATATAATGTATATTGTAAATATCAACAAATAGTTTTAAAAAATAATTAGTTCGACTTTCTTTGGTTTGACACAATTAAGTACAGTAGTTTAAAAACAGGTTTATCATAAACCAGAAATATATAGTCGAGATTTACTCCACGGTTATGATATGATTCAATAGTTCTGGATTCGGACTGGAACCGTTTTTGACTTGAGTGCTTAGGTCCCGGCTGCCATGGCTTCTTCTAATGAGAGTACTACTCAAATAAATATTTACTATATTTTTCTAGGTTTGTCGAAAGAGATATCTAAAGGAAGGGGTATTGTGATCATCAATATTATGTTATCGGCAGATATTACAGGATACGCTTTGTTTTGTTACTCATGTGCAATTCAAGTTCAAAAGTTTTAGCTAACAAGCTTATTATTGTTTTAAATTTGTTATTTATTCCATTAAAATAATTTAGTTCTTTACTTTTTAAAACCGACTAAAAAAATATATATATAAATATATATTATTTTACCTTTGTAATTGGTTTATTTAACTATTTTTTAAAATTATTTTTTGTTGTCACTTGTAAAATAGAATATTTATTTCTTATGACCATATACAAGCCTTGGTTGATGCCATGAATTTTATTTTGTTTATTCATTTATTTGTTTATTGTTTGTGTTTTACGATAGAATGAAAGCTTCTCTTTTTTGTCCAAATGAACAGATCAGAAGCAAATATATTTCAGAAGAGAAGATGATTTAGGTGTGGTCAGACGGATACACAATACTATTGCTAGTAATTATTTTACTGATTTTTTATTTGACAGAATCAATTAATTTTTTCTCTTATGTTTTTACAAAACGCCGGAGTGTTCTCAATATCGTCAAATAAAGCATTGTTATGTGGCATTGATGTATTATGTTTTGGTTATTGTGATAGATCCAATAAATACAAAATGTAAATAGGCTAGGCTAGGAGACAAATAGCTATATCAGTTTTCTATTCCCTAAGGATTTAGTAAACAATAATAAATTCGATTTAAATGGCACTTGCATTGCCGTGCGCCGCTGCGATATCTATCTTAATTTACGGCTTCCAGATTTTATTCTGTTATGTATCCAGTCTCACGTAATAACAAATTAAAGGTGTGTCTAAAAAGTGGGTTTCTATATTGGTTTTGTAATTTTAGTGACATACATAAGGCTGTATGTGTATATATATATATATGTTTATCATATAAGGTTCTGAGGTTTACTAAGGTTCAGTCAGTCATAAAATGAAAAATCAACTATTTTGGCGACGTTTCGAGACTATATTGTTCTCATAATCATGCCCTACAGTGAAAAAAACAGGTTACAATAAATTATATAAGTTATACAAGTTATTTCAAAACATAAAGTTAGCTACAGTACAGGTAGGTATATAACAACATGTGTAGGGTAATACAAATATATATAATTACAGAATATAGAGGAGTATGAAGCTACTTACAATGTTACTGGTGGATATGAATAGACTAATAATTCTAGTACACAACTAACCTAGGGGAGTGAGTTTAAACAGACAGTTATCAAGGGTTAGTGGGGAAAACCCTATTTCTTAAAAATTAAGTTAAAAGGACCGTGTGGGTATTCCCAAAGATGCAGGTACAAAATAATTCAGTGTAATATACTAATAAATGGAAGAATTATTTGTATGATGTATAAAAATGTAAATGAATATTATTGGTCTGAATGTATTAAGTTGGAATAACAGGTGTTAAGATTTAAAACGTCTGATTTTTTGTTTATTGCGCGGTTTTTAAATTTTTCTATGGTTATCATTTCTTTAATATTTCTTTTAAAATTATTTTGTTCATGGTGAATAATTTGGGGAAATCAAATTTAAAAGTATGTTTTGTTTGCCTGTAATGTGTGGTGAGAGCTGTTTGGTCAGGTTTGTTCGGGTTTTTATTTATAGACGTGCAACTGTATTTATGTTGATACACTCGTCGTTTAAGATATTGTTCCGATGTACCAAAATAAGACTAGCCACAACTATCTTCACACGGAATTTCATAAACAATATTAGACTGTAACTCTAACTTATCCGTATCTTTGGTTTTGGTAAACAATTTATTACTGGTGGAGGTATTTTTGAATGTGACCGTGTAGTCAGTTTTATGGTTATTTGTGAGTGTTTTCCTGAGCCTTTCTGATAGTGTTTGTATATATGGGATGGTGTAATATCTTTTATTCATATTTTCTTGTTGTTTCTGTTGAGTATTTGTTTGTTTGAGTAAGTTACAAATTTACAAACAACAAGAAAATATGAATAAAAGATATTACACCATCCCATATATACAAACACTATCAGAAAGGCTCAGGAAAACACTCACAAATAACCATAAAACTGACTACACGGTCACATTCAAAAATACCTCCACCAGTAATAAATTATTTACCAAAACCAAAGATACGGATAAGTTAGAGTTACAGTCTAATATTGTTTATGAAATTCCGTGTGAAGATAGTTGTGTGATCCTCCTAGTTCCTCTCCCTCAGGAGTCTTTCCTGTCACTCCGGATGAGTTAAACTCCTATTTCGTTTCTTCCACTTCATCTGCTCCTTCTCGACCCTCCCAGCCCTTACCTCCGCCAGCATTTAACGACAATAATTTTACTTTTCCTATATCACTCCCTCTGATCTAATTACCTCTATTATGAAGTCTCAATCCAAACTCATCTGGTTTAGACGGCATTCCTGTTAAATTATTGAAATTATGCCTTCCTGAAATCCTTCCGGTTCTCCTCTTCATATATATATTGATTTTTCATTTTTTTTTCTCTCCAAAACTCTGTATTTCCCACTTCCTGGAAAAAGGCCTTAATTCATCCTATCAACAAGAACCCAAACCCTATATCCCCAAAAGACTTCCGCCCTATATCCATACTTTCTAACCTTTCTAAGCCCCTAGAAAGATTGGTGCAATCCCAAATTTCCAATTTCCTAGAAGATTCCAAGAATAATTTACTTGATCCTTTCCAATCTGGTTTCCGTCCCGGCTTCTCAACACAATCTGCCCTGATTAAAATTATCACTGACATCCAAACAGCGATGGACAAAAAAGAACTGACAATCCTTATCCTCCTTAATTTCTCTAAAGCATTCGATTCCTTAGACCATAATATCCTAAGAAACGAAATAGGAGTTTAACTCATCCGGAGTGACAGGAAAGACTCCTGAGGGAGAGGAACTAGGAGGATCACACAAGGAAAGTTTGCGGAGGAGCAGCCATTTGGATTTAGGATCGGGTATAGATGAAAGGGCTTCGTGGAAGAAATTGGATTTAGTTCGCCGGATCGTGGATTGTGTTAAATTTCTAAGAAATTTAAACGCTTGATAGTCATCTTCGAGCCTGGTGCGTCTGAAGCGTCTTCGGGCAGCCTCGCGTCTTCTTTGTAAATCTTTAATATCTTGGTTCATCCAAGGAGCAGAGCGACGCCGGCGAAATGTTGAGGTTTTAAGAGGAGCATGGGTATCAAGGATTGATAGGAGATTGGTGGTGAGTAATTCAACCATGGTATCAATTGAGGAGCAGGAGTAGATTGGATTCCAATCTATGGTTTCGAGATCGGATAAAATCTTATCTCGGGTGAGAGAGTCTATGTTACGGAAGGAGATTGTTTTAGGAAGGAACAGAGGTGTTGGGATATCATATGATATTTGTATCAGGTCATGAGAGGATAGGAAAGAAACGGGGCGTTGACTTGAGGAAAGAAGTTTTTTTGGAGAATCTATGACATGCAGGTCCAACCATGTGTCGGACTCGCGGGAGTGGTGGGTGGGATTGAATGTTACAATAAAAAGGTGAAGGGAAAAAAAAAGGTTTTCAAGGTAGATTTTGTCATAGGAGTCAGATAAGAGATTGGCATTCAGGTCACCGAAGATGATTATATTGGAGTAGAAAGGAACATAATGGTAAAGGTTAGATTCGAATGATTGGTCAAAGGGAACATGTGGGGGACGGTAAACCACTACATACAGGAGAAGATGGGCATTAATGGATATTTCTACAAATAAGGACTCAATGTTTGGGAGATTTGAAGGAGGTGAAAGAAAAAGGATACGAGACTTCAGGCAATCATGGACATAAAGCGCTACTCCACCGCCGGTCCGGTTAACCCGGTCATGACGAATGATGGAGTAGTTAGGGAGAGAAACCGAGGAAGAAGGAATGTGGGGTTTAAGCTAGGTTTCAGAGACTACAATGATGTGGTAAAAATTTTGGGTGAAAAATTCTAGGAACTCATCGTAATGGGCTTGTAGGGATTGTGAGTTTATGTGACAGGCGGTTAGGATGTTAGTCATATTGGGAATATAGGACAGTAAATAAAAGGAACGCTATGATGACAGATTAGGTTCTAGATGCGGTGAGAAAGAATAGCATATTAACAATAGGAGGTTAACTAAATATGATAATGCAGAAAAGATGTATAAATACCTAAATGCATATAATATAAAATTAAAATATGAGTGGTGATTAGCAGATGAATAATTATAATAGAAAATTAGGAAATTATAGATATGTAAATGAGTGATAAATGAAAGTAAACAAATAAGAATAATAAACATTAAACAGTTGAGAATGAAAGAATAGTTATACTGCTGGGCAAAAAAATGAAAGCTTTCTTCAAAATGGGACATGGCATAGAAGAAACAAATAGAAACAAAAAACACTTTGAATTCAATGACAAAAAGCAAAAAAGACTGTGGAGGCACGGGTAGGTGATGAGTACCGAGAGGTCAGCCGAAGACATCCAGGTCCAGAGGCTGGTCTATGTAGATCACGGGCTGGCCATCATCCTTCCGGCAGCGAACTCTTCCTCCCGCGAACCACACGTACTTCAGTTTGCCGGCTGATCTCTTCTGTCGGGCGAGCCAGTACAGATGCCTGTTGGTCGGGGTCATCTCCTCGCTAAGATATATCCGGTGAGAATATATATATATTTATATACACATACTCGCCTCCCTATCGCGGCTTCGCCCGCTCTCGCAAGTGAAGAAATTAGATTATTTTAAATAATTATTGAAGTATGCAATGGAACATTATTTCTTCCATAACATATTGAGGCATAACAGTATTGTCAAACTGGTTACAATTGCACGGATTAGCAGTTTGAAGATTACGTAAAAGCAAAATTAGACGTATAGTTTTTAATTTGAATGTATGAGATGGTAATCCAGACGAACAGAGGCTTAAGAAATTGTTGTATACAATGGACTGCATTATCAGTGCTTATTACAAATAAAGGCCCATGAATTATATGTTTACAAAAAATATCAAAAAGCTAATGATCGAGATTTTAATATATGTAGTTATAATTTTTATGTGGCAGAAATAAATTTATTGATTTTTTATGGTTGGATTTTATTTTCTAACTATAAAAGTATATAACAGTGTTGCAAATCTCGTTTCTGCTACTTTTCAATTTTGATATTGCTCAACGTACCTAGAACTATGAAAACGATTTTGTTAAAATTTAGTATTGATGGTTCTGTAGTTATAGCATTGCATACTCTATTATAACCTCTGTTGAATGGTTCTCGCCACCAATTGGTCAATTTTCAAACTTCACAATTATCCTCATATTAGTTTTTTTTTTTTCATATTAATTCAAATTATTGAAAATCAGTTGGATTTATTATTGCTAAGCCTTTCTGATGCTATAAAGTTGGTGTGGATAACATTCGCTCATTTGGTAAAGATTAGTTCTGTAGTTTTAGTGGTCAGTGATCGGAAACTTAAAATGGTTTGTCACTTTATTTTATAGTGTAGATTAGAGAGAGTTATTTTAATATTTTTAGGAATTCCCTGTGCACAAGAGGAGCCAAAGATTTTGTTTTTTGTTTATGTATGCGTCTTATGATGTCGGGGTTCATCGGACGTTTGTCTAGGTAGGCTACAACATAATTCTGTCGATATATGCTTTGTTTAGTTAATAAGGTGTAAATAAATATACAAAAAGATGGAAGATAGACGGTTGCCCATATCTTATCTTTTTAATTTTGTAAGTTTATTTCAGGCACGTCTTTTGTCTAGTTATAGTCCAAGTTATAGTACATAGAATTTTGATGTTAATAATCTGAAATATTTATTGGTGGGATATATATAAATAGGCTTTTTCGGAGGGGATAATTTTGAGTCTATTTTAGCAGATTTATTTTTGTTTATCCATTTTTAGGACTGCTTTTCTGGTTAAAATAAATGATAGTGAAGGGTTATTGGTAAAGTAAGGTAGTCATCGACTGATAGATGGGCGTGGCTGTAGATAGTGGTGTAAGGATGAAAAATGTAAGTGGAATAAATGTTAAAGAAAAACAGGAGCGCTCTTAAACCCTATTTGGAGCGTGCTAAGGAAGAAAGAGAAGTATCTGAAGAACTTGTTCGCTATAAAATATTGAAGAATTGTAATGTAAGTAGAAGGTAAGTGCGGTTTTATTTTCCATAATAGGCACCTGGGCCAGATAATATCAAACACTTTTTCTGTAGAAAGGATTGATTTTTATATGTTACGGTTTTTACGTACAGTCTTTAATAAAAGTTATTATTATATCGAGTTTTTATTTGTTATACCTAGAATATTTACAATTTTATTTATTCATTTTTTATTATTTGAAAAGGATAAACATTCATTAACTCCTTAAATGTCGCATTTTATTTTAACTGTTTCATTTAATTAATAATTTAATCTTAATTTGAATTAATTAAATCTTTAAAATAATTAAATCTCATTTAATTTAATCTTATATTTAACTATTTCATATTATCTTATATCTGAGTTTTTAATAAAAATTAAAATACTTTAAGTTTAATTTTTAAAAAAATCGGGAATATTTGTCGAAAAAATCAGGGACAATATGTACAATTTATTGGTTCATGTATTTCACAATATCAAATTATTATATCTGTACTTGTATATACTTTTAATATTTTATGTAAATGTACATCATACTTTTTTATGAACATCATTCTTCGTCAATGGGGGAGATGTCTTCCACCATCACTTTTCCGTAGTACTTTACACTCGGTATTGTCTTACTCGCTCCCTTGTGAAACTATTGTTCTAAGGAAATTCGAAATTACATTTTGTGATAAAATCTGCATTCCTAGACATTCGTGAGAAATATTCGTACCCTAAAACAATTGTGACCTAAATGTCTTGGTTGTGAAATCTGTCATGAGTTATTTAGATGCAATGACAGCATTGGTGTATAATATAATTTTATAGTTGACTTCTGTCATTTCGTTAGTAATCCTACTATAATATACATTAATACTAATTCTGGAATAATTATATTGACAGAGACGTTCATCACCAAAACTCCACAAATTCAAATGTGTATTAACATTCATATTTTTTTAAAATTATTATTTTGTAATGATTTCTTTTCTTTTTTCCCCTCCACGTTCACATCATTCCTAGACTTATTTGTTCCAAATAATGTTTTACCATGTTACAAAACTAGATCTTGTAAAAATTAATCTATGGATGTCTTATCATAAAAATTCCCTAAAACTTAAGTATTGTTCTTTTTTTTATTTAAAGTCGTTAAAGTACTGATTTCTTTCAAATAAACGTTTTTAGAAGTGTTTTATAATAAAATTATTATGATTTGGATTTTAAATTTAGTACGAATCGGATGGGATTTGAACCTACGACCTTTAGTACCGAGCATGCTGGGTCCCTCGCTCCTACTCGCTCGACCGTAGGGTCCCGCCTTACACATATTACTCCTTTAAAATTCACAATAATATCTTTGAACAAGAAAAATGGTTTTAAAAATAGATAAAATGAATCCGTCTAAATCGACTAACGTTAGTCTATCGAAAAACGTCTTGTTCACCAGTAAAGATCTTGGTTTACTTAGTAACTACGAAATACTACTATGTTGTAGTGAAATGTACCTGAACAAAATAATGCCGGATGTAAACATACAAAATTAAAAAGACAAGCGGCAGCCCTATCAATTGTTTTCATTATTTAGCCTACGTATCATTACTCTTTTCTATTCCAAAACAACTCCCCTTTAAAATTATAATGATTCTGTCTGGTCATACGGAGCAGATCTGTGTGGTTCATTTTATTTCAAATTTTACGTTTATTTATTTTTTTAGTATAAACCTAGCGCTAATAGAAAATAGGCCATTCTTACGAAAAAAAAGTAATTTATAGTTATCAATGTCCACCGCTGCCATAATATATAGTCTGGTTTTATGTTTCAATTTATAGGTCTCCTAGGATTATAGATTTGTTATGCTCTATGGCGCCCCATCGATAATTCAACAGCTAGTTCTCTTATCGAAAGGAATTTCGATCAAATATCTCATAAATTTAAACAAAACCTGACATTTCCATTTCCTTCTTCTCCAGTCTATTTGGCGAAATCAGACGTCCAGATTGTCTTATTTTCTTATTATAGATTATATTTCTCTTGTTGGGTGTTTCCAGATATTACAGTTATGTGCTTTTGTGTAACCGTGCCCTATTTTTTTATTTTCATGTTTTTAGAATCCATTAACATTTATTATTATAAATAAGACTTATGTTTGACCTTGGAAAGTGATTACTGTTAGTGAGATATAAGATTACATTGAATTTTTTAAGTTTTATCATTGGAAAGTTGGAATGAATTCATTGTGGATCAAAGCCTCGTGATATAGAAATGTAAATTAGAATGATTTATCTGTGTAAATATTTTCAAAAATAAGCTAAAATTCAACCATAATTGCCTTATAAATAAAATGGCCACTAGCTTGTATTTTTAAATTTTTGTTTTGAAATATTTCACAGATCATTCCTTACTAACATTCGATAGACTATTTACGTAGCAATCTTGAGATATTTAACAAAGGAACAGACCTTCATGTTTTATTGTTCTTGTTTAGAGACCATTTTATTGAAAAATATTACAATGTTCCTCTCATAGGTATTAATTTTGATCCAAATAGGATTAATAAGTATAATAAATTAGGAGTAGACTCTAAACTAGAATATATATATGGATAAATTTCTTGACTGTTACTATTAAATGTTTAGTTACGTTCTTGAGGTTCAGTCATAAAATAAAAAAACAACTATTTTGGTTACGTTTCGAGACTATATGTCACATGTTGTTATATACCTACCTGTACTGTAGGTAACTTTATGTTTTGAAATAACTTGTATAACTTATATAATTTTATTGTAACCTGTTTTTTCACTGTAGGGCATGATTATGAGAACAATATAGTCTCGAAACGTCGCCAAAATAGTTGTTTTTTTATTTTATGACTGAACCTCAAGAACCTTACTATATATATAATATATATATATATATATATATATATATAGGTATATATAAAGGTGTCGCGGGTTGAAGTTTTTTTAAAAGAAGCTTTATTGAATGACATACATTGAGTAAAGAACAAGTACACAATTTATAACTTAATCGCAAGACATAACGGCCATGGCATCTATACGTCTCAACGTACGACGAAAGAATGTCCCCGAGCCTTGGTGGGGGTAGCCTTATTTAGGTTAGAAGAGGGATTAAATACATATTGTTTATTTATATCCTTAACACTATTTAGGCGTACATAACTATAATATTATATATATATATATATATATATATATATATATATATATATATATATATATATATATATATATATATTTATTTTTTTTATTATCTGTGATTCAGTTTTCTGTAGGAGATAAATTTTCAAATTAAATGGCTTAATCTTGCTGACCGTTCTGCCCTTATGTTCTTTATATGTTTCTGCTTACCTATATGGTTTTAAATTATTTAAATTAAAGTAACAATTGATGATTAGTTGAAATAAACAAAGTTAAGAAAAACCAGGGGTTTAAAACGTGACTTTTTTCATTAAACCAAATATAGCTCGTAAACGATAGGTCCCAGCTGCAAATGTTATATAACAAAAAATATTTTTAATTTAATTTCTTTTAAGTCAACACCAGGCAAATTTTCGATCCGAGCAACACTGACAGAGCTAGAGCGTGACAAACTACGAGTCACGCCCTCGCGTTCTTTAAAACGTATCACTTTTGACCAACAAGGTCACGAGTAAAAGATATTCCGGAAATTTGAACAGCCAAGAGGGACCGAGCAAGATCGGTCAAATACAGGTTAAACATTTTTATTTGTATTAGGAGAAACAGAGTTAATAGGAGCTCACTCATGAGAACCTGCCTCCTAGTCAAAAGAGTGTTTATTTAGTATAAGAAAGATAGAGCTCCTAACTGCTTCTACTCTCCTAATATCAAGCCACTGGTAACGCCCTCGTTTTCCCCGAAAACGTATCGCTATTGACCAGCTAGGTCACCGGTAAAACCGTTAAAATGTGTTCCGTGTTAAAAGATATTTTTTATAAAAACTTTGTTTTCAGGAACGGGCTATAATATAAGCCTGTTTAGCCGTTTCTTGATTATAATCTCTTTTCATTCCCTTTTGTTTGTTTGTAGCACCTTTATGTTCCTTCTCAACTTCTAATTGTACTTTATTAAATATTTAAGCTGAAGATGGCGAGTGTGAAAAAAAGTGCATAGGTACGGTCTCGTTTCGCTCTTAGGAAATCACTTGTGAATTGTTACTTACGAAAGTGATATTTTAAATAAATCACAATAGTCTTGAATTAACATATAGGTATTGAATGAAAAATATTGGTATTGAATGAAAAATATAGGTAGGTGGTCATTATGATTTAAGGATTGTGAAACGTTTTACCAAACTAGTGACAAAAAAAAAAAAAAAAAAAAATAATTTAATAAATAAAGGATATTTGTGAAAATATATAAAATAGTTTTCGAATTTAACTTAATTTTTTTTTAAAGATAGTGCTTTCAATAACAATGTTTTAAATCCTATTATTCTATGATATGGAGTTCGTTTAAGTCCTTGTTTGTTTCCTTAAACCAATTTGGTTTGGTATATTTGTTACGAAAGTAGTCAAAAATGTTTCTGGTTAGTCTATTTGGGTTCATTCTGAGGATTTGTCAATATAAATTAATTCTTCTCTTCCTCATTGAGTCTGAAAGTTTTTTAATATTTCGGTAAAGGGTTTCATTTCTGGTGTGGATTAATTTGTTGTAATGGAATTTGGGGCCCAGAGTTTTTCTAATTTTTATCCTTTCTTTGATCTCCAGCCATTCAATTGGGCCATGGTTGGTAATGGACAGTGTTTCAGCTGCATACAGTGCTTCTGGTTTAATTTCTGTGCTGCAATGTCTTATTTTTGCATTCCATGACAGGGAATTTTTGTTGTATGTGTTTTTGGTGAGTTGGAAGTCAAATTTATTTTTTCTAGCTTCCATTGCTTTTTTCTCTAGGTTGTACAAGCTGATCCATTCTCCAAGATATTTGAACTCTTTGAACATTTATATTTTTTGTTTTCGCAGTTTAAGATGTTTTGGTGGGTTTCTTATGCTTGTTATTATTTTAGTCTTTTCGAAGAAAATTTTTTCTGCTTGTTTTTGTAGTTTGAGGGTCTGTTCTTTGGCTTCATCCCAGATTTCAGCTAGTAGGGCCATATCATCTGCAAAGGCTAAGGAATTGACTTTGATACCTCTATTTTTTGTTCCCAATCTGATTCCACCATTGGTTTTGATGATCCACTGTATAAGTGCTTTTTCCGGGGCACAGTTAAACAAAAGTGGGGAGAGTCAGAGTCCATCTTCTTGCCGTACACCAGTTTTTATCTCAAAAGGGTCCGAGAGTTCTCCCATAAATTTAACTTTGGAGTATGGATAACATATGATTTTGCTCTTGATTTTTGGTAGGCCATGAGGTTTTTGAGGTTTAGGATTTGTTCTGAAACCTGCTTGGTATTCTCTATGTTGATGGTCAAGTTGGGTTTCTGCTCTGTTTAGTGGGCTTTGGAGAATATCGTATATGTTACATCCAGAAGTGAGATTCTTCTGTAGTTGTTGGGGTCTGTTTTGGATCCTTTCCTTTGGGTTGGGTGGATAAAAACCATCTTCCATTCATCTGGGATTCTTTCTTTTGTCCAAATTTCTTCAAAGACGGAGAGACGCTATTGCATTTTTGTTGACGTTTTTCCAAAGCTCAGCTGTGATTTGGTTTTCTCCCGAGGGGACGCGCCCGGTAGGGGAACAGAAACCCCCTCGGGTTCAATTATTTTATTATATTATTATTATTTTTTATTTTTTTTGAGGAGCGTTATCCTAATTTTAACTTTGCCAACACGAAATAATTGGATCGTTCCGAAATAAAAACTTCTTACAAATTAAATTTTTGCTTGGAAAAAAAAAAGAAGAAAATGTGAGTCTTGATAAAAATAAAAATAAAAAATGTCGTTATTATGTTTTTTTTTTTTACGATTATTTATCTGAGGCGCTGAGGAGGAAATAAAGCTGTAAAGCTGTTCCCTAACCAATATTAATCTTATCTATATAGCTCCAACCCACAGCAGTGCTTTTTTCTGCATTCACTCATTTTTCCCGTAACGCATAGACTAATTACAACAAGTAGGGATCTAATCAGCTAATATTCACCGTTGGAGACACAAGTGTAGAAGTGAAACAAAAAAAAATATTATAACGTTAACCTACTAAAAAAAAAAAAAAAAATGTAAAGTTTAGGGATTAAAGAATTTCCGAAATTAATAGTACAGCTGGTCGCCGAAGCCCGAGCATACAGCCCACAACTCACTGCAGTACATCGGATTGCTCGCCTTACGTTTAATCAGGAGATTTTAGATGGGACCGAGAATCCAGATCTCCTGAGAATTCTTTGAAGAAGTAGGTAGAACTTTTAGAATTATGTTGGAAACTATATTCTGACCTTAATTTGTCAAAGAATTTTATTTTTCTTAATTTTAATATACCTTAGTTCTTTTTATTGATCCCATGAATTTGTATGGGATTTCGTTCTGTAATTTTTGAAAAAGTAAATTTAGAAATCGGTCTTTTGTGATCCCCCCCGGCCCTAATCCTTGCAAATTTCCATTTTTCCTCTCTCTTTTATATATATATATATATATATATATATATATATATATATATATATATATATATATATATATATATATATATATATATATATATATATATAGCGCTAGGATATTTCGAAACTTAATGTGATCTGTGTGTATCTTAAATGGCATTGTTTACTTTTTCAGATCTGTAGCAACCTTATTATTTATTTTCCTTATAGTTATGATTCTAATACGTATGGGACATTCGGTTGGGGAAAAAGGTGTACATATACTTCAAGGTTTATTACAGTTATGTTAAATAAAGTTTTTCCAAAAACAAAATTATTTTATTACGTTATAGTTTAAAGCTGAGAAAATGTTACATAAATAATATTATGAAAAGGTTGATTTTATAGCTCGAATCGAAATAAAAACAAATCACCATGGAAAAGAAATCTGCATTATCTTGCATTAGCTAAATAAAGATTAGTGTAATCATAAAACCACTTCAGTGTGATTCATTTTGTTAGTAAGGGTTGAATTTTTATTTTTTGACTGAACCTCAAGAACCTTACTAAACATATATATATATATATATATATATATATTTTAAATCGGTTCGAATCGAAATGAAATACCCAAATGGAACGAGTTATTATTATTAAATTTAGCAACAAAGGTCGTTCTTTCCGGAGAATATCTGTTAAGTATAGAAAAACGGTAATAGTTTAAAAAAGAAAACATTGTGTACCTACAGTGTAGCAAGGGGCGAGTTTGTGGCGCAAGTATGTCATCAGCTGAAGTGGGAAATTTTGTGATTATTGATAAAATCATGGATAGTTTTGATTACCTTGGTATTCTTGGAAACAATCGTACGAAAGTCAGGTTTGGGAAGCGATTTGCGATTTTCCAAAATAATAATACCCGAATTATACAGCTCAACTTGTGAAAAAATGGCTGCTCTATAATAAACTTTTTTAGTTGTATAAACCCTTCCTACTCACCCGATCGAGCATTTAGGGAGTGAAATTAAGAGAAATATTGCTAATCATAAAATTTAGAAAACAAATTATTCGAAAAATGCAGGAGTGGCTAAGTGAAATGAGATATCTTCAAAAAAATCCTTGCTTAATCAACACTATGAAGACTTGAAGACGTATTGATTGTAACAAAGGAAGGACCTACGAAGTGCTTATTTTTTCAAAACTGATTGTAGTTTGAATAGTCGTAAATTATGTATAAATGGCTTCGATTACACAGGAGCCTCAACATATATCGTAAACAAAATAATGTTTGGCTATATTAAAATAAAAGGAACAAAAAAACAAAAAAAAAAAAACAAACAAACAAACAAACTATCAATTAATTTGAATTATAGGAAACAGTAGAAATAATTCCCCTGTTAAACTGGATAAGCAATAAAGCCGAATAGTCGGCGAGTGGCGAAATTTCAAATGGATCTTATACCTTTCGAAACAGGGTATAATTCGTTTGATGTTTATTATTTATTTCTATGATTGAAGAAATAATTATCAAAATTCCTGAGATTTTAGTGGCGTGCTTAGTCGTAAACCTTTACGACTTTTCTGTTACAAGATTGTTTTATGTTACTTCTTATTGCAGTAATCCATCAACATTCGCGATTGGGGTTATGGAGAAAGGTTACGTTCTAATATCGACTTGTAATCATTCGAAACTCGTTACAATAATAAAAATAAATACAATAAACAAAGAGAAAATGATTATTCGTTTTCATAAATAGTAAATAATATATAATTTACAAACACAAAAGTACAAGCTATTAACTGAAAAGTAATAGTCCAATACAGGCAGGCATTTAGTCCAGTCAATAGGGAATCACTCCCATGTTAAATTTACTAATAATAAGGGCTGGTAGCAACCCGCACAGAGTTGTTGAGGGCGATTAAAGAAGTATTTCTGTCAAAAGTGCCCCGAAGATTTGGTGAGTTTTTTAGAGTTAGGGGCACGAGAACATGGCCAAAAGCAGTTTTTTTCAATTTATAAGCAAATATAACGCGGCTTTTCATAAAATGTTGTATATAAAAGTTGTAGATAATAAAAATATCTACAATTTAAGCCATTGATCGTTCGATTCTGATGATTGGTTGTCGTAAAAAGTGCAAAAAACCCTCTAAAATGTCCCTTTTTTGCATAAGAATTATTATAAACAAAAAGGGCCTTTTCAATACTTTTTATTGATGAAAAAGGAAGCTCTTTAAACCCAAAGAAAAATAGGATTCACCCCGTCCTCCTATCTTTATTATTTACTGAGATATACTTTTTGTTTATCTCGATATCGATATTTTCGATGCAAAACGGGCCGTTCGTGATTCACATTTTGAACTTCGGATGACCGGGATATTATTCTAAAGGGCTTATATTTTCATTATGAATTGCTAAAAAATCGATTTCTTTGAAAAAACATGGAATAAAATCGACTTGAAAAAGCGCCCGTTTTACAGCTATAAACAATTGAAGCTAGAGCGTCCGGTATTGAACCGATTTTGTTATAAATATAATAAATTAAAAGCTTACCTCTCAACGATTGATTTGAGCTATTCAAAGTGTAGCTACCATAAATAACAGCCGAGTTACGATTTTTTTTTTTAAAAATCACTACGTCATTGTTATGGCTAATTAAAAAAAAATCAATCTCCAAATAGTACAAAAGGGTGGATGGGCTTTCGGGAAACTTACTCGACAAGTTTTCAGTATCATGTGTCCAAAATTATTCCTTTAAAATTTGCGAATAATCCTCCTAGCCAGTACGATACAATTTTCACAGTGTTGATTGAAGCGTCAGCACGAGCCCGAGCTCTTAAACAATCTACTGCTTTCGTGACCTTTGATCAGCCTCTTTACTGGAAAGCACGTGAATTGATAGCGTCGATTGATCCATTGAATGATCCACACGGGCTTCAATCTGTAATTGTACGGTTAGGAGGATTTCACACTTTGATGTCATTTCTTTCTAGTATTTCATATTTGATGGATGGCAGTGGCTTAACAGAAGCTTTCACAACTATATTTGCAGCAAACTCTGTCAAAAAAATTCTTTCTGGCCATGCATTTTCACGTGCGATTCGAGGACATATTTTAAATTTTGTTGCTATATGCAAACGAATATTAGAAAAATGTTCTTTTTTTTACCGACGATGAACAAAGTTATCTGGATAATTTGATGAACTCCGATGAATTCAATGAAGAAGATATCAGTAACGATGTTAATTTCTTACAAATTTCTTCTAAATTTCAAAGTCAGTTTACAACATTCAAATCGAATGGACTTACTGCTCAGTTGTTTCTCCAGTATCTACATTGCATTTTCATTGTCTTAAATTTCTATCACGCGGAGAGATCTGGAGATTGCAAAAAGAAATGACGTAGTGATTTAAAAAAAAAAAAAAAATCGTAACTCGGCTGTTATTTATGGTAGCTACACTTTGAATAGCTCAAATCAATTGTTGAGAGGTAAGCTTTTAATTTATTATATTTATAACAAAATCGGTTCAATACCGGACGCTCTAGCTTCAATTGTTTATAGCTGTAAAACGGGCGCTTTTTCAAGTCGATTTTATTCCATGTTTTTTTTTCAAAGAAATCGATTTTTTAGCAATTCATAATGAAAATATAAGCCCTTTAGAATAATATCCCGGTCATCCGAAGTTCAAAATGTGAATCACGAACGGCCCGTTTTGCATTGAAAATATCGATATCGAGATAAACAAAAGGTATATCTCAGTAAATAATAAAGATAGGAGGACGGGGTGAATCCTATTTTTCTTTGGGTTTAAAGAGCTTCCTTTTTCATCAATAAAAAGTATTGAAAAGGTCCTTTTTGTTTATAATAATTCTTATGCAAAAAAGGGACATTTTAGAGGGTTTTTTGCACTTTTTACGACAACCAATCATCAGAATCGAACGATCAATGGCTTAACTTGTAGATATTTTTATTATCTACTACTTTTATATACAACATTTTATGAAAAGCCGCGTTATATTTGCTTATAAATTGAAAAAACTGCTTTTGGCCATGTTCTCGTGCCCCTAACTCTAAAAAACTCACCAAATCTTTGGGGCACTTTTGACAGAAATACATCTTTAATCGCCCTCAACAACTCTGTGCGGGTTGCTACCAGCCCTTATTATTAGTAGAGAATTTTCCCTATTGACTGGACTAATTGGTGAAACAGGTTTGTAAAGAAGGGCTAAGTCTTCAACTGAAATGTTTTATAATTATAAGTAATTTAAATGTTTCCTATTTAATAAGAACTTATACAATGAGACTTTTTTTTCTCATAATATAAAATCTTTTGGATTTAATCCTCGTTCTGGATATAACGATTAGATTTTTTAGCGCCCTCCTCGTTAGTGTTAATTTTTGTATAAATATATAATGTTGTGTGATGGCGGATGCATTGGGTGTCATAATAAAATGCTGATTGCCTTCTAAAAGTTCGCGTGATGTATCGATAACTTATAATTCATATTCTACTGTCGACTGTAAACATAGCCAATGAAAGCTGGCTGAAATTATTGCCTTCCCGTAGCGCTGGGTTGAGAACTCTTCCGATTCGTGCTTTATGGCTTCTTTGGGATTGTTAGTGTAATTAAAAGGATATATATTTTCCATGCACTATTGCGATTATATTATTCTGTGGTTACGCTAAATTGGTTTACAGTGTAAGGTTTATTATTTATTAGTTAGAAAGTGTGATTTATTGGGCATTAATATGTGATTTATAATAACAAATAATAAAATATTATTCTTAACATTACTTAATTTTGAAGATTTTAAATTTAGTGAAACGTTTACCCTATACCAAGTGCGCTGGTTGCTTTTGTCAATCAGCTGAAAATTTTCTTCAATAATGCTCCCAGACTCAGATTCTCAGATACTTGTTTCCAGTACTGATCTCAGATTCATACTTTTCTATATTTTGTAATGATATGTAGTTAAATATTCTAACGCATGTTTATTATATTTATATTGAAGCTAACTTTATGTTTTGAGATTAACTTTGTAACTTATATAATTTTATTTTAACCTGTTTTTTCACTGTAAGGCATGAGAACAATATAGTCTCGAAACATCGCAAAAATAAGTTGCTATTTTATTAACTGAATCACAAGAATCTTATTAAATTAATCTTATATAATAAGATCCCTTATCCATCTCATTTTTTTTCCAAGTTCAATATACATTAGTCTGTAGTGCATTATTCCATATATATTTTAATTTGATGTTGTATTGTGGGCCGAATGTAATTGTGTGAGCAGTGTGTTGCTATTGCTGACGTACCATGGAAATCATAGACATAGTTTATATGATGGAAACGTTTATTTATTTATTTTTTTATTGAGAGTTTTTGGCTGTTTTATAAATCTCCAGTTTAGATGTCACATCCACAGTGATCTCATCCACCACCGCAAATCACATCCACTGACCTCCTCAAATAAGATGGGCAAGAAAAAGTGGTCAATGGACAACGCAATGAATTATTCGTACTGTTTCACATCTCTTCCAAGGATTCAATTTTTCACTTGTACTTCAGCACCATATGTAAGGACGCTCTTACCATCGGCTGTAATTAAACTATCCCTGCTATAGTATTGTAGTTGTACCGTTTGTTGTCTGGGTATACTTAAGGACGGGCATATGTTCTGTAAATATAATGAGTTACAACGTTTTATTAATTGTTTCGATTTCTTCTGCCTATTTAAACTCAATATTTTTAATAATAAAAAATACATTTCATGGCTATATCATTGTATATGATTTATTTTCTTCTGAACTTCAGGTTGTTCTGACCTCAGTTGTGATGGATTTTTTTCTCCTATAGGTGACCTGTTCCTGAAATATTGGAAATCTATTCCACCCTGTTTTTGAAACCGTTTCGTTACAGGCACCCAGGTAATGATGCAGCAGAAATGCTCGGGTTCCTTTCGCCGTTCCGAGATATCACCAGACCATGTGTGTGTGTTTGTATGACTTATGTTACACAACTTACCCTTTGCTGCGATAAACAGCAAATGATGGCTAAATGGATAAGCGTAAAACAGCCGTGTCCATTGTTTGGGCAACGGCTCGAAGAGAATAGGATATGAGGCTTTTTTTTTTTTTTTTTTTTTTTGTAAAATCATTCGATTTATGTATTATTGAATAGGTGCGTGGAATCGATTATGAATATTTAGCCGCTCTGCGGTAGCGACCTCCCGGACACCGAAGATATGGCACGCTCGGCCCATGAACTGGATTCCTCAAGGTCTTGTCCCATTGGTCAAATGCCTCTGGGTGCCCTTTGGTTCACTCTACTCTGTTAGTTACTGAATGTGGTTTCGACGTTTACTTTTTTTCTTCGATTCACTAACCAGAATGATATTTTCTTACTGTGTAGAATATTTTCTGACAGATGTGTAGGGCTTCGAATGATACAAATGTTCATGTTTAATTCAGGTAATATCCTCGAATTACTTTTTCAACATATGTCTAAAGCATTGAGAAATTATTAAATATTAGGACAGATAATTCAATATTTCCTTTCTTTATAAGTTAAATTATAAATTTCTCTTTTACTCAAAAGGTTTATTTGTGTAGAACCAAAAATTTAATACTAGTTATTATTTCCATTTAGCAGCTTTAGAATTTACAAATATTTTTTTCATTTTTACGTTATATAAGGTAATCCTAATTATTGTAGTGTTAGCTTATGACATTATTGCAAAATATACTTTTTTACATGATATTGGTTGCCAATACACATTTGGGCAGCCCTAGTTTCAGATAACTATGAATTTACTAGCACTTGATAATTCGATAAACTCAACTTGGAGTTCTGTGATCTTTATTCCCCTTTCCGATTCTCTAAGAGCATTGATGCAGCTAATCATCTATAGTAAGGTCTTCCAGTTCGGTTACTACTAAATCTTTCTTTTTTTTACCAATTGGGGTACTTGACCCGTTTTGAATCCCCTGCTCTTCACTGTAGGCAGGAAAAATAATGATTATAAAATTATATTTTGTATTACTCACTCATAAAATAATTAATTTTTCAATTGCCATGCTTACACATTTATGAATAAACTTAGTTGGCTTATAGTTTTCAGTAGCAAAACTTAGCCGACGATGGCCGACGCCTTTTATTACTGTTAAAAAGCTGCGAACGATGACTTGTGTAGCGAAATTTTAAGCTCGTGGGCCTTTTATAGCCAACAATCCGATTTGCCATTTTTTTCGCTAAAACCAGAATCCCTGTTGTCTTGATAATAGGCTCTTCCGATATTGCAGCACATGCTCATTCGCCCATTCCACAAGATGTCCTTGCGAAATCTTCGAAAATCAATTAGTAAAGGTACTGTTCCAATCCGGGTTTCGACATTGGGTGAAATATCATCTATCAATGACGGTTATATTGGATTGCAGGTTATAAAAAGTCATATTGGTAATATATAATGCGTATGTAAAAAAAAGATAATCTGTTTTAAACAACAATAAGAGAAATTAATAAAACTTCTCCAAAAAAGTCAAATATATTCAATCGAAATAAGCTGAAATAAACTACATATATTTAAAGTTAAAGCTTCTCTACCAAAAATAATAGAAAAATGAAAAAAAAAAAAAAAAAAAAAAAATATATATATATATATATATATATATATATATATATATATATATATTTCTCAATTTACTTCATTAAAGATTTAAAAATGAATACCTAGTATATTTTTTTTATCTTGAGATTATATTAGTTATAGGCGATTTATAAATTTATTACGTTATCTTCCTTTTTTACATTTAATGATAGCATAACATCGAGGCGTGTCTAAAGTACTGGGAAGATTTGTTGTTTAAAGACTTGAAAATTCTATAAATAGTGCTATAAGATTCATTCCAAACATTGCATTATATTATTTAATTTAATGCCTGTTTTTTTTTATTTTATTTATTTAGTCTCTTTGCTGGTGGTATGTACTTTTTTGCCGTAACGTTTTTTCACACTCAAGAACTTAACATTTTGACACGCTCTAGCTCTGTTGGTGTTGCTCAGATCGAAAATTTAACGACGGTTTCCTGGTCGCAAATATAATCGAGAAATATTTTTATTAAATATCATTTGTCGCTAGGAACCACCGTTTGGGAACTATTTTCATTCCAATGAAAAAAGCCACGTTGTAACGTGTTTTTTCACCATAAATTATGTAATTTTTTTTTCTCCCTTAAAAATGGTTCATTTTGACAAGCTCTAGCTCTGTTGGCGTTGCTCAGATCGAAATTTCAACGAAAGTAAAGTTAGAAATTTAATGGAGAATACTTTTTGTTATACGACAGTTGTTAATAGGAGCTATATTGATTTGAATGAAATAGTCGCATTTGAAGCCGTTGTTTCTCTCGACATTGTTAATTTCGAATAATCACTGATTGGTTTATTAGGTTAAGTGATTTGATCCTATTAATTCGAAAATGTAAATTGGAAAGATCAATAGATTACAGATAGACCTATCAAGTTCAAATATAAGACCGAGAATAAAAATTAGCAGTTTTTTTGCCATTTAAGACAAACGAAAACAATACTTAATTAGGATAAAAAATGTCGTGCTGTCAGTTCTTTTCTTCAACAATTTTAAAAGAAACTTTTACCAGACGTTTCCTCGATTATGACAAACTTTCTGATTGGTGCAGTGGAGGGTGATTTGGGTAATAAGTGGCCGGAAAAGAAGATCGTTATGACTCAGTCTTATTAAGATCCTAATTATAGACTAGGAGGTATAGTTTTTGCTGAAAAGCAAGCTCGCTAAACTTTGATATTTTTTTTGTTACTGTTAGCGTATTTATTAAAATATTACATGATTGCGATATGTCTTTTTCCTAAAAGCAATGTAATCGCTAATAGTCCCTGTGCAGGCTACAGGCTACCAGCGGTCCATGACGGAGGATGCAGGCGACCTCAGCGCGTTGCTTCGTCCAAACTGCGCTCACTGATCGGTGAAAGTGGGTGCAATTTTCTGTTGGTTTCCTTAAAGTATCTTCACTGCACTTCTGATCGCCATTGTTCTGTTAGTTTTCTCTTCTTTTTGTTTTCTCTTTTTTTTCTATGGTAAGTATATCTATGTTCCACAAGGTTTCCCTCGCCATAATCTGATACAACTGTTGACAACAACAATCAAAGAATGACAAAAAAATATTTAGATTTCAATTCAACATAGCTATACAATTTGCAATAATGTTTATGGCTATTACTATAAAACTGCATGATTATCAATATTTACGATATGATTCGCCATTTTATTGAAATTTCGATGCATCAAATTTCATGGTGTTAATCTTAATAAGATTCTATTCTAATGCAATCAGATTTGATAATCTTGGTTTTATATATTGCTTATTATTTAATTTATGACTTAATTAGCAGACCCCTAGTGAATTTTAATGAGAGATTTCCATTTTCCTGTAAAAATCTTGAATATGTCCTTTTAATTAAAAATTGTCATTACTGGGTCCAAAATAGTAGTACTCTTGTTTAATTCAATTCTCTTGGTTAAATTTACGAAAAGATAGTTGTTGATTTTTATATAAATACCTATTTGAAAAAAAAAAAAAATATTCACACGTTCCGGGTTAAATTTTTTCCTTTGATATCGAAAATTTTCACTAAACCATGGTGTGGGGACGTAAAGATGTATCACTGCAAGTTTATGAAATTAGTTGTAATATAAACCGTTCAAAAAATAATTTAAAATACCTTATTGTCTTATGATGATGTGACAAACCGAAAATCTACTACTATGTGAAGGAGTATACATGATTGACACTATCCGACCAGTTTAGCTACTGCCTGCCCAACAACAATAGAACGATGGATAATAAACCTATGAAATAGAACAGTTTTCTTCAGGATCGTAATACCTTGTGATATTTTATGATTCTTCTGTGTCTGCATCCTTCACAGTCTGTTTACTTCGAATAATAAAATTACTCTTGTGATAGCTCTCACTGTCATTTTGTCAGTTAATGATTATGCCCCAGAATTGAAAGGTAAGAATTAAATTAATATTATATACATATATAATCTGTCCAGCTAAAGTATTCGTAATTACGGTGTATTTAATTTCAAAAGGCTTAATAAAATCGAGAAAAAAATAGAAATAAATATATATTATGAAGGCCTATGTTTATCACATCACCATATCAAAAATTATAAATATCGTTGCGAAAAAGTACGATATCTGATGTTAAAAAAGTAAATAATGTCTTGCAGGAATTGTAGTCATAAATCGTAATCCGTTTGAAAAGTATCGGTTAATGAATGCTATCGGCCTTGAGTATGTGCCTCCGTTTTTTACTGACTAATACATTGTAAAACGTTATAAAATTAAAACAAGTTGGACGATGCCTTAAAATTCGGTAGGTTGAAGCTGCAGGATTCACGGAACCTTAGGAATAGAAGTGGAGTTTTTGAGAATGGAAAGCTGACCCACAAGTAAGTGCACCAAACCATGTGGCCGAAGTTACGAAATGGCCCCAAACGGTAAGTCCAGATAAGAAGAAATTGTATCAAAAATGATTGGAATGGCAGCAGAAAGGCGAGGATAAATCAATTTTTTAGTTTGGTTAGTAGAAAGAAAAGAGTACTGCAGTCCTTATGAGACCTTTTCTTATTCGACTGCTTGCATGTATATATATATATATATATATATATATATATATATATATATACAATTAACTATTTTACTATAATCGGGTTATAGGTCCTTTTATATTTAACAATATTTTGTTTAAACAATATTATTATTTATACATTTTATACATATACACATTTCCTTTCTTCCTTCTCCTCTCTCCTCTCTTTATTGACGTTTCGACCCCTTATTTAATGGGATCCTCTTCAGAACTGGAAAAACAATACCATTCTTAAACATCTTTCCCGACATTGGCACACATCCAGTCATTAATTATACAAAATTTGACAAATACACACCAAGATCGGGTACCCCGAAACTCCAGGCCAGTAAGCCCACCGACTTCTGCAGCAAGTGCTTGCCAGCTCTGACACCAGGGTACTGAGCTGCTCGGCGGACTACCCGGCCAAAGAGTCCGAGGTCCAATTACATAATTTATTTTTTTTCCTTTTTTGTAACTAAAATATAAAATCTATAACTAAAAAAAAACCATATATGAACATTCACACACACACACACATACGACAATACACACAAATATATAGGGGATATTTCCCTTCGTTAAAATCCAATAAAACAATACACAATCAAATATTTAAAACAATTTAAAACTTTACAATATATTTTAAACTTTTAATACAACAATTAATATAACCTAAAAAAACATTTTTACAATTTTATATCCATCATTTTACAACACAGTAAAACAGCCACTCCAATAACCTAAAAACAACTACAGTATTTTGACTCTTTTTATATTTTAAACTATTATTTTCAACTAAAAATCTTGATAATTCAAATAAATAAATTTTTATTTTTTTTTTATATATACAATTTTTGCAATAAATAAATAAAAATTTTAAATTTTAACACTTAAAAATTTTTTTACAATTTTGGCAATTAGATAAAAGTAGACCAAACATGAATATTTTAGAACAGCCTATCCTAATTGTTAGCTTATAGCCATTAGAATATTGTGGTAACCCTGATTTAATTTGGAACAATCATTTCTCGTGTTGATGGTGTTAATATCTTTTTTTTATGTGCATCATTTCGAGGATGAGCCTTTTTTGTTGATTCTTTTTCACATCTAGTATCCTCACCCTCTCAAAATCAAACACGTGATTGTTTTTGATTGCGTGTATCGCTAGAGATGTGTCCTCTTTTTTCCACTTTCTATGCTATATTTTTATGTTATGTTATTTTAAATGTAAATATTGCTCAAAATGTTTCCTCTTACACCAATACAAGCATTACATCTAGCACTCACTTGATAAATTGCAGCTAAACATTGTTCTGATGATATTTGGTGCCCTGCCTCTATGATTCGGTCTCTTAATTGCTCTCTTGAGTGATTGACACCGAATAAACTTTCTGCTTCAAGGTTCCCCATACGAAAGAATCCATGGGTATCAGGTGATCATATCAGGTGATCTGGGTGGCCAAGGTACTACTCCTCCATGTCCAATCCATCGTTGTGGATAATTTATATCCAGCCAAGCTCGAGCAACTCTGCTATAATGAGCTGGATTTCCATCGAGTTGAAACCACATTTCAATCCGTTGCTGTAAGAGAATGTCATCTAAATAATTAGAAAAGTCGTTCTCCAAAAATGTGTAAATGTGATACCATTCAATCTTCCAGGTAAAAAAAATATGGTCCCACCAGTAATCCGGTCCAAATTCCAAGCCAAACGTTAATAGCAAATTCATGCTGAAACCTATTCTCTCTAATAGGTCTGGGATTTTCAAGAGCCCATTTCTTTGATTAACAATTCCTCCTCTTGTGAAGGTAGCTTCATCGGTCCATATAATTTTTAATGGAAATAAATTATCATCGCGAATTTTGTCAAGAAACCAGTTACTAAAATTCAATCTCTTGACATAATCTTGAATTCTGAACTTTTTGAAGATGGTATGGGTAGCGATTATCACCTTTCAAAGTTCGCCATATTGCATGCCGCGATATTGCTAATGCAGCAGATGCTCTTCGGATGCTAGTCTCAGGATTGTTATCGAAGTGGCGTTGGACACAATTTCTTCTCCGATAATATGCCCTTATTGCTGCCTGGAATTGGTCGCCTTCAGTACGTATTAAGAATGACCCAGTCTCTCGTAGTCTATTAAAAGTTAACGAAAAGACTCGTCGATTAGGTACTCTTCTATTTGGAAATCGGCGCGCATACTCCCGCACTACTTCTAAAGCATTACCGTTACAGAAACCATACACAAAAATCATATCAGCGTATTCAACATTAGAATATGTATGCGGCATGGTGGCTGATGCTATTCACACAAAAATATCTGAGCAACTGACTGAAGACTGATTTAGGAATTATAATCCTAGAGGGAAGCGAAAATGTAAACAAATAAAGGAATGTAAAGGATAACATTATGTGTTTACATATCTCTCTGCCTAGCCTGACGAACTTTGAAAGGTGATAATCGCTACCTGTAACATTTTTGTTTTGTTTCTTTTTTTGCGATTTTCTCTAAAACTAAGCAAAAACGAGCAAATCTCTGAAGGACATTTTGTCTTAGTTTTTTCGGTCCCCTATAAGTTCCAGAAGTTCTGCCATTTAAATTCGGGACACCCTGTATATATTATTTATATATATATATATATATATATATATATATATATATATATATATATATATATACTATATATATATATATATGTTTAATAAAGTAAATATTTTGGCTACGTTTCGAGACTATATTGTTCTCATTACCATGACAATGTTACTGGTGGATATGCTAGTGGTCACCAATATCTATAGTGGAAGAATGGGATTTTACGAAGAAATCAAGACAACCCACGGTCCTGAACCAATCACAATGACGAAGGAACTTCAGAAATCCTACAGAAAACTGGCAGGTGCGTAGAATACTAGGACATTCCTTTGCGATGCAGGGCATGATTATGGGAACAATGTAGTCTCGAAACGTCGTCAAAAAGTTGTTTTTATTTATTGAATGAACCTCAAGAACCTTATTTAGCATCAATAGTAACAATCAAGAAATATATCCATATATATATATATATATATATATATATATATATATATATATATATATATATATTATAACAATGTTTCATGACCAGTGGCTTATTAACAGATTTGTGATTTCACCAACTTCTACTCTGAGCCGTTAGATTTTTCACGAGATTTTTTCATTTAGAAATTCCCTCTCTACAGCTTTTGCAAGGCTTGAACTTCATCTTAAAGTGTTAGTATCATGTATTCCATTGAGTATTTACCTTAATTTTAGATAAACATAGATAACTAAATAAGTGCAACTCATAGCTATCCACGATTTTACCTACTTCTGGCGATTTCTCCTTTTCATAAGATATAATACACTACACACTAGGGTTGGGCGATAGTCGATAGTTACTATCGATATATCGATAGGTCATGACTATCGCTAGTCACTATCGATAGGTCATGCCTATCGCTAGTCACTATCGATAGTGTCGACTATCGATAGATCTTTTTTACCCTCAAGTTTTGAAACTCTCGGAATTATGCTAATCTGTCTCTGTCAAGTGTCGAGTTCTTTTGGAATTGAATTCGGAAGCCAAGAGCTCAAGGGTTCTCTCAAAGATTAAGCCAAAGGATAGCAGAAACGCACAAATTTTCTTGACTCCTGAAATTAACTATTTTTCTTTTCTGAAGATTTGATTTGTTCATTATTGTTGTAACCATGTAAATTGTAAATAATTTTTTTTAATTCAAATAAATTAGTTTTTTTCTCTCATCTTTATGATATAATCTTATAATTTATAATCCTGCAATTTTCAAATAGTAAGTAGATAATTGAATTTAATTAAAGTAGTTGAAATTCTTTATTGTATAGCTTCGGAAAAAAAGGAAGCAACTATCGAAAAAACTATCGATAGCAATAGATAGTTCTCAACCGATAGGATCGGCCTATCGATAGTGCTTGCTAACTATCGACTATCGCCCAACCCTACTGCACACATACCACTGACAAGGGCAGCAATTTGACGTGAGGTACCCAAATTCACCAGCGAACACACCCCTTACCCAGGGAAACCTAGCACACTAGATCCGTGAGATTTGGTGTGTTTCGGTCCCAGATCCGCTGAAACTGCAGGTGAGGTCACAAACTTTTGAAGTGGTTATTATTACATCTATTAATGTATCAATACCATTTCGGCTGTTTGAAAAATACTATATTTTTCGTTTATTTTCAACCGCTAGTGTTTTTGTTGTACTTCAGGGTGCGTCCCGGCTGTTATTTTTAATTTCTTAGAAAGATTGGACGTTTTGTAAAATATAATGTTCAAATCAGCCACACCTAGCCGCACCTTTTCGATTTAAGCGGCACCAAATATGACGATGAGAAAATTACAAAATATTAAAATTCTTCTAACGGGATCTTCAAATTTTTTTTTTGTTGTATATGTCCATTGGTTCAGGAGTACGAAGAGTGTCATCACTGAACGATAAAATACAGGAGCAAAACCTCCCAATTTTGAAATAAAATTAGACACAATTAAAACATCTTTTAACTATTGGGAACTATTTTAGTGACCAATTAAAGAACACGATGTACCAATTTCCTGTTTAAAATCTAAATTTAATCAGAGATGGAAGAAAGCTGATAAAATTCAAAAAAAAAAAAAAAAAAAAAAAAAAATCCTTTAAAAAAGACGATTAGTTGCTAAAAACATTTGAAATACTTACTTCAATTAATTAAATTCATTAACAAGCACCTTATTCACACTGAAAAACAATTGCTATACTGTGGAAAATATCGTGTCACTTACTCTGATTGACGCGAATGTTTGTAATGCCGTCTACATTAACATCAACCATCAGGTCCTACATTTGTGGCGCAACCTTTAAGGAATTCAATGATTTAATAAAAAATAAATTAAAATAAAAATTTGTTTGATGCCGATGCTCTTTCTTTTGGTTTATGCATATAGTACGCCAGGCTTTGTATGTTCAAAAGCATATTGCATTTCTCATATCATTCAGCTTCCTGAAAAAATGTGGTAGCTATGAACAGATACTGACAAAGCAATTGATATTAGATTAGATGCATATATCTATGGTGTTGATTTCTATTTGTTTTATCAATTTAAAGTTATCATTGAAGTAAAATCAAGTGGCTACAACGTCCATTTATAAACGTTTGAAGACCGACATTAAATAAAAAAATTATGAATAAGTCTTTAACCACTTACGATGCGTAAAATTATTATTCACAATGCAGCTTTGATGGAAAAATCAATGTTGCCAAAAGGGTTACTCTCCGAAGAAGCCGTTGAGACACACAACAAACATTTCCAGCTATACAGTCAAAATTTTACACGGCAATTTTCCAGGAATTTTTAAGTATATTGAATAAACTTTTTTTTTTCTTTTCTTTTTTTTCATAAAATGCCTGAAAATAGCCTTTTGTTAGCTTAATATGATTAGTAAATATATTTTCGACAGTCATCTGTTATTAAATAATTTTGGCCGTCTGGATTTGTAAAATACCCCTATGTGCGTCGTTAAGTAGGACATTTATTTTTCAATGGGACTAATGGATCATGAATTGCTCATGAAATTTCTCTTTTAGAGATTTTATTAATTAGTAAAATATACTTATGTAAGTAAGCCATAAGTATTTAGTTTCTAGGTTTGTCAAATGTGAATCTTGGTAATTTTTTGTGAAAGCTTTTTTAAAGGTTGTGAAAGAATGTGCAGATTTAATCTCTGCATAGATTTTATAGTTTATGACACTGATTTTACTACTATTTTATATCTTTATAGGTTTAATTTAAACTCTTAGCACACTCATATTGTTTTTAACAAGTGACCTATTTTTTGTAATACAGTTTATTACTACAACGTAAGTAATTATGAAAGTGGTTTAACCCTCCAACAGCAATATTGGCTCTTCTTAACCGAACTACGCCATTTTCTAATCACTTCCTTCTTCATCTTCTCTCTGAGCTCAGTTTAAGTTTCTTTTCCTAAATCTATCCAGCAGCTGTGGTACGAATCTTATCGAAAACCAATGTTAGCGTTTAATTTTATCGTGCTTAGTGTACAGAATTCCTTCCCTGGGATTTATCGAATCTCACGTCTTATACTCTCGAGACTCAGTTATTCGATCAAGCCTATTTTTTTTTTTTTTTCCACAAAATATTCAGTGCCAGAAGACATTAGGCAAGCACTATTGCAGGAGGATCGGATCATGGTCAACTAGGAAACGCCTCATTAACAATAAAAAAAAAAAAAAAAATATATATATATATATGTGTGTGTGTGTGTGTGTGTGTGTGTGTGTGTGTGTGTGTTTGTGTTAATAAGATTCTTGAGGTTCAGAAAAACTCATAGTCTAATTCGTCATAGGCTATTTTTTAGATAGACAAGAAATGCTTGACTGTTTTTTGATTTTCGACAAGGAATGTAATAGGTTCTTAGCGCCAATGTTTTATTTTTTTTTTTATTACAGCAGGTTTTCTACTTCCGCATAGATCGGACACTGTTACCACAAGTACTTGTACAAGTAGGACAGTAAGTGTCAGGCTAGCTAATGGAGAAGGGGGTGGGGAGAATTAGTCAGGAAATGAGAATGAGCCAAAAAAAAAAAAGAGAACCCAAAAAAAAAACACACACCAAAAATATTGTTGAGCGCCACGTCGTTTATTAATGGTAAAACGACGAAAACCTAAGATAAAAAAAAATATAAGAGACAAAATAAAATAAGGTTAAATAAATCAATAAAATAGCCCCAAAAAAAAAAAAATATTTTAAACTGTAAAATCTTCGAAGAAAGGTAAGGAAAACAATAGATAGTTTAACTCTTAAATATACTTCCACCAATTAATTGCGATAATTAATCAAAACCAAAAACCCATTAATGTTGAAAACATAAAAATAAAATAAAATTATTTTATTAATAATTTTGTGAATCTCACCTCTGAATTCAAATTCACCACCATGCACTCAATCCTTAGAAATGACCCTTGACCATTTCCATAAATCTGAATGTATAACCATTAAATGGTAACACTTATTATTTTTACTCAATAATCAAAATTATCTCTCCTTCAATGTTGGTCACCACTTTTCCTGGTTTTTTTTTTAATTGATTTGAGACCAAGATGCAAAAGGAAATTAAAAAAATAATAATAATTTTCAAACGAGAAGGAAAGAAAAAAAAAAAATAACACCAATTTTGTTAATAAGAAAATTGGACCATATTTATTACTGTTAACGAAAATTATTTTTACATATTATGATTATCAAAATTCAATTTTACAAAATTTACAAATTAATTAAACAAACAATATCTAATATTGCTTTGTAAATAGGTGGTCCAAAAATATAAAATATTTGCGAGCTCGCTTTCAAAAAAAAAAAAAAATTACAAAATAAACAAACAAACAAAAGTTAAACAATTCTCTCTTTTAATACTAATTAACCAAATTCAGCAACCATTAAATAATTTATTGTTTGATTTATTCTGGTACCAGCACACATAAACTTAAAATAAAATAAAACTTATCTGGGTGCACCCTTTGGCGTTAACGAGCGATGTATTGGTATCAAGGGACGGCCACAATTTCTTCTTCTCCAATTTTGTTGTTGAGTCCACTTAGAGCTGTAGATGACGTTGACTCATAAATTTTCTTCGATGAATAAATCCCCTGTCGGGTAAGAATCCAAAATTCCAATATTTGGAGTCCAATTTCAAAGAAAGAAATGAAAACCCGGCCTTGCCGTTTAATGAGCGTCTGTCTCCTAACTCAACACAATCACTTCTCTCCGTTGAGACCTGTCTATCTTCTTTTGTTTTGGCTTTTGTTTTTGTTCCGTCGCCTATTATTATCACTCTTAATCCGTCGACGTATTTTATCAAACTTTTAATTCTGGTCTATTTTAGCATCACAATTCATTTACCTTAATAAAATTAACAATATTAATTATTTCTGTAATGAAAATTATTATTAAAAAAAAAATGGAAAAATTTATTGGCAAAAGAAATTTATAATTTAATAATTCGTGGATAGGGGCATCACCAACATTGTTTTATTTAACATTCAGCTTTCTTATTAAAGCAATTGAAAAAAAAAAAGGAAAAACTAACATGAAATCGAAATCAGAAAAAAAAAAATAATGTTAAAAAAAATTAACATTAAAAAAAATTAACGTTAAAACTTGACTTCCAAACTCCTCCTATAAACTTTTTTTTCTTTTTTTTTTTTTTTCTTTTATTTCCCACCTTTATCGAAGTGTAACACCCACCACTCACGTACAAAAAAAAAAGAAAAAAAAAGGATGCAATCCTGGGTTAACCAAATCGAATCATCAGGAATCCGTTTCTAACTAACCTTCGGGAGACCCTTTTAAATCGCTTATATGCCAAACACCGGCCGGACGTCCACTTTCCACATCTTCAAGTTCATAAGTTACCCGGGACGTTTTACGTATTATTTTGAACTTCCTGAACTTAGGTGCCAATTTGCTGGAAAAATAGGCTGTAGCATCCGATTGAGGGTGAGTTCTACACCAAACCGTTTGTCCTGGAACAAATTCCACTTCCCTTCTCCTCAGATTGTAAAATCTTTGTGCTTTCCCGTAGGCTCTATCCAATCGATCTTGCACTTCCTGGAATAGTAACGGCATGTTCTTCAATTTTTCAAGGTGAGCATTTCGATCAATGGCAATTGGTTGATCCGAGTCCCCAGATGCTATTTCTGCATGATCCTCTCCTGATCTCGGCAATTCCCGGCCATAGTTCAAGTATGCGGGTGAGAAGCCAGTAGCTTCATGTACGGAAGTTTTTAACGCAAAACTGATACGAGAAAGTTCCTTGTCCCAAATTCTTTGGTTATCCTGTATATAAGAAGCCAACATAGTTTTCACTACCCGATTTATTCTTTCGGTTGGATTTGCCTGTGGATGATAAAGAGCCGTATACCAGGGGGTGACCTTATATTCTTCTAACTTCCCCAGAAATTCCTTCCCTTTAAATTGGACTCCATTGTCTTGTGGAGTTTCGAGAACTGTTGTGAAGGAGCCAGGAGATAATTAAAAAAAAAAAAAATTAAAATTTTTTTTTTTGTATGAATTAGTGATGATACATAGATCATTTTTTTTTTACATCACCTCCTATTTCCATTTAAATTCTACAATTGTAAAATGATTATGAAACGCTTATTTCAATTTATTTGTTATAAAGAGTTATGTCGAATATTTATTTTTAGGAACTAGTTTTGCCTTTTTTTATTTTATGTGAATCCTGAGAGGTTTTTCAAAAATTTAAAACCGTATTATTTCTACATCTAATGGTGGATATCTGAGATTGTCAGGTTTAATGAATGGAGATATAGATAATTTTTAAAAAAATGAACTGTTTGCTTAAGCTTAAGATGCAGCAGGCCCCTTGTTAATTTTAATTTACAAAAAGTAGATGTTTGTATTGGAAGGTTCAAATGTTTTTATGTTTTTTTTTTTTTTTTTTTTTTTTTTTCTGGGTAATAATTCTTTATGTAAAATCTGTAGAATGTTTTACAGATGCGAATGGACTCTAAGGTTACTATGATTATCTGCTCTGATTTTAACATTTTTCTGCCGCATTAGTATTCCAACCCAATCGTTTTCCCTCTAATAAATAATGTATGTTGTCCGTTATAGGCAAATATGGCATTATTCAAAATCAATAGAGAGTCAGTATTTATTCAGACCATTTGAAAAGTTCTTTTCTCAGGATAATTTGCCCGCTTGGAATAGGTTTAGCCTCGGCCTAGTAGCTTTATTTCCTTTAGCCTCGTTGCCAATCCCCTTATTTAGGTTTTTTTTTCAACATTACATCGTTCTCTCCAGAGGATTAGAAAAACATAATTAGGAGAGCGGGATAGAATGACTATTCCTAGGATTTTTTTTTATATTATTGGAGCTGAATGTTTACTGTTCCTTAGTAGAATAATGTCCAGTTATTTATTGACTTCAGCTAGTAAAATAATCAGAAAATGAAAGGCATAAACGAGTTTCCAAATAATTGAGTTATCTGTTGCTTGTTCGAAATTGTATAGTTTCAATTATATAAAGGTAATCATATTTTTTTAAAAAAATCCATTTAAACTTTTAAGATTATCTAATTTTGTCAAAAGTAATTGTCTGTTAGCGAAAACTTCAAATATATAGCGCCTTAAAAGTATTACGGTATTTTATGCAGACAGATATGCTTTATTAATGGGTGATTTCAATATTTCTGGACAATTCCAATAAAAAAAATGTTCACAACATAAAACATGTAAATTGATTTTTTTTTTTTCTCACAGATTGTTTCTCTGTGAAGTGGACATACATAATCTGCAATATTTCTAGATATATTAAATAAATAATAACTACTAAAATCTAGGGAGTGAGTTTGGATCTAGGGAGTGAAAAACCACGGCTAGGAAGTGAGTTTATTATCTAGGGTGTGGGAAAAATATCATATTTATTACATTTAAGAAAAGAAAAGCGAAATTAACGAGGTATGTATATTATAAACTTGGGGTGAATACATGAATTACATTTTCAGCCTTTTAGGTACGTACTGTCACATCTACTTTAAAAACTTCAAACTAAACTTTAAAAATATTAAAATAATATAAAATTGCGCCTAATAACGACAGTTCTATTAACTTTTAAACAATAAAAACTAAATAGATTGTAAATGATAAATAAACTACGAAATAAAAACTATCACAATAGGTATTAAATAAAATACCAGTATAAAAACATTGTTTTGATAAAAATAATGTTCCTTGAACTCTCATTATAACAAAGTAGATGGGTATAACGTTTAAACATTAAATAAAAAAATGTAGGATGTACGTTTAAAAATAAAAAAATTAACGAGCAGCAATAATTGAATTCGTTGGTTTCTCTTAAGGTGATGTTGATGGTCCGGCTGTGCTGAATGCCTAGAAATTTCCCACTGTTCATCGTATGAGAGGGAGAATTCAAGAAATTTATTTTTATGAAAGCAGATAAACGCTAAAGCAATTTAAGTTCAAATATAACACGATATCCACACTCAGTTGTAGGGAGTGAATTGTAGGGAGTGAGTATGTAGGAAGTGAGTTCTAACCAAAAAAAACGTTGGTATCAGGTTATACACGTGGCCTATTTGAAAAGTAAAACATTCTTTTGGTTTTTCAGCAGAGCTTTGAATTTATCTTGAATCTCAAACAAAAATATCATGTTTTCAATGGGTTGATAGACCTTAGGGAGTGAGGATGAATTAAAATACGGTACTTACCGAGCGGAATCAATGCACCTCCACTTGTCTACCAACAAACTCAGCGTCTTGAAACAGATGACAGTATACAGGTCTACCAGAAATAGTGTTGCCCTATACAAACCACCCCTCAAATTTTCCTTTTAGAGAGCGATGGAGGGATTTTCAAAAATAATTTAGGGAATGAACTAGAAGGCTGTGACACTTCTTTGTGATGGTGCATATCGTGCTAAAAAGGCTAAATATCAATCACAAAATTATTTTTGGATAAAAAATAGAAAACAATACCCCTTCATATTTTAAAACTAGAAAATAAGCGTAAGAAAAGGCTTAAATATTTTCGAAATGCAAGCATTTTCAAGTTGTGACAACCTAGGGAGTGAGTAAATGCTATATATAAACGTCAATTACTCCGGTTATACGAGTATGTAGATATATCATTATTGTTGAGAGTCTATGATGGTACAATGGGTGCTTGACCATGTAAACTAAAATCTAAATTTTATGTTCAGTACAATTTTCAAGTACCTTTGTGACTTAAATTGCACCGAAATTTTGAAATCACCCTAATATGATAAAAAACACGTTGCTGTCCAATATCATCTATCTAATAAAAATATATGCATTATAATACAACAAAAAACAGCAATAATTTAAAATATTTATACATAATAATATATACGAGTATAGTTCTAAGATAATTAATCACAAACCAAAATTTATAATTCCAAACTAATACATCAATATTATATTAATAAATAGTTATTAATATTATATTACTATAAATAGAGTTATGTTAAATTGTCTCAACCGTTCTAAGTTTTTAGTGCCTATGTCATTTAAGGGTGATTCTCAGATTACGGGCAATTTTTAGTCCCATAAGATTATTAATCAATTAACTAAGGTCCTACCTTAATTTTTGCCCAATGATATTAGGGTGGTGAAACATTTTTTTATAATAAAATATTAAACATGAAATAAAAACGAGTAATTTTTTTTTTTTAAATTGCTTATAAACAACGAAAATGTCATTACCACGGAGTGTCCCCCACTCATAGTTTTTTACTTTTCAAATTATTTCATTGGCTTTATTTTAATTTTGACTGTCATTTGTTCGTAAACAGTTCGCTCAAGCAATATTTATTTTGTTTTAATCGTAGCGGTTTGTACCGAACAAAATGAATGCAAATTTCATTACCAAGTTAAAAACCCATGTCATTCTCATGCCCGAATCATTTGCGCGGTAATGACATAAACTTTTCGGTTATGAACATTTTTATTAATTTTTTGTTCTTTTAGTTATTTTTTTCTTTAACCACCCAACGACAAAATGACTCGTCCCAAGTCAAAAATGACTGCTACCGAAAAAAAAAATGTCACGAATTGTCATTACCAAGATCCAGTTTGTCATTACCACACTTTATTAATTTTAAAATTCTAAATTTCTCGTGAAAAAATATATTTTGATTTTGACCAATTGTATTTTTCAAAAGCTGATCGGTAGTTATAAATTTTTAATTCAATGAAGTCTAAATTTGTAAAAAATTTATACTAGAAATTGCCCGTAATCTGAGAATCACCCTTATATAGATCTTTTATCAATCAGTTTAAGCTTTCTGTCGATTCCTGCATTACCTGCTCACCGTGTAGCAGATCTTTCTTTATCATATCCTCATTCCTCTGCATTACATTGCTTCTATCATTCATTCCAATATTCTCCTTTTAAATCTCACCTATTGAATTCTGTGCACTCAGTTCATCAAATAATTTAAAACAGACTTTGCAACTCTACCCATAATCTGTAAATGAATAAAAGTGAATTTTTTGAAATATTCCTTTTCATTTTTAGTATATTTTTTTCCATATCAGTATTTCACTTAAATTAATCTAAATATTGTTAATTTTAATTTATTTATTTTTTTTTTTTTGTTTTTGTTTGACCGCTCTATATTCCTAATTTTTTAAATTGTATTTTAATTTTAAAAAAGGACTCTTTCAGAACGAATAAAGATTTCTTCATTGTTATTATTGAAAATATCAAAATTAAGATATGGCAATGATAAAACAGTACTCAGATTCGGACCAGTGCAACAGCTATGAAAAATGTTTTTTATTCCGTGATTGTTATTTACAATATTTTATAATTAATACAAAAATAAATTTTTATTTTTAATTTCAATAGTATTTAGATTATCAAAAGCAATAACTATTTATTTTTCACACAAATAACTGTTACAATAAATCATTGGATTAATGATGGTTATTCATAAAAAAACTTTCAATTGGTACTTCTATGCATTTCGATGACATTTAGCACTATTGCAAATATGCAAAAAGCCGATCATAAATTGTCGGATCAGCTGCAATTGTCGATTATATCTGCTTGTGAAGACATCAAACTGAACGCTAAACACCAAAATGATCTAGAAATCTGTCATGAAAGATATCCTAGTAGCAAAAGCGAATATACACTTCAACTTTATCTCCCAATAATAACAGGCCTCAAGATAATAAAACAGAAATAGTGCGGGTTGGCAAAGGATTGCTATACTTATGGACTGCCTTTTGCCTATTAGAAAGTCCTTCCAAGTGTTAATGAACTGTGAAGGGAATATTACCGAAGCAATACTGATCAACTTGCGATATAGGTTCCGTTCCAAACCTGGTCCACGATATTAAAAAAATTAAGAGAGATACAGAAAAAAGTTGATTAGTTCTTAGTAGGGTTTAACGGCACGCTTGTTAAAATTTAAGTTAAATTTTAAAATATATCGATCATGCATTTAGAAAAATATATCGAATACTCAGTATGCAACATTTGAACAGGAATCTTGTAATTACCCATTGAAATACCTTTCTACTTATTATACAAGATATGAAAGCCTGCATTCCACAATTTCATTGTGCATACGCTCACACAGAAACAATTCATACTAATAAACTATAAACATTTAATTTTTTATTTAAATGTTTTGTTTTCAAATTTTAGTTAAAGGTGAAAAGAGAGAAATTAATATCAAAGTCCACGTGTCTCAAAATCATTTATGTGCAATGGCCGAGATTCGTTAACGAAACAGGCTTCATTGATGTGCTAATCTTAAAATAACTTTTAACTCTGTTTGATTTGTCTTTAGGTACTATTAGTGAACTATATCAGTATATTCTAAAACATAAACAGGACTAGAAGAGTAGGAAGATGTGTCTGTGGATTTGACATTCTTCTCTCATATTTGGAACAGGAAAGCCGTATTACAGGACAGGCCAACTGGTGGGTGCTATTGAAGGCGGTTCACATATTAAGCGGTGGTAGTTTCTCGAACTCTAAGAATGATGATGATGATGATGAGTAAGCTTAACATGACATGTATAACTCCATTTTCTGTACTAACAATTTGAATTGATATTTGCATTTTCTGAATGTTTATTTTTGGAAAGATTTATGGATTTGGTCTATGTATTTCCAGAACCTGATTTTATATGATATGGTTTAGTTTTCTACCCTAGAAACGTCTCATTGTATCTTTAATGAGGTGCAAGTGGTGTAACAATTGACGGACCTACAATTCGTACTGTCTCCCGCCGGGCGGTCCACAGTTTCACCTCGTTCGTGTAGCCATTGTTGATTGTTTCTTAGCGAATGTTAGCTTTTCATTCAGTTACTCTACTCATCGTGGAAAACTATTTTCGACATTTTCGAGCCAGCCATAGCTCGTTTATTTCATCTTATATAACGCTAGCCTCGTTACCCGCTGGTTACAATGGCACATTCACCATGCCTCTATGATATTGCTTCGAGGTGTTTTTACGTTACATTTGAACTGCGGATCTTTTCAGCTTTCGGTATACTGCATGATCTGTCTTGTTTTGAGATTACTTTACGATTTTTTTTATTCCAATGGTGATGTCTTGTATTTCCAGTATAAAGGTGCAATGCTCTGTCAGTACGAATAGTCCTGAAAACTGTAGAATATGAAAAATATTTAAAGTTATCACGTTGCGAGAGCTAAAACTATCTATGGGTCCTGGGAATAGAACTGCTTCATATTTGATTTTCAGTCCACGTATTCTGTAAGCATAAGACTCGTTAACTATGATAATAGTGGTATAAATCATGAAATTAATTGTATAAAAAAATTAATTATATTGTTCTCAGCACCTAAACACCTGCACTGCACATGCTTTATCAACAAACTCCTAGAGCCGATTGCTAATACATTAACATTTTTTTTTTTTTAAAGTCACCACCATCCATTCTCAGTTGCTGATCTACTTTAAAGCCACCTATGCCCAGTGTTAGTGCACATATACAATTCCTAGTAATTCTAATAATTTACTCTTCGTTTTTAACTTATTTATAACCCATTAAATTAATTGCAGCTCTCATTACTCATTACCTATTTACTTAATATTACTCATTCATAATATTCTTTATAATGTTAGTTTGTCAGTAATTTAGCCATCTCTTTGTAGTCTATACCAATGGTTTTTTTCTTTATTTTTTTAGATTAGTGGTTGAATAATCACCAAACAAGTGAATTAGTAAAAAGCAAATATTATTTATTATCCATAATATGCAATATAAAAGTTAATTGTTGTTTAAACAATGTACAAAAAAAATTCATTGTATTAGCTATTATTTATTATGATAAATATTATCTGAATTCCCTTTACTACGCAAGGAAGCACAAAAGTTTAACAAAATCTTTCAATTTCAATCCTTTTAGTGTTCAATAAACACTGTAAATGGGGAGTTCAGGTTTCTCTGCTTCTCTGTATGTTAATTTTAATAATGGCTTCGAAAACCAGTAAACAAAAATCCTTCAAGAATAGCAAAAAAACATTAAAAAATGCTGTTATTACCTATCATGTATTTATTTCTTTAGTGCTTCTAGCTTAGGCATTTGGAAATAGTTATTCCATATATATCCATTTTCCAATAGCGAATAGATATCTTTAACAATTTGAAGTTTAGTTTGCAGTAACAAAGCTTGATTTTTCAGAAAAAATATTATAATATATATAAGTTCTGTACCGAGCAGTTTTGATCTAGTTAATGTAACAATCCTGTTTCTATGAGATATAAAACATATTTTATATTAAATTATCTTACTTTTTTTTTTTTTTAGTGTTGGGGAGAAGAACTGATGTGTGTATAATAATAACACAATTATGTATTAGAAAACTATTGGCAACATTAGCGGTATCAATCGGTTTCAAGGAAGCGACTTTGGATCACCGATTCTCGATACCAATTTTTTTTCATCAGGAATCGGTGGAATCCAGAATCCTCGTTTGGAGTTGATACAACCCAAATAAAAATACATTCCATATTTAAGGATACACTCAAACCGATATCCCATCACCCATAGAGATTAAATTTCAGCACGCAACTCCATTAAGTCGTACTTTTACTTGATAATAAAACACATCAGCAAGATGCTAACGCTGTAATGATATTTTCAAGAAGTACTGGCATTGATAGTCCTTGGGCTTTTTAGAAATAAACAACAAACAAATGATGCATAGGAGTAAATATTTTTTATGAATCAGATTTTGCCAAGAGACATGTCAGTATTTCAAAAAAAGTCATTTTAGGATTAATGAAATAATAGGAAAAATGGAAGTTATGTCTTTGAATTGAGAGGATTCAGATGGAAAGATGTTAAAAAGGAAATAAACCCTCTCATTAAATGGGAAAATAGAGTAGATATGCATTGGAGGATGAGGAGATTGTTGATGGAGAATAGTGGTGTGTGTGATGCTTTCGTTTATGAAAACTCAGATCACTAACAAGATCACTTACCTTAAAAATATAAATAAAATAACACTAACTTTAAAAACTTAATGAAGAATGATTTATTTTCCAATGGATTCTCATTTGAAGTAAGTACAGAAGAACCTCGATAATCCGAACCTTTGTAATCCGAACGCTCGATAATCCGAAAGCCGTTTTGGGAAAAATAAAAATAATCAGAATCGTGAGCACAAATTGAGAGAGGGAAGGGGGAGTGTTATTATTGTGCCTGTGTTGGTTTGTGCCTTCAGTCGCTCTTTAACTGCTACAGCAACAGTCTGGATGCTGTAGACCTCAGTTGATCGCGCTAATGAAAATCCGTGATTTAGCAACCAAAAAACTTTCTTCTACCTTAGTTCAGATAAAAATGAGTGACTATTTCCAAATGTTTAGTTTTTTGTTTTCTTTAATTTTTTTATCTTTTTGTAGAGCATAATTTTTTTGTGTTTACAGTACTGTACTTTTGTGTGTATATAAGATTGTATACATACTATGTAAAATATTACGAAATTCATGTGCAATACATTACATAAAATATAGTTACCTTACAGCACTTGTAGCACAGTAGTTTTTTTTTTTTTTTTTTTTTTTTTTTTTTTTTTTTTTTTTTTTTTTTTTTTTTTTTTTTAGTAGTATTTCATAAAACAAACTATTTACCTATAACAATACAACGTTCTTCTTATTTTATGGGAACTAGTTGTCAGTGTTCATTTTTTGCATGCTACATACTATGCCTGGAAAGTACTTTTTTTGGTAATCCGAACGATTTGATAGTCCGAATCACCCCCGGTCCCAATTAGTTCGGATTATTGAGGTTCTACTGTAAGTGTAAGATTAAATTCGTTTGGATTTTATATTGTTTTTGGACGAAACTAGGTATAACTGAAGAATAAAGAGTTCGCGAAAGATTGTTGACATCCATAAATTAATATTGGAATGCACCTATGTCTAAAATTTCCACAAGTGACCGGAAATAATCCAAGAAATATTCAGTTTACTTTTAAAAGTGACAGGAGTTAATTGTTGCGTTTTTGTTTTATAGTTTTTCAAGTAATATCGTAATACATTTTGTGACTTTAACCTTATGTCACATCTTACTGCTGGAATGGTTTCTCAACAGTTATAATAGAAAATCGTTCTACTTTTATGAATCCTTGAGGTCAAATGAAATTATGGGGAACGAAATAGTAACTTTTAATTGCTTTGGTTTAGTATGAATCATAATTAATTTTATAGTTGTTTTGAAAAAGCCCATTTAAACCGTCTTGTGCCCATTTCTCAATCTTTTATTGGTTTGTAGTTAAGTTGCAGTCATGTATTTTTTCAATATTGATGGTCAAATGATAATTTTTCTATTTTTATTTTGTATTTAAATTCTTGTTTTCATTTTATATAATGGAAAAGGGAATCATGTATCTTTTGATAAGTTCTTTCATTTTATCTTTTTAAAATATTGAACATCTCTGCAGAATTCTGAATTATTAACACTGTGCATTGTGCAGCTCTCCTAAAAGAAAACCCATCTTCTGTTTTTAGTGCTGGTTATGTCCGTAAAAATAATAGAAAACTGATCTTAAAACGGAAATGTGCTGCACAACTATGGACTGGGACAAATAAGGGGTTAGCCTTTAGAAACTGAATAACAAGTTCAGTAAGTCTTAAAGAATAAAGAAGTAGATGTTTTTTGGTTTTTCTAATGTTTTAGCAACTTATTAATCAGAATATTTGAAAAAATCTAATTTCTATTTTTTTAAGTATCTGTCAAAGAATTATTTTATGTTGTTTTTTTCTATTGGATTGTTAATAAAAGTTTATGGTTTTAAAATATAAAACATCAAATAAATGATTTAAGACATTTTTTATTAATCATAATATTCTCAATCATTCAACGTACATATTTTCACTTTGTAAATAAAAGTTGTTGGTATTAACTAATTCTTGAAAAATACTTTCGATCTAATTTCGATTATAAATTTTCATCTCTGAAAAAGTGGTCCAGGTGTCAAAAAAAATACAGTCAAACGTCGGGAGAGTATGGAGGATGAAGGGTCCTTCCACGATTTTCCTTTTCTTCAATGCTGAAATTTCCCTCCCGAATATTTTTGAACTACCTTTCAACGGTATACGGGCCCCGTTCCGAAAGAGTTTTAACACATAAAACGAAATTAGGTGAAAGTCACGCTTTGTCATCTTACCATTATCTGATCATTTTCAAGCAGTGATATGCTACAGAGGTCAACACCGCGTATGACGGTCATTCTCTGATTACTTGCCAATATGAAGTCACAAGTCTTTACCGCCTTTATTTTTTGTCTATGCTAATTATCGAAACAATGAAAGTGTCCATACTTATTTATTTTGTTAGTTATCTGAACTTAAAGATATCGAAAATGTCAGGACCGTAACCGTCCCATGTCTTAGTTGACAATTTTTTAAATTATTTTTCAAGAAGGCAAGCGACTTCTGGTTAAAACCTTTGTGAAAAACAAGCCTTTCTTTAATATGTTTCAACCTTCAATTTATCATAATCTTGAACTTAAGGGCCTAAAAAAAGAATTTACAGAAAAAAAAACGTGTGTCCCATGGTTTGTTTGGCAGTACAGTAACCAAAATGAAACCTCCCGGGTTTTTATTGTTACAGGTAAATATTGAGCGCCAATTCGATTTTTCAAGAGTGGCAACACTGCTGAAACGAGAGCCGACACCGAGAATCTCCACTACTTCAGTCTTCGTCGTGTCCTTGACTTGTAACCTTGATAACCAGGTTCGTACATTTTGATTTGTCAACACCGTAACGCTTGATTTTTATTAATTTCCTTCAACTTGTGAATCAGCTGTTTTTTAAATTTAAAACAGTTGTTAGGGGCAACAAAAATTAACCCTGGGTTCCGGATTTCAATCATTATTTAAGAATTTACATTAAATCTTGTCTTAAAATGTCAGCTCCGTAACCGAAATCCTGTCAGCCCCGTTACAAAATGTTTTTGTTACGGGGCTGACGTTATGGCTATGGTGTTGACATTAAGGGTTATTATTCTAAATGTTAACAGATAAATTGACTGTTAACAATATAATTGTATTAAAAATGCCTACCCGAACTTTGCTATCATGAAATATTACTTCATTTTATTTATTATATTTGGATTTTGGTGGAAAATTACTGCAAAATTAGAAAAAGAAAGAAATAATGGTAAAATAAAAAACAGACAAGATAAAAGCATTTTTATTAAAATAAAGAGTCCCTACATAATTTAATGATTTTGATCAATTTGTTTGTTTACTAACAGAGAACAATGCCGAGGCCAAAAAAGTACTGCAATGATATAGCAAAGGCATAAGAAAAGAGTGAAAGAAGGGAAAATCAAACTAATGGTAAATATGACCAGGCGAGAAAAAAGACCGAAAAGAAAGCAGTGGCGACCATAGACTCGAAAATATAGAGTAAGAAAGGCTGCATTACAGAATATTTGCACTCCACCCAATACTGCCACATCGCAGAATGAATCAAAGCCTCAAAGAAGCATTGACCACCAGCAAAGAACCGGCCAGCTGCAGACCTGGTAGAAAGAGACGAGCCAGTAAAGAAGGGGCAAAGGCTTACCGTGACTTAAGAACGTGGAACTGTTAAAAAATTATCAGCCAAAGTTGAAAAATACCGAAAACGGCTATCCAGGCTCCAAAAGAAACAATTGGCATTGTCCAGAAAAAACTTCTTTTCGGCGAGCTATTAAAAGCCCAATTGACAAATACTTATCAGAGCCTGAAAAGTGTGGCAGCTAAACAGGTTTTCTCAAACATTTTAGGTTATTAAAAAAATACAAAATGATGATTGAGGCAAAAAATGTTTTACCGTTTAGAGCATACAAAATTAACAATACGAGAAGAAATACAATTACCTTGAAATATGAAAGATCTTTACGATGGGATGCTATACAAGCTCAAAAAGCTGTCAGCACGTTTCTGAAGTCGGATGAAAATAGTTGGCAATGCCCAGGGAAAAAAGACTTTGTGCGACATAACGGCGTAAAGAAATAAAAGTGGTATTTAGTTGACACCCTATATAATCTTCACAAAAAGTTTATATCGCAAATCGTTGGCCCGAATATCCACTTTTTGTAGGTTCCGGCCAATTACATTAAAAGGCCAAATCAGCAGATAGAGAACCATGTCTGTGCATGCAGCATGAAAATATGCGTTTATTATTAGAATGCTTAAAAAAGAATAACGTTCTTTCTTTCTCAAATCCTAAATATAAATAAAATGCCATCTCCAGCAATTAGTGTGTCCTCACAATTTATAGCAATTCAGGAGTTCAAATATATAAACCATCTATATAAACACACTTTTGTTTAGAAAATCTTCTTTTGCTTAAAAAAGTTTTTCATAAATTTTTAAATTATAATTGTTTTTTATAAAGTGTGCCTATTTAAAAAATGTTTTTTAAGACTGAGAGACTTAATGTATAAGTTATTAAGTAATTGTGATGATAATCAAGTACTTTTTACATAATATATGTGATATAGACTATAAGAGAGTGATATCTCATTTAATTTTAAAGAATGTAGCCCCTAAAATCATTTAGCAGTTTAATAGCTAATTTAAGTTTTGAAAATTTTATATTTAAAATAAAGTTATTTTGTATAATTTATAACTTTTTCAATAAAATTCCGCTTATATATGGTTATATTAAGTGCAGAAATTATTTTTTCTTATAGATAAACAAATCCATTTTTTGATTCACTGTTAAATGAGATTGAGCTGTCAGCACCGTAACGGTTAAAAATTTGAATTTGAAAATTTTAGGCAGGAACTTATTTCTAATTCTGCTGAATCACTAAATGTTCATCAGGACAACATCTTTAACTAATTTTTTTTAAATCCTATACATTTTGGTCAACTAAAATTTTTCAAAGTTTGGTTCTCGAAAATGGCAAGTAATCTGAGAATGAGAGTTTTCCTCGTATCCAATCCTAGGTATGAGCCTTTCCTGTAATGCTATTGAGGGCTCATTAAAAATGACGGATTATCATATTTCAGTTTTTAATAATATAGGATTTCTGTTACACGATATCAGATGTTTGAGGAATATGTTAACATTATATAAAAAAGTATGATGTACGTATGTTACCTATCTAAAACAGAATTTAAGTAGGAAATGATATGAAGTCGTGATGGCTTTAGGCAGTCTACTCCCCATTGACATAAAAACTTTCCAGTGCGAATAAAATCTGGACTGTATGTTGGAATTACACTGTGGGGAATACAATAAGTAACCGTTGCGATCAAGACAAGACTTGGGGGCAGTGTGTAGCGAGAACCATATAGTGCAGAAGTAGATAGGTTCGCTTCACTGAGCACAGCAACGATCAATTACCAACCTAACCCTACCTTAGTTAGGAGAGCTTGACGTGTTGATGTATAAACTCCATGTCAAAAAAATTGCTACCTCCAAGACTTTTTTTTATATCACAAGAATAGCTGTTTTTACATTTACGTTCGGATGATAATTTCAAAACAACTGCATTGAACACAATATGAAGCAATTTCACAAAAAGAAATTGAAAATAAATCTAATCACTAAATTCACGGGAACTATATAAATGTATAAATTTATTCTTTACGAAAAAAAAAATACTACACACACACACACACACGACACGCACACACATATATATGTTTTTCTTCATAGTCTACTAATTGTATATAAGGTGAACCAGTCAGTTTTTGCGGGAGGCTTCTGCACTGTTGTCAGCCTGAAATATAATGGAATGAATCTTGTTATGCCTTGGCGAGCATTTTCAAAAAATGTGAGGGAAATAGGTTGAGCCTCTGGGACCCAGGCATTAGAAGTCATTCTTGTAATTATAAGCTATTAATCTCAGTTTCAATTCTAAAATTAAATATATTGAAACTTACCAGAGACAATAGAAAAAAAAGTAAGTTAATAGTTGCAGAAATGGAACTTATTCACATTTAATAATAGCAACTCATGTTATGGGCCACATGTGGGAAATAGATTTTGAAGTTTAGAATTCAAATCTAACCATGCGTTTAAGAGATAAGTACTTTGCACATCTACTGGTTACAGTATAATAATATAATTGAAAACAACTAAGAAAAAATACACTCTTTATACAAATAATGGATTAGTTTTATTATTTTTATTGCAACAATATTTGATAATCATGTTTTGTTCACATCAACCAAATCTCAAATAGTAACGTTGCTCAATATAGAGGCATTTATTTTATGCATTACAAGTTATAGTTGACGAGGAAAAGAAAAATATATAAAGGCCAATTAACTGATAATTGGATATGGCGGATAATTGAATAATTTGATTCCAAATCAAAAGCCTCTATTTCGATAATAATAATGATTGTTTTACTGGGTGGAATTTCTTTAGTTATATTAATAAACCTAATAGTGATTTTTTAAGGACATTATAATTACTTAAACATGTTATTCATACTTAGGACAAATTATAACAAATATCATTTAATTTTCCCCTATTTTAATTTATCTTTTTTACCATTGGAGTTACAAGGTATTGATTGGGCATATGGTGGACGTTATCCGTGTAGAATTAGATCCTCAGTGGTTATGTGATGTAGTTCATTCATTACATGTATTGATCCTTAAAAAACCCAACCAGATTCACACCTTGGTCACCCGACATTTCCCGAAAATTCCCTTCGCAGTTGGCAGTTACAGTTACACGGTGACAAAGTAACTGCCACTGCCAGTGAGGTGACAAACGACACCGACTCTATGGCCAACCTCAACATCCTCGTCAATGGCTTACTCCTGACAGCTTGCGACCGTAACACAGCACAGACATCGCGCGAAGGAAGTCCTTTTTCCGTGTTGGTTATGTGGAAGGGAAAATAATACATCGTGGCTGCGTTTTTTTGCTAAAAAGCGACTGAATGAGGGAGCTTTTAAGCTGAATGTATCTTTTTAAAGGCTGCCGTATACTTTAACCAGTTTTCCGATTTATATTTTCGCTGCGTCAGCAATAAGGAAATGTTCAGTGACATTTCAGACGAACTTAAATTATAATGACTAGCGAACAGCTTAGTAATGACGTAACATGAGCAATGAATCCTGAAAATTGGGTATTGAGATTTTAATTTTTAGTATTTGGGAGAGATAGTTGGATATCCTTTATTAAAATCGTTAACGCAAAACTACATGACTCATACAGCTAACAATAATTTTTTTTTAACTTACACTTTGATAGAAAACAATTGTCTTTTGTGGTCCCGGAATATCAAAACACATTAATTTGGAAAACGTGCTATTAATAAATAGCTTATATCCTAAATAGGATATATTAAGCATATAAGTATCTCAAATCCATATGCATACTTTTTTGAATCTAACCTTTCAAGGATTGTTTCCAATGGGTAGTTTCTCTACAAGTTTATATTTTGTTATTATATTCATAACTCAATTCTATCTTATCATTTTTACGAAGTTATGTATTCAATAAAGAAAAAAATATGGTGATAACCGTACTAGAAAGCTTAACTTTTTTGTGTCTCAAAAAGTATTGATTTTTAGTTTATATTGTGTTAGTAAAGTGAAATTTTATGATGTGAATCTGCTGAGGATCTACTCCAAGAACTACTCAGATAAGAACTTATACTTTTTTCTTTCTTTTTTGAATAAATTATATTCACTAGAATTTGAGGTTAGGTTCTGTGGTCTGAGGACTCTTTAACTCTATAATTAATAGCAACGAAATGGCAGAATCCTCACCTTTAAAAAGAAAGAAAGGGAGATTTAAGTGTACTGCTGTAGGGAATACCGAACACAAAAAAAACTATCCCAAGTTTTTAATAATTAAAAAAATTGATACGGTTAATGAAGATAATTTATCAGATTTTAAAAGAGTATCACCTTTTTTAATCCATAAAAGTTTAAAATCATTAATAGGAGATTAATTGATTAAAAAATTGAAAGATGGAACTCTTTTGGTAGAGGTATTTTCCGATTCTCAATCGGAAAAACTGTTAAAGTGTAACAATTTATGCAATAATTTTCCAGTCAAAATAGAGCCCCATGCTAGGTTAAATCTGAGTAAAGGCATAGCGTGGTGCCCCAATCTAAATGTCGATATAGAAGAAATAAAAGAGGAGCTAAAACCCCAAAATGTTGTCGATGTTAAAAGGTTGACGTATTTTAGAAATATTGAAAAGCATAACAGCCATAATTACTTATTAACCTTTGGCAATCCCTCTCTTTCCTCCGAAATTAAATTAGGTTTTCATAATGTTACAGTAAAGCATTTTATTTCAAACCCAATTCGTTGCTACTTTTGTCTTAAATTTGGCCATACTAAAAAAAATTGCACCAAAGAAGCTTTATGCAAATTTTGTGGGATAAACACAGCATGAGGGCTCTGAGTGCAATAATCCGAAAATGTGTACTAACTGCTTAGGTGACAACGATGCATTCTCTAAAAGTTGCCCAGTTTTCATTAAAGAAAAAGAAATAAAGCGAATTCAAGAGGCGGATAAAATAACATATATGGCTGCTAAGAAAAAATATGATCTTTTGCATCCCACATCTACCCAAATTTCTTTTGCTAATATTGTAAAGACAAAAAAATCAGTTAGTGTACAAACGGAACAAATGATCGAAAATCAAGCTATTTTTAGAAACCCAGTAACAGCTGTGTCTATTAAAACAGTCACGCCAGTTAGTTGCTTGAGCGCTAATGGAATTAGCGATTCCCCCACCCCCGTTCCGACACCCTCCCCTCCCCTCCCCCCCTCCTGCCCCCTCTACTTCATCTGTCTTATCTAAAAACCTTTCAATCCAAAATTCACAATCCTACGGTGGGATATCCGAAACAAATTCGGAAGACCACCCCACCTCCTGTGAAGTCGCCTCTGAACCGAGGATTTTAACTTCGGCACAGACGACTTCTAATGAAGAAAATAACCCTCACGGCTGTCCCGATAGTCAACAGACTGAGTGGACAAAAGTTGAGGGTAGAAGAACTAGAAGTAAAACAAGGAAAAATTATCGTGAGCGAATACAAAGTAAAGAAAGAATGGAAACTAATTAATGAGTAATATTTCACTTAATTTTTGTATACTAAATTCACTTTTATTAATTATAACATCTGTTTGAATTATGATCTATTAAAATTTGTTCTTTTAACATAATTCAATGGAATTGTAACGGTATAACAGGAAAATTTGAGGAATTAAAACTTATAATTAATAAATATCAACCATTAATTATATGTTTACAAGAGACTAAGTTACACCCCAATAAAACATTTAAGCTAAAAGATTATATAGAATATGCATTATTATAGGAACTAGGAAATATGCAAAGATTATAGGAACGATTTTGAACATCGCAGTAGAGCATGTGGTGGGGTTTTAATTGCCGTCCACAAAAAGGTCGTTTCTGAGTTGATTCAGATACATACCTCCCTGCAAGCAGTGATAGTCAAGGTCTTCCTTCACATCCCTATTTTTATCAATAATATTTATCTTCCTCCAGAAAATGTTGATGAAGTAGATTTTGTTAATCTCCTAAATAATACCCCTTCTCCCTATATTGTTGTGAGTGACTTTAACGCTCATAATATTTCGTGGGGTTCTTCATATTGCTCATCCCGCGGAAATACTATTAAACCAATAATAGACAGCACAGACTCCATAGTTTTAAATTCCGGACAACCAACATATTTGAGTCCAGCATATAATTCCTTTACTTGTATTTACCTAACTTGGTGCTCACCTATTTTATTTACTCATTTAGACTGGCAGGTTTCCCAGGACCAATATTCTAGCGATCATTTCCCAATATTAATCAGTTTCTCAAACATTAGTACCCGTATAACTAAACATGCTAGATGGATTACAGAAAAATCCGACTGGACAAAATTTCAAAATAATTTAGTTATTACGGGCTCCGATATAACTATCATTAATAAATGTGATAAAATTAATCAGAAAATTACTTCATCTATTCTAGCAGCGGCGGAACTTTCAATTCCAAATAGCTCTATAAATGTTAAATTGAAAAATGTTCCGTGGTATGACAATGAATGCAAACTATCAATTAAAAATAGAAGAAAGGCCCTTAAAGTTTTCCAAAAGGAACCTACTCAACAAAATCTGATAAATTATAAGAAAATCCGTTCGTTATCTCGTAGGTTAATCAAAGAGAAAAAAAAGGAATCGTGGCAACATTTTTTGAGCAGTATTTCTTCAAATACCCCACCCAGGATATTTTATAAAATGATAAAGAAGATTTTGGGAAGACATGTAGACTACCAGCCAACCCTGCTAGTCAACGGACTAGCAGAACAAAACCCCGATATATTAGCAGAGCTTTTGCTGAATATTACTCAAATATTTACTCAACTCAAGCACAACTGACAATAGAAACCGAAGCAGACAGCATTAACGATCAATACTATTCGATACAAAAGTTAAATTTCTAGGACTAGTTCTGGACTGTAAACATAACTGGAAGAACATATTACATGTCTAAAAGAAGAAGCACTCAAGAGACTGAATATGCTTAAAGTTCTGGCTGGACGCTCGTGGGGAGCAGATAGATCAAGTATGCTTAAGGTATATACCAGTCTGATGCCAAAACTAGAGTATGGCAGCTTTGTTTACTCGTCAGCTAATCAAAATCTTCTTTCGGCTCTAGATTCAGTTCACCAGGCAGGTATCCGTCTTGTTACTGGAGCCTTCAGAACCAGTCCAGTAAATAGTTTATCTGTTGAAGCTGGAATAGCTCCTCTCGCTTTGAGAAGACGTCAACTTGCCTGCGGATACATTGGAAGACTAAAAATCAACCCCAATAACGCCGCGTGGAAACCCATTTTTCAACCAAAGAGAAGACGATCTATGGAAAACCAAAGACTACCTGCTCCGTTGGGTATTAGAGCTAGCAGATATATAGAAGAAATCAGCTCCCTGCAACTTACAACCGATGGACCTTAAAATTACCTGCAATAAATTTAAAACTCCAAAAGTTCACTAAAAATAACACTACAGGACTTACCTATCTAACAGAATTCCAAAAAAAAATAAAGAAAAATATAGTAATAGAAAATATATTTACACAGATGGTTCTAAATTAGAGAATAATGTTGGATGTTCCTTTGTATCAGACTCCAGCATTATCAAATACAAACTTTCCTCTCTAACCAGTACCTTCACTGCAGAATGTTATGCGATTTGTGCGGCGCTATATCATATTATGCAATGTGAACGAGAAAACTTTGTAATATGCACAGATTCTCTATCTGCTCTAATGGGATTAAAAAACATGTACACTAAAGACCGTTTAGTAATGAAAGCCCAAGTGTATGCAACAATGATAAAAAATATGAAAAAAAAGTACTACTGGTTTGGACTCCGTCCCATTTGGGAATCAAAGGAAATGAAGAAGCAGATCGAGCAGCGAAAGAAGCAGCATCATCATCAATAGACATCACCAACATTTACACAACATCTGACATTTGCAATAGGTTAAAATACCAAGTCATAATGGACTGGGCCCAGCTGTGGAAAAACACAGAAGAACTAAACAAACTGAAATCAATTAAAAAAGAAACAAAAATGTGGAAAAGCTCTTACCGCAACAATAGAAAAGAAGAAGCTGTTATAACTAGACTTAGGATCGGACATACACGCCTCACTCACGGACATCTAATAACAAAGGACAATCCACCAAAGTGCACATCATGCAATATACAACTAACAGTTCATCACATTCTAGTAGAATGCCCTAAATGGGATAATTATTTTCAAGAAGAAGAACTACAAAGAAACCTCCCAACCATGCTCGGTGATAATAACCAGAATATCGAAATAACAATTAAGTTTCTTAAAAAATACAATTTTTTCAATAAAATTTAAAAAGAAGACATAGAATAAAAACATAGATTGAAGGACACTAAAGACCCTCGAAGTTGAGTGTCCATAAGAATTTCAACCTAACCTAACCTGTATTCAATAAAAAAACTGAAAAAAAAAATACAAATGATAACACAAACAATTACTATCAGTATCGTACGATTAATATTGAGATTTTTTGTTTTCATTTTAATTGTTACTTTTTTATCATCCGGTTAATTTTGCGTATTATTAAAGTAAATTAATAACAGCTACTTATTATAACTACTATTATTATAAATTAGAAGTTAGAAATATAATAACAAATTAAAAACGTGTAGAGAAATTACCCATTTGTAGCGGTCCTTTAGATTTAAACTTTATATTTCAAAGAATTGAAAAAAAGTAAATCAGTTTTGGGCTGTTGAATAATGTCCGAAGGGTAGACCGAGACGTATATGAAAGGATTGCGTCGGGGCTAATCTCGAAGATTTGGGTTTTGGTAGAGGGGTTTTGAGGATGAAGTGAGGTCAGAGGTGTTGGCACCAGGGTTCGCTAAGCCTTTTATTTATTTTTTTTAATAATGAAATTAAACGATTTTGTAAGGTACACCCTTTTTCATAATAAGCCAATAATAAGTTTAGTGGCTGTCTGTTATTGTGAGTAAAGCATTATTGTTATAAATATAGGCTCGTTTCTTATCTTTAATCTATTGTTTTATGACTTGATGCCATAAAAGTTTTAAAAGTTATTTTTCCATTTTTTTTTTCTTCTCTCTCTAGTCCGTCTAGCGCAGATTCTTGCTAGGAAGAATCCCTTAAACATCCTTATTGTTTCTTTTAGTCAAGGATGTAGAACAAATTATTTAATTGGCCTATTATTGATCTTTTTATTTTTATGAAATGGGCAAACTTCTACTGTGCCTGCAAGGAGGAGACTCCTAATTTCCTTCTTATCTTATATATTATACCTTATTGTTTCTCCTGCTATCCTCATGGAGACTTCATTTCTATAACCGTGAATCTGCTGACCCACGTGTCAGTCAGCATTGAGCACCATATATAAATGCAGGCAAGTATACTGACTTAAAATGTGAAGTTTCACGTCTCTTCTCTCTTCTCACGTCGCTTTCGTCACAGTATTGCGAATCTGGATGTAGACTGAGTTTATTGTCTGCATACAAAAGAAGCTGGATCACCAGTGTATAGTCAACTGCTGCTTTTTGATCAAGAGGTGCGAGATGTATATTTATTTCTGGATGCTTTCTACATAATATTTCTCGGGTTGAATCTATGTTTCTTTGTTTGTCTAACTAATCTGGAAGCAGCTTGCTCCCCTCTTCTATGCAATATTTTTCTCACTCTATGGATTTTAATGTTAAAAATATCAGAAACTTTTATGGTTTAGAAAAGATATGGACTGGTATCCAAAACGACAGTATTAAATTTAAGCTGACGTAAACTTAATAGTATATAAGGATCAATTTAATTAAGAACATATCAAGAATTAATCACTTCTATAATATTTATTCTACTTCAAAACATTTCAAATGCTAGAACATGTAGTTTCAGTACTATAACCATAAAAATATTCAAATAATCAGCAATTCATGTATTTAAAAAGTAACACAACTCAAGAATCTCTATTTTTGAGCTATCATCATGTTTAAGATCAGTAGTCCTCTATGAGATGTCAAAAGTGTAACGAATTAACTTCAAATCCCACCTGATACATATAACTTGCGGTTGGGATTAAAGAATAATTCAGGTACACTTTCAATCATTCGTGTAAGACTGAAATTTTACATTTTTTTAATGCAGATTTTGAGTTGTGTCCTTTTCGCTATATATGTACAAAATACTGACAGGTAAAAAATTCTACCCAGTTTTTTTACTATATTCTCTGTTAATATATTCATTTTTCTTTAGGTCTTTTCTTTTGGTAATTTGTTCATATTTTTAACCAGGGCATATGAAACGTGCTAGAGTTATAAAAAGCATTTATTAGGTTAATAAAAAAAAAAATTAAAATTACAAAATTTTAAAATAATATGATTTATTACAGTTTTGCATTAGATATGGCAAATCCTTCAAGAATTTATTCAAAATTGCATTAGAACTGTCCCCACTGAATGCAAGACGTAATCAACGCAAGGGGTGGATATAAATCTAACTAATCAAAATAATTAAAAATGATAATTTTTGTTTAATATTGCTAGCTTTTATATACTTATTTTTTTTATATTCCTAATACGTTTCATTTGTCATATTTAAAATATTAGTCTTTTCTGTTTTGGCTAGAACCTGATTTGAATTCGTTTTAGAAATATTTATAGCCATTTGTACCGGAATTGGATTTAATACATTAAATGTACTTAATAATTTATAAGTATTTAATTTTAGATTATTGGCCCATTAGGTATTACAATTATCAGAGTCGGGGGACTCGATGGCTGAGCGAGGTGGTTTGAATCCCACCTGGGCGGGTAAACATTTATTTCCGGGCAGACCTACGAAATGAATCTTGGCCTTTCCAAGCCCCTTTTTAAGCCCAAATAAACAACAAAAAAATCAACATTAGGAGTGATTTTCCCCGGTGACAACTAAGTATAGTTAATACCCCTCACAATCAGACTCATCTCCTAGGAGTGCTCTGAGTTCAGAAGAGAATTAGAAAAAAATATCATCTCATTGGCTACTTACTAAAGCTTCCCTTGGCCTTCTCATACGCTCTATATTTACAATTTACTCGGTTGGATAATTATTTAATATTCAACCCCTAAAAATAGTCTTACTACTTCAATCTCTTAATTTTAATTTTTTAGAGATTTAGACTGTTTCTTCATCACTATTGATCATTATAACACTATTATTTGTTTAAAAATTATTCTATTAAACTTATCTGGTTAAACGATGGCTTTTTTGGTATGGTATATTAATCTATCTACAGTGTATACCACCATTTTTCTCAGTAGGATTGCGTATTGGGTAAATTCAATGGTATGGTTCACAACTCTTATCATTCGTCTGCCATTCATTTATTTCAGTTATTTATCGTTATAATGTGCAACTTTATGCTATGTTTCTTTTTTTTAAGTTTATGTATTAAAACATTGGAAATTTCGCTCTAGTAAATACATATATACATATATCTGTTTTTTGAACATACCAAAAAATGTTATTAAGTAACCAGAAAGAGATTTTTTTTTTTTTTCTAGGTACAACAAAATTTGTCTAATAAATCTTTTCCAACCTTCTTGGGATGTGTCACTTCCAGTGTCTCATTTGCTACAGTAACACAAAAATGGTAGAAAGTGGCAATAATACTTCGAGTTAATACAACCATGAATGAAAACGCCGATTAGGCTATTTCACCATGGCTACATACAGATATAGATTTAAAATTACCTGTAATCACAATAACAATTTCTATTGCAAAATAATACTCACTGGAGACAGCAAGTAACTGTTAACCGTCAATTAAGGGTTTGGGGGATGAGGGGGTTAAATTACAAAACACAATTTTGAGTAATTTATATTTAAAGTTACATACGGAATGTGTTACATAGCCCCTCTACCTTTTTCATGTCTCTTTTTCTATTTGTTTTGAAATATTAAGGTTTTACTATCAAAAACTTCTGTATATAAATCCAATGAATTAGGTTGTATTTAAGAAAAAAAAAAAATGTAACATAACTCCTTCGTCCACCATTGGTGGTCCACTTCAAATGTTTCTGTAACTCAAAACAACCGAGAGAAGGCTAAAAACAGTATTCACCAATTGTTTTGTGTTAGAACTAAACCATATATTTTTGTGTAATTTCCAAGTTTACTAGATTACATTCGACCTTCTAGATATTAGAACTTCGGTGATCCTTTAGTGGGACAAAGTCTTACCATTTTACTGTGCGGATATAAAACTAATTCTTTTTAAGCCTACGATTTTATGATTAACTCCTGTGGTTTATATAAACCTCACGATCTCTATACTTCCTACATAAGCTCATATGCTTGCTCACCAGCGGAATAAGATCCAAGCACTTGAGAAGTTAGCAATTTATGACCCGCAGAGGTATTTTACACGCCTGATGAAGGAACTGTTATGCGGGTCGATACCCCCCGGCACATTTCCTCAAGGACCATCGAACCCCTTGCACTACACCTCGTTTCTTAGGATTTTTCTGACTATCAATCAATTGTAAGAGAAATTCAGAATCTTGAATGATAGTTGGATTAAGTATTGATGATTACAGAGCATAGCTAAATGATTAATAAAGTGATGTGATTAAATGTTTTATGAATCAAGGACGGTTATTGACATCATTATTAGTATCTAAAAAGTTGTAATATAATTGGCAGGATTCTTACTCTCTTAAAGTGCAAACTAATTCTATATAATTTTGTGGCAGTTAGGCAAGGAATAATTCTTATTTTTAATGGGTATGATTTATTTATCATTATGATTCTAGAATTATGAACTATAAATGCTTTTACAATTGAAGGATTTGGTGAATGAATGGGTTAACTTATATTTTTAAAAAAACATACAATCTAGTTCATTAGATGAAGATTTTAGGTGCAGACGTGTTAGGAAGCAAAATCTGAATATTTCAAACCAACTAGAAAAATATACAGAAAGAAGATTAAGAGGATATGCAACATTTTTCTGCTACAGGAGGATGTAAAACAAAAAGTTTAAACATAAATTACACAAAATTGGGTTTTGTTACATGACTCCATCATCCACCAAACTATTCAATTACGATACTTGAGGGTCGCCTCACAATTTAGATGACTTGATGGCCAAGCGAGCAAACTCCTTCCTGCCCTAGTTTGAGAACATGAGGACGTTAAGCCCCATTAAACAAACACACAAGAACTATATTGTAAACACATGTAAACTGGAAAAATATGCACATACAAATTCAAAAATATAACTATTAATAGTTGAAATCAACTTAGACCAATAAAAAATTATAAAGTATAATAAATGTAAAAATAATAATTCGAGATAACTACTATGCGGTCCCAAAAATATAAGCTGAGAAAAATTTAAAAGCCAAAATTACATATTTTGTTAATTAGTTTTTCTAATTATGTAAACTAAAAGAAAAATATCAAGTTAATCATCCTCAAAAAAACAAAAAAAAACGAATTCATATTTGTCAATATAAATGAATGAAACAGGAGACAGATATTAGTTTATGAAAGTATATTGAATTTAAATAGCTGACATTAGTGGTCGCGGCGCACCTGAGAGGCGATTTTCACTTCCACACCTATCAAATTCACTCATTGAAACTTAGCCTGGTACTGAGTGGAAGAGGAGGGAGGAGGATTGCTAGAAGGGGAACCTTACCCCGTGTTCTTTTCTGTAAATTACAGAAACTTTACTTCGCTGGATCACCTCACTTAATAATTAATACACCATAGGGTGCCGCCCACCTTTTAGTTGTTTTTTTGTTTATTTGGGCTTAACGTCCTTATGTACTCCAACCAGGGCAGGAAGGACGGTTATCCTACAATTAACCAACCTATTCTATCAAGAGCGGGAAGGTCAAGATTTATTTGTGGGTTCGACGCGAAATAAATTTTAACCTATCCAGCTAGGATTCGAACCAACGGACCTTCAGTACCGAGCGCGCTAAAACTCACGCCCCAACTCATTCGGCCATCGAGCCTCTCCTCCCCCCTTCCGCCCACCTTTTAGCTTTCCATCTGTAATAATTATTAATATTATTTATTAATTATGTTTCCCTGATACATTTGAGGTTTCTTGTAGTTACAGAATGTAAACTATAGACTACCTATTGGTAAATGGAAACACTTAAGTCTTAATTGTCATTATCTAAATCTTTTATTACAAGGTTTTTTAAATTCTCATCCAGTGCTGTAAGTTCTAATTTTCCTGTAACCCACTTAATTTTAGGTAAGTACCAATATGAATTTGAAATCTTGTTTTACATTTGTACAAGAGTATAATAATCGAATCATTGTTTCAAAATTCTGATAATTGAAATGTTTGCATATTCAGCACAAAAAATGATAACATTTGTTGCCATTTGTATTATAAACTAAACATGGCACTATTTTTTGGTTTAATAACTGCTTGGTTATGTTGAGGAGATGAACTCACAATAAGTAACATTCTTTATAAACCAATATATTACAAGTTGCTTGGCAGCGGTACTTTTCACTGCTCCAAATAAGTAGTTCATTTAAACAATCTATAATTGTTTATATCGAGCTAAACTTATTACCGTATTTCACACATAGTAGTCCCGATCGTTCGATAGAAAATTTAAAAACCAGTTTTTACTTAAATTTAATATAAATTTACCTCTTGAAAAAATTATTGTTTTCTCATTGGTGAAGATGCAACGTTATCGCTCTACGATTTCATGCCACATTCTAAACAGAAAATAGCTCCTGAGACTATATAAAAGGTTTTTAGAATCGTCATACTATGCATATGCATTTTTCAAAGACGATCCTACGTGAAAGAACACCCGATACAGACTCATAATGACGGTCCAAAATATAGAATGTTCTGTATACTTTGAGTGATAATTATGATTCCACGTGGTATATTATTGGTATATAATCAGTTTTTAGACTATTATCGATAACTTACTAAGGAGCATTTGTTATTAACCTTAAAACTATATTAAACAGATTGATGATTTAGAAAAGTGAGTCTTTTTACTGAACTGCGTATCAGTGGTGCGTGAATCCATTGAAGATTAAGAAGATATGTATCCATATTAAGTATATTTACTGCTATTAGTTTTGATGAAGTAGAAAAATATGGTTTGACTTGTTTTATCTTCTGTTTTCTTTCTTTCGTTTCTATATATACGTGGGCTCCAAAACATCCTCCTATCATTGAAAGTAGAAATTGAAGAAGGTTCTAAGCAATGCCAAATGGACAAACATCTGTTAAAAAAGAAGTCTGTTAGAATTAGATATTATGTATGTATGTTTATGTTAGTAGTGTCTTTAGCTTAGTACCAAACTTTATAAAATATCTGGGATATTAAAAAATACACCAATTTTATTTCCTTTTGTAAATTATGTTTCAAGTACTTAAAAGCATAGTGGAACGAGTAAAATAGGTCTCATAGGAAGAAAAAAGGTTCAGAAATGTTTTTATTTTGTTTTTGGATTGTATCAATAGGTATTTTCATGGAATGAGTATTCAGATTTCCATAATGTACAGCTGTATACCAAAATTACTCCAGTTGTTGAAACAGTTATTAAGTTACAAACAGGGTCTTTCCTTTTGCCAAATGTGAATATCCTGATATGAAATTATTCCAGCATATATTATTATTTTATTTACCATTACTTAATTAGAAATAAAAAAAAACAACTAAAGTTTATGTTTAAACTATAATATCATGTAAAATAGGTACTATGTACATAAAACAAGGAAATTCGTATGTTTTCCATTTGAAATCTGCTTTACTTTTGCATTGCAATATAAAATTATCATTCATTTAATTTATGCTTTGATTCTATTCAAAATATAAAAACTGCATATGATCATTTTTTTTTTTCTGTCCATTTAATTATGATAGAAAATTATTAAACTTTTATATAATCAAATCAAACCAGTTTTTATCTTCAAAATTGAGAATTTTCAGTTAATCGTTTATTTATTCAGAATAAGTATAAATTTATATATTTTTTTTTTAACCAGAAATTCTTTTATCATGATTACATCTTTCGATCTGATGTATTTCAGATCATTCCATTCATTATATATATATATATATATATATATATATATATATATATATATATATATATATATATATATATATATATATATATATAATAATAAAAAAAATGAAAAATGAAAATAAAAGATGCTGTATTTTAAATAAAATAGTTTTTATTTAAAAATACAAGGAATATAGAGAAATGTATGAAAATATATACAACAGAATGATGAACAAGTATACAAGTTTTAATTAGATTTTTTTAAACCATTACTACAAAAAATTAAATTAATAAAAACAAACATATTTTCCCTTAGCAGTTCATACATGCAGAAATAATTATAAGTTATAATTTAATGAAATCATAAACAATTAACTTCAAAGTTAAAACAATACAATAACACCCACAGACTAGGATATAACAATAAAATATACTTTACAACTTAATAACTAATCCAGTATTGCACAATTTTAGCATGGCAGTGACAATATTTTATTACAATATATTACCTTCTAATAAAATGCATAAATCTTTTATAAATAATCTTATACAGATGTGTATGTGGACAAAAAAACTGTTTTTATTATATTTTTTTTACATCTTTGGTAATATTTGACAAATATTGCCTACATTACATTATTTATGTACATACTATATGAGCACATTTCTTAAATATCTATTCTTACGATTAAAGGTTTTTATTTTTTTTAATAATTGAGATGTTAATTTTCATTTTTTTCTATCCGGCTCTTGGGCCATTGAGCAGATAGTAGTAGATAACAAAATTTATCCTAGACTAATATTGGAAGATTACAAAACATTAACCTAAATCAAGGGTTCCCAATTTTATTTTACAAAGATTTAAAATGTATACAAATTTAATAAACCATAATATTGAACATATTATCTCCTGGGAATAACACAATGGTACAAATCAAAAGCAGATTTATTAATTATTTTCAGTTGATTAAATCAGATCACTTGTAAACCTAAATAAAAACTTTTTACATTTGCACAAACTGATTATCAAGTTTGTCTTGAGATTTTTTCAGCTTTCTGAGATTTGTCATCTTAACATAATAACTCTCTATTGAGTCAAAAGTTTGTTCCTCTCATTTTATAAACATTATTTCTTTGGCTGAAATAAAGGAATAAATCTGAATAAATTTGTTATTATTACTTTAATTTTTTCTGTTAATCAAGGAGGAGATACACAGGTTGAGATTGAGAATTAAAGAAGAATTTTTTGTTCCTAATGGCATAAAAAGCGGTATGAGTTCAAGATTGGTAATGGCTTTAATATTGTCTTATATCATGTACTAGACTGTTATAAATGGTAAAATATTAAAACAAAAACTGTTTTACTATGTTCTTAAAAATTTTGTTCTATTCACAAGGAAAAAATAAATCATTTTTTATTCAAAATAAATGTGCTTCAAATTGAAATGTTTTTCCATAATTCGTCTTTCTTTATTTTACTCATATCTGCTTCACTTCTAAATTTCAAATAGCTAAACTTTAGGAACCCCTGTCCTGATTTACTTATATTTAACTTACTCACCTTAACAATAAATAATTATTTACAAGTACTTAGGAATAATTCTTATAATTTGTGATGATATTCCATGAAAATATTTTTCAAGATTGCAGTTTTATAATTTGATTATAAAATTCAGTGGGAACCAGTAAACTTTATGATCTATAAAAATAAATAGATTTGGTATGTTATAGTATGGATTAACTTATTATTATTAAAGTTAGAATTATTTTATATCAATTAAGATATAATAATATTAAATAGTAAATGACATTCTAGATACATAGTTCTCTTCTTACAAAACTTTTTTAAATTATATTTTGTTAAAGTAAACATCACAACAATTATATCAACACCTTATGGTAGTAAATTTAAAAAAATGCAAAAAATTGACTGCAATCATAATAATATTTAGGCAATGTATTTAATGATAATACCTCTAAATTGTAACTATACCCAAACTGAAGGTACAGATTGTTAAATAGAACTGTTTCAATAAAATGTTTAATGAAAAACAAGGACTATGTTGAGGTAGGTGAATATTTCTTGTAAGATTGTCTTCTGATCCATTGACCAGTATTACAATATTGATGGCCAATTTTTCTAATAATTAATTTTAACTGTTTTATGTATTTTTATTGTTTGCTGTTTCAACCCATTCATTGAGAATTTCACAAGGTAAATTTTTATTCACCTTATTTTGAAAAACTATTATTCATTTTGGAACCTTTGCGTAAATCAAAGGATAATTATGCTCTTTAAAATTTTGGAATAAGCTAAAGATATTGTGGATACACGTTTAGGGTGTTCGCCGACAATGTCGGTGTTTTCAAGTACCTCAGATAATCAAAGGGAATCGACGCGTAGCCTCCAATCTGCCCCGGGTTCGAGGTTGGCTTGATAGGAGTACCATCGCGTTCTGTGGCGGGAGTACTGTCATCTGGAGTCTCTGGAAAGAGCACTGGACCGTTCTTGTTATCATAGGCGGCCTTGGGAATTTTGGAGGGTTCAGCTTGAGGCATCATTAACGCCATACCGCCGGGTACGTAGTGGAAGGTCGGGGCTAGAGGGATATATTTGACTTTCATCGGGCGGTGGTCAGTGATATCATCGTGGTGCTGAAAGATTGGCTTGATTACATGTTGCCCTGGTTTGATACCGTTAAGCGGTCTCTTGACTGGGCGCCATGGCACAGGGAGCTGATTAGGCGAGGACGGTTGTTTAGAGTATTGTTGGAGCTTGGGTTTTCTAAAAGGCTTGTGCGGTTGCTGCTGGTAGCTGGGGAGCATGGATGGTCTGTAGTAGGTAGACGGTTGTGGTGGCTCGGGTTTGTTTTGGCTTGGGGTTTGGAAGATTTGGTGCCCGGCAGGACTCGAAGTCTTGACAACTGCGTTGAAGCCGTTGGTCCCGTCAGCGGTGTAGGTGACCGTGCGCACTGAACCGTCGGGTTGTACCAAGCTGTACTCTCCCTTCACTTGGTCCCCGTTCCTCTCCTCCCATTGGTCCTTCATGTCCCCGGTGTGAGGGTCCTTCACTCCGTATTTGAAAGAGTAGTTGGGCCTTGTCTGTGAACATATGAATCACTCTATTTTAATCGCTATGTGTACATAAGTTTGATAAGTTTAGCTGTATTTTAAATGTTTATTTTTAGTTGTATGTATGTTAGTACTTATTACTATTATCATTGATGTTATATGATTTTTAAATTAGTAATGTTTAAATAAATAAAGCCACAAATAATAGTTTACATACTGTAACCAATGTATTCAATTTGCTATTTCTTATCATTGTTTGTTTTAGATTTGTAATTTTGAATGCTAAACAATAAAAATATCACACATAATGTATATATTTATTATGTTACTATAATACGTTCATCATGGATATGAGCACAAATATACTAAAATGGAGGTATATATTTAAAAAAAAAAAAAAAATTTACGGTTAAAATTGTTTTGTTTCATTATAATGGTATTACATGAACATTAAAACCCCACCAAAATATCTTAAAGTAGGAAATTAAAAAAATAGCAGTCGTCAAAGAAATAAAATACCCTTGAGAACGAATCAGCTGCATTGCCATCGAAAAAAATAAAACGAAATCTAGAAGACATAAAGTTGAAGTGGCCTTCCAACTCACTAAAAACATATACAAAATAAAGTTCCTCTCGTGGAATGCAAAAATATGGTATTATCAGAGATTAAGAAACCCTCTCTATATGAAGGTGAAACGTTGTCTATCACCAACCATGGTTCAGTGGAAAAACTTTAAATCAGAGAAAGGAAGATTTTAAGAAAAAAACTAGGCATAAAATTAACAACAAACTAATCCTTATCAGAAATGAAACCCTTTAAAAAACAAGTAAAAAACTCTCAACAATTATAAATAGAACAATTTATTTTTATGGACATATCTTTAGAATGAACCCAAATAGACTGACTAAAACAATTTTTGACTACCTTCGCAACACAAAAACCAAACCAAGCTAGTTTAAGATAACAGAGAAAGGCTTTAGGGAACTCCAAATTAAAGTAAACTGCTTTTAGATGGAACTGCAAAAACGTAATGAAAAATTTAAAATAACAGGTTCCAGTTTAGTTCCAATATGAAGCGAATTATTCAAATCTGTGATAAATAAAGGCAGGCAAGATCCGAATGGATGAAACAATACTGGACTAAAAGAAAGCCACAGCGCATTTAAAATTTATTGATCTAAGGTACCCAAAAGTTGGGTGAAACGGAAAAAAAAGAAGTTATTTCCTCAATATTGATTGTATTTAATTTTTGATTTTTATTAGTATGTGTAATCAAATAAAACTTTTCGTATTTCATAATTATATTTCCAGTTCATCTAAATACAAGGTTAGCTAATTAAATTAAATAAAATAATATTACTGATTTTGTACTCTGTATCACATCATTAAGTTAAAGGTATCATTCTCAAGCATATAGCTTTTTTATTACCTTAAATAGTTTTTAAGTACTTCATATAGCTTAGTGATGATCACTAGTGTCTTTTCATATTAATTGACTAATGATATTTTCATTTTACTAATCGGTGATGAGTAGAAGATTTTCCTTCTAGCTAGTAGCCGTTATGAGTGACTGATAAGTAACATTTACGATTGTAACTTCTTTATTTGGTCTCAATACCAGATTTCATGGTTCGTTTGTTTATTTTGGTTGAAAGGCGTACAATTTTCAAGTCATCAATGCCTCTTTTCATGGTATTTCTTTGTCTCTGTTTATGTTTTCTTCCCAGAGAAAATTTTTTTTTGTATATAGTCTCAGTCTGATATTTTATTTTAAACAATAAAATTTTAAACTGCGCCAGAGGTCAACTTTAAGTGGGTTTTAAGGAGAACAGTGGTTAAGAAAGGAAATCATTGTGAGTCATTATCTAACTATTGATGGGCTCACCAGGGTTTTGGCATGAAAGGAAAATAATGTTTTAACTTAGGTCAGTCCTAGTTGGTTAACATTATTGCCACCTCTGTGGTGTTCCTGTCACTGTCACTGTGTTAAGTAAGAGATTTTTAAAAACAAATTAAAATGTCTCCGTGAGCTGAAGTGTGCCTCTTTTGGTTAGTACAGGGTTATGTATGCCAATATTTGTCTTCTATAAAAGTGTACCTTTTCTGAAACTGTTGGAGAATTTTGCTATTGTGTTTAGCTGGGTTATCATCATTGGAGCTCCATAAAGAAGAGCAGGTCTAATTCCACACTTATATATCATGGTTTTCAGCCTGGTAATAGGTTCTGCGAAATCAATACGTGATTTAGTTTGTAAGACTTTGTCTTCACCATTGATGGCAATGTCCTTGGATAGTGTGAGTAGCCGGTTGCCAGTGATGCCAATTAGCGTAGTCTTATTTCCAGCTACCATTTATGCCTGTATATATTTTAAAACTATTCTCGTATTGGTGGATTTATGAAACCAATTAACGAGCCGCTAAACATTTCCCTGGAGTGGTGTCCCTTTCTCGTAAATTAATATTTCTTGTAGATTTTAGAAATTAAGGCAGTTTCCGTTTATTAATGACGATAAAATATGATAAGAGCATTAGGCAGTCAGTGCTTAGTGTTATATCGAAGTCGCAAAGACTAAGCAGGTAGATGACCGTGATCTTACGCAGGAGTGCAATTAGCCGAGGTGATGCAATGCGGCTCAGTGTCAGGGCTGTGACTGCATTCCTCCGCGTCCCCAGTCCTGTCAGTTATTACACTTCTTCTTTCCTCACCTTGTCATAATTGAAATCTCTCTTTTATCCTAACCGTGTAATAAAGAATTGTAGACAATAAAAATATAATAATGCTGTTGACCCTGATATAAATTAATAAAAAATGCGACTAATATATCTCCGTTTAGTAACCTTAAACATATGTTTATGTATTTTTAAACATATGTTTATCATAAAACATTTCCGGCCAGTGATTAATGCAGTATTAATTCGATTATTCCCCTCGGGTCGGGGCGAGGGTCTCAGCGCGCTCGGAACAGAAACGAAATGAAAAAATGACAAAATAAACTTTATTCTGGGACTTACTGTCCCCTAAGAATAATAATAATGCGCAATTGTAGGTACAATTGTTTGGCCCTATTATTTACAAATTAAAACCCTATTAAGTACTAAAAAAATCAAGAAAATTTAAAAAGTTGTACAACATTGCAGTAATTAAGAGTCACACAGGCTCAAAATATTAAGGGTATAAGTTCGAAGTAATCGATATTAGACAACTAAACAGTTTCTAATACGACGAACCAATCTTGAAAGACTAATATAAGCTGTTGCTCATTTGCACAATTCGATACTCGACTAGATTGAAAGGAATGCAAAGTTAATGGAAAATATAATTACTAAAAGATCTGATAAACTAGCAAGGAGAGATAATGTTGGAGTTTACATGAGAGAGAAAAATTCATGAAAAAGAACTAATTTAAAGATTTTACTCACATCTAGGGCGGGATTTATCTTCATGTTTAAGCTCAATACTCATCTGTGAAATGTCAAAAATGTACAGAATTGACTTCAAATCCTACCAGATACATTTCACTTGAGGTTAGGATTAAAAAAATAATTCAGGCACACTTTCGATATTTCATACAAGACTGTGAGCATTGTGAGAATTGCAGGTTTTTGAGTTGTGTCACTTTAGAAATACATGTGCGATATGATTCATATAGCGACCTTGGCCAGATAATAACAGAAATAATAAATATACAGTAGAGCGTCGATTACCCGAACTAATTTCGTCATGGGTGGTTAGGAGATTAAAAAATTCGGATAATCGCAATTCATTTATAAAAAAATTATTATGTGTAAACAGCATCTTCCAACAGTTCGCTTTTCACTTTTTTTAAAGTTTTATGACTCAAACTGTCCCTCTCACTCTAAGGATAATAGGGTATCTGATGATTAAATTAGAATTATTTTTGACTCCCGTTATTGTTGACTTACCAACCACAAAATCCATATGTCTGACCCGGTACACTTTTTATTAGCCACGTAATGATTTCCATTTTTTCTTCAAATGAAAAGAGCTCTCGTTTCCTTTTTGTTAGCACGGATGATGACATGTAGTTTTTAAAACAAAAAGTGATCACAAAGGCAATGTGTACCTGACTAAGAACGATTTAAGCGAGATCTATTACCAACCAAATGATTAGGAAGATATTTACAGAAACAAAAGAAATGGTTTAATTAAGTATGCAGTTCTCAGTAAACAAATATATAGGTATACTAGCATTCCCGTCGCGGCTTCGCCCGCCCTCATAACTAAAGATAATTTCAACTAAAAATTAAAGTTTTATTTGTTTATCGATAAGATTCTTGTATTTTAGCATGTGGTTGAGCATTATTTCTTCAATGATTTTTTAGCAGTAATTATTAATCTAGTTATAATTGCACTGATTAGGTGGTTGAAGATTACATATAAGCACCATTAGGCATAACATTTTTAACTTTAATGTATGAATTAGTAATCAAGATGGATAAAGACTATTAAGGAACTCTTGCGGAAAAAAAAACTGCATTATCATTGCTTACGACAAAAGGCCCGTGAATCATATTTTTACACACGATATAAAAAAGCAAAGGATCGACATTTTGATTTAGTAATAATTTGTATTCGACAGAAAAAACTTTATTGATTTGATCTGGTTGGATGTTGATTTCGAACTATAAAAGTATATGAGTGTGGCAAACCTCGGTCCTGCCTCTCAAAATTGTACATTTAAATTTTAGTTATTCTAAATTTTACCATTGCAAAACCTTCCTAGAATTATAAAAATTATTTATTTAGATGTCGGTACAGATAGGTTCAGTTTACCATTGTTAACTCTATTGTGGAATGGCGCTATAGACAATCGGTCGATTTTCAAGCTTCACTGGGACCCACATATCGCACACCATATTTAAATATTTTTTAATAATTTTCTTGATAGTTTAATAAGTAAATTTTATCATCAATTTCAAGCTGTTTTGTAACCTCTCGCGTAGAATGGCACTCGCCACCTATTGGTCAATTTTCATACTGCACTGTTGTCCACATATTAACCTTTTTTAATAAAATATAAATTAAAAATCAGTAGATTTTAATATTGCTAAACCTTCTTAGAACTATGAAAATGATGTAGTTAATATTTAGTACAGATTGGTTCAGTAATATTCGCGGTTAGTGATCACAAACGAAAAATGGCTTGTCCTTTTATATAATAGTATAAGTTATTATTATAGTAAATTTTCTAATTGTAAATCTTTCAAGAACTATGAAGATGATGTAGTTAAAATTTGGTTCATATAGGTTCATTAGTTTTTCTAAAATGCTATTGTCGCTTGCCACATATTCGATTTTTAAATTTCACTGGAATCCACACATCACACCACATATTTATAGCTTTTTGGATAACAAATTAATTTAATTTAGTAATTTTATTATCAATTTCTAGCTATAATTAACACTGGATCATTGTAACCTCTCTTGAATGGCGCTCGCTTTACTACCCACTACATATTTATCGCTTTATAAACAGCAATATAAGAGAAAATATGTAAATTTTATTATTGCTAAACCTTCCTTGAACTATGAAGATGATGTAGTTATATTTGGTACAGAATAGTTCTATAGTTTTCGCGGTTAGTGATCACGTCGAGGAATTTTAACTAATAATTGATTTTTTGTTTATGATAAAAATCTTGTATTAAAGTGAACAATTGAAAATTATATTTTTGATAATATTTTCACGCATAGCAGCCATTATTAACTTGGTTAAATTTAGATTGATTAGGTATTTGAAGATAACATAAAGCATAATTAGACATCGAATTTTCAATTTTAATATATGAGTTGGTAATCCAGATGGACAGAGACTATTAAGAAACTGCATTATCAGTGCTTACAACTAAAGGTTCAAAATTCATATTTTTACACACACAATATTAAACAGCTGAGGATCGGCATTTTGATTTTTAATAATTTTCATTCGACAGAAATAATTTTATTTGATTTGATCTGGTTGGATTTTAATTTCTAACCATAAAAGTATGTGGTAGTGTGGCAAAACCTGTTTCCTAACACTCAACATTGTACATTTAAGTTTTCATTGTTGCTAAACCTAGAACTATGAACATGATGTAGTTAAAATTTGGTATATTTCACTCCATATAGCTGTTTTTATAACAATTTAATTGAAAATAAGTAAATTTTATTATCAATGTTCACCTCTATGTAACACTGTACCTTTTATTTTAACCTTTCATGCAGATGGCAATTGCCGCCATTTTTGAACTTCACTGTTATTCACTTATTATTCATTTTTCAATAAAGAATTAGTTGAAAATCATTAGATTTTACTATTGCTAAACCATCCTATAAAGATGATGTAGTCAAAATTTGGTAGAGATTGGTTCAGTAGTTTTTGGCAGTTAGTGAACACAAACGAAAAATTGCTTGTCCTTTTATATAATAGTATAACCTTATACCGCCATATGTTAGAATCGTATAGAGCTAACATATAATTGTGACTTACAGATAATATACAAATAATATTGCGACTATAAATTAAGATATAAGGTATCCTATCTTTTTTGTTGGATCAAACTGCACACGGTATGCAAATTTGATTAAAATCGGTTCAGTAGTTTAGGTGTTAGCCGGCCCCTAGGCGGCGACACGTAATTTATATATATAAAGATATAGAAGTTTATTTTTTGCAGTTTCTCTGAAATAAATTGAGCTTTCCTTATAGACATTCATGGAAAAATAATTGTGTTTTTCATTTAATTTAATTTTTTAATAAAAATTATTTTAATAATACAAATAAGTAATTAGATGATCAATTTAATTTAAAAAAAAAGAAAAAAGTTCCGTTAATTGAACGTTCCAATAACTGACGTTCGAATAATCGACGCACCACTTTACCATAGGTAAAATCACATTAACTGAATGAATATTGGATAGACATGTAAAAAAAGATCAACATAGAAGAATCTTCGCCACTGGATCAAAAGTATGATGGAGAAATAAGGTAGCTCCTTGTACTGGAATACACAGTTCTGTAACTGTGGACCACCTTCGTAGTAGTACCTAATGTACCTAAATAGTTTAAACTAGCATTCACTTCTTTCTTTCACCATTGCGACTTCTTTCGCTCTCGTAACTAAAGAACTTCGATAATTTTAACTAGTAATTGAAGTTTTATCTATTTATCAATAAAAAAACTTGTATTGTAGAAAGCATGTAAAGAGTACACAATAAATTCATAAGACATCCAAATAAACTACATTTCGAATTTTTCCTCCACTATTATGAGAATGATTTGGTTGTTAGGGCTTCCAGATTTGGAAAGCTCTACATATCATTAGCTGTGAGAGAAATGTGAGTCCGAAGATCCACTACCTTACCAGATACCACTATGGTATATGGATACTCTGGCTTTGCGATTTGTCAATTGTATTGGAAATTTTAATTGTTTGAATTGAAATGGTAGATTAGTAAAAATCATTGTGATTCTAGGAATAAATGCGATTTCTCCAGTCGTTACTCCAGTAAAAATTATAGCCGCAATGACAATTCCACACATAGTTGTAATTTTTAACCTGTGGTACCATTGCAAAAATAAGGTGGTTAAAGGTCAGGTTAATACGTCACTAGACATCTACTTTTCTATATTAATGTATTAGTTGGTAATAACTTGTCACACCATATATTTTATTTTATTGTATCTCTTTTTAATAATAATTTAATTGAAAATAAGTAAATTTTACTATCGATTTCTAGCTCTAAATAGCACCGTACAATTTTAACTTCTCTTACAAAATAGCACTCGCCAACTATTGGTCGATTTTCAAACTTCACTGGGATCCACGTATTTATCAAAAATCATTAGATTTTATTACCGCTATACCTTTATCCTTGAGCTATGAAGTTAATGTAGATTGATTCAGTAGTTTTTATGGTTAGTGGATAACAAACGAAAAATGGCTTGTTCTTTTATATAGTAGTATGGATGAAGATGATATGCAAAAGATGAATGTTATTCAATTTAATCCTGATTCCAATGTAAATCAATAGTTTGGTTGTTTTATTGATATTGAGTGGAAAACTAATGGGTTGTAATATAAATAATTTATATAAATACTATGAGATAAACTGCGCAAAAATGAATAGGGCTATGCCTTATTTATCCCTTATCCGGTGATTTAAATTATATTAGCCAATCTATTCAATATTAGTAGGGTACAACAAAATTGAAAATACAAACCAAAGTCAAAACAATTGTTAAACCTTTTATTTATAACAAGTTTTCTTAAGAAAAGTAAACATGAAGATTTATCATTTTGTAAATAAACAGCTTTTCTCGTATTTTAATCTAGTAGTACTTTCAATAAACATGGACAGACATCATCTTGAACCCGAAGTTCGCGAAATTATAGTGAGAATGCGTTATCAAGGTCATCGACAAGTTGATATTGCAGAGGCGGTTCGCGTTTCCCAGAGTGTCGTCTCCCGGGATTTAGTTCGATTCCGAGAGACTGGGAGTGCCAATAGAAGGCCGGGCAGTGGATCACAACGTATTGCAACTGAAAGTGAGGATAAAAATATTGTTATCACTGCCAGGAGAAACCCTTTTCATAGTGCACGCCAGATCCTCAATGAAGTTGAAGGTGTTTTACCTAGACTTTTATCAAAACAAATGATTCGTAATCGTTTGTGGGAAGTTGGCCTTACATCATATGCCCCTTAGAGACGACCTGCAGCAACAGCTCGCCACCAGCAGCTCAGAAGAATGTGGTGCAGCGAGCGACTAGAAGAAGACACAAATTGGAATGCTGTGATGTTTACCGACGAGTCGCGTTTTTGTCTGTATAGTGACAGCAGACGCCGAAGAGTCTACAGAGATCAAGGAATGCGAACAATGCCCTAGTTTATTGTGCCTTCAGTGCAGTTTGGAGGAGGTGGTGTAATGGTCTGGGCTGGCATTTACACGGGAGGACGTACCAACCTCACAGCAGCTCGATATGCACGTGATATTATTGAGGAATACCTCCCTCCAACTAGGGATCTCATTGGGAGAGATTTTCGATTTCTGGATGAAAACGCTCGACTTAGAGGAATAGTTGTTTATCAAGTTTTAGAAAACCTGGGAATTTCCCACTGCCCCTTCCCCCATTGTCTCCAGACCTCAATTCTATTGAGCACATGTGGGGCGCGTTACAGAGAAGGCTTTTTAATCATCATCCGCCGCTAATTGACCTTCAACAACTGGGTGCAGCATTGCAACATCTCTGGGGTGAAATTCGTCAAGAAGCCAGGGACAACATTATTAATAGTATGCCTAATAGGTGCACACAGGTTTTGGCTTACAGAGGACATTGTACAAGGTATTAATTGTTTCCAAAAACTAATCTGTTAAATAAAAAAAAATTATGCAACTAAAACGTTTTATTTTTTAAAACCCATTAATTACATTTTATTTCAGCAAAAAACATTATAATTTCTATTGAATATTAATGCAGTTTATAATAAAAATAATACAAAAATGGTAGGCAAAGTAAATAACACAAAATTAGCAATATCCCTATTCATTTTTGCGCAGTTTATATTCATAACATTTCATACATGCAATAATAATTACAATAAGTTATAATACTGATACTATCTCAAACTAAACTTTTTAAGGTTATGCTTACTTAAAATTACATAATGTAACTTACAAAGATAAAAAAAGGTTGAAATTTGATTATTAAGGTCCTCAATTACTTTAACTAATTAGTATTAGTTCGCCTGATTAAAAAAAAAAAATACATCTTACACAACTTTCTGTTGAGCTGTGCAAGTTGTTCGTTATTTCTTGAATAAGATAGGCACTTGCTCATGGTTTGGCAGTGACGCGATGGCAAAAATCACTCAGCGGAAACTTAAAAAAAATATTAAGTAGTTTTGATTAAGTTCTTAGAATATATTAGATCCCGCCCTCATCTGGAAACTATTCGAATATTCGTGAAAGATTATTAAAGATTAAATCTCAAGAATTTATATTAGAAAAAAGAACCATATAATGATAGGATCTAATATCCTCTTATAGAATTCCTAAACTGAAATCACTAAATTTCTAAAATATTACAGCAGAAGGGTAAACAACTTTATTTGTCCCCAAAATTCAATTTGGTGAGATACAACACAATAATTTATCCATTATCGGCTTAACGTTCTTATAAACAGCAAGGGCACATAATGTACTCCAACGCTAGGCGGTTATCTTAAAATCATCAACCTCTTCTTGCCGCAGTTGGAAGGTCGTTTTTATTTCAATTGTCTGTCACGAAAGATATATCAACCGACAGAGACTAAATTGGAAGTGCTATCCGTCGGGTGTATTTATATACAAGTCTGCATATGGGTCTTTATTTCTAAAAGATGCGAGTCTTTTGTTCACCTAGTTGAATGGTAAGACTTGTATGCCTTTTACCTGGTTTATTTTGTTATTCGTTGGTGCTGCAACTCGTGAAGAGTCAAGGCCTTCCTTAGTCTGAGTCACCAAGCTTCCCTATCTTGTGCTGCTGCTCCCCAATTTCTTATTCTTTGCTTTTTCTCCGCGTCTGCAGCCACACAATGCACTCACCGTAAGCGAGGTATTCCCTCTTTTCTGCGTCCGAATATCTTTTTATAAAGTAGCCTTTTGGGGATTTCATTATCGCTCCTTCAAGCAACATGCCCTGCCCATCGCAGACGTCCAGATTTGTTAAACTGCAAAATATGCAGGTCTTTATGGAGATCTATGAGCTCAGCGTTTTTTCTCAATCTCTATATGATTTATTTTGGTTGGTTATTATTAAGTTAATTTCAAAGATAACGAAATTACTTAAAGTAACATCACCAGCAGTTGGATTTTGCACCAGCAGATTTGGACTTTCTGGAGAAAAATTGTAGATATTTATAAAAAAAATTTTTTTTTTTAAACTCTTACATGCTTGCAGCATTCAATAAAATTTTGGTATGTGCGTTAATTTAAAAAAAAAAAATTTTTATAGTTAGTGATCTGTTTTGTACCACTCATATATCCATTTACCATACATTTGTTAATTTCTGAGAATAATGCTGAAATTATGTTTTTATAATATTGAAAAATAATATGAGAACCATGTTATAATAGCAAAAATATGTTTTATGATAAACTGACGTTTCTTGTCCAACAATAAAACCTATAATATCCAACCGTACACTTCTCCTGGATTCATATACTACTTATTAGCTATGGATCGTAGATCCCGTCTTTATAGCTCGGATATTTAATCTCATCGTGACTATAATGTAATTAATTATATTACGTTACTATTTTGGATTTAAAATTTTCTCTACGTGATCTCTACATTAAGTACCTAATTCATAGTAAAGGTTTATAATTACTTGCTATTATTTCGGTATGAGTTATGTAAATGTTCTTATCTAATGACAGACAATACAACAACGCTCTAGTGACTGTTATTGTTCAGTGCATTGGTCTGTGGTAATTTAAACAAATGTCTTATGCTTGGTATAATTTCCTTCTATGCTTTAACAAAGAGGCGTTAAACAGTGGGGAGCATTGCGCATTGTGAAATATCGGACGTGCTGGAACGGCTGGATAATATTTTTTTTTAATCGGCAAAATGTGTGCTTTTGTGCTCGATTTTAAATCCTTTTACTTCACCTTAAGTTTAATATTTTGATAACAAATTATATGACATAAAGCCTAGTTTTGTGCTGCGGGCAAGTGTTAAAAAACATATGACATTTGTATAAACGTTATAATTAAATTGATTTTTTTAATATAATAACGTTGATATGATAATAATTGATATGAAACTAAATTGTAGTATATAATAATTAATTTTAATATAGACTATAATTTACTTTCATATCAATTATTATCATAGAATATATCATAGAATATAAGAAAAACTAAGTAGAATGTTAAGATTCCTGGTTAATTTTAATTTTATTTTTTCAAGTTAAGTACAGGCAGATTATTATTATAAAACGGTTAGGCTTTTTATACTTCATCGATTTTTAAGTTATGTAACAAAAAGAGAAGAAGTCATGTTTTTTTAAACAGTTAAGAAGCTCAGTTATCTTAACATATCAGACACCTCAACCTGAAGTAAAATTTTGCTTCAGATGTCTGAATAGTCCAGTCAATAAACATTTTTCAGTGTGCATGTAATATGCGATAATTTTTTACCTCATATCTTCGTTAGTTGTTGCTAAATGGTAAACATTCCCAACCTTGGGGGGGTGAGGCTCCCATTTTTTATTATGTCTCGATAACGGTGGGCTTAAGCTATTTAAGTTATCAAGTTATAGTAAAGCTAATGAAACGACTATAAAATTGTTTTTATACATATAGGTCGAACTTCAAACAGTCTTCGAGATATACGTTATTGAAAATCGATAATTTTAGAGAAAACAAAAATCAGCACATTTTTTGTCAAACAAACATTTGCTTCTTGTGCCTTCTTTTGATTTGTTCGCGTTTTAGAAAATTGTTAAAGTAAAAGTTGTAGAACATTAGATGTTCTTTTATTTCATATATACGTTTGCTAGTTTATTTTCAACTGGATCAAAAGTTAAACATATATTTGCAGTTATAACTTTTAGTTAAAAAATGACCAACTATACAATAATAATGAAAGTATTTACATCTACTAATATTTTAAGAAATTGTGTTATTTTGAATTTGAATATACGTTTCACAAATGACATAATGGAAAACCAGCCATTCAGAAACATCAAACTGACAAGTAAATGTTGTGCACTTCCACTTTCCTCAATGAATTCGACAATCAAGATTGACAATGAAAAAGTTTCCGTTGATCAACTCGTGCTTTTTCAGAGAACCTCCATTACATGAGGATTTGAAGAATAAAATGTAAAATGTTGATTAAAAAACCTTAAAACGCGTGTGGTTCAAGTTGTGGAAAGTCGTACTTCTCCGTGAAAACACGTTTGTCAGTAGTCTTTTGGCTATAACTCCCAAAATATTTGTTAGATCCAAAATTTCTTTTTTCATCTCAATGCTGGTTAAATTTTCTGTCAGTTCCTATATATGGAACTTGATTACATTTCGTGAAATACCCACGCCAACCCACAGAGAATATCAAAATCGCCATAATTTGCCAAACCTTACAAAACATAGCGTGTTGGCTTGTTTGTAAATGGGAATTGATCAAAATTTTATGTATTGGGTCAAATACTAAATTTAACCATACGATAATTTTTAACTTCATAGCTTTTTGACAAACTACAAGTCCCCGACCATGGTGCGTTAAGTCGAGATTTGAGGTCAGTTTTTCATGAAAAAAATGTTCCACTGATTTACAGCGGGTTTCATTGGAATCTGTCATTTTTTTTGCCGGTTTTGAGCACCCGAGTCATGTCTTGAGCTTAACGAAAGTATTTTTATTTTATATAGCATACATAACTACAATTTAACGTGAAAGAATAATTTCTCTATCTTGACTTAGAGCTGCGAAATAAAATAAAACGTGATGTTTATATTATATATTTGTTTCTCGACTCCCAATGCTCATTGATGGCTATAAATCTAGTTTTGCACAATTATAGGTCCCTACTACCTACACAAAAGTCGGCATTCAAATCTGTGAGTTACAAGTCAAAACGTTCCCTTATCAAATAAACTTACATATAGAAAAAATCGTACATAATAAAGTACTTTAAAGACTCTTGGCAACTCTAGCATAAATAAGTTAATTGAAAACATCCCATTTTATTTTATTCAAATTCAAAATCCACAAGATGGACGGAGTCCAATATTGTAAAGATGTTTGATAATTAAAAGTTATTGTGTGACTTGCTTGTTACAATAGTCCTAGTACATAAATATAGCTTTGGATTTGGAATCGGATTTGCGGTCGGTACCACTCTTCTGGCTTTGAGGAAGATAGCTCTTCACATTTAGTTTTTACATCTTAGTAATTACCATAGAATCGAATTTTTAAAAAATGAGCATTTGATACAAGACATAATCTAATGGTGCTATATGTGGGCTGTACGCAGGGCGAGGCGGAACGTTTACTCCTCCATGCTCAGATTATATTTTCTTGGTCAAACAAGAACGATGTGCAGGGGCATTGTTATGTTGCGAATTTGCTTGGTACTTTATTCTTTGTACCGTAGCTGTGTACTTTGCACTAAAAACTCTATTTATCTGTTCACGATAAAGGTTTAAAGCCAATACCTAGCTTTCAAAAATAAGCTCCACAAAGCATCACTGTTTTCCCAAACATATCCAAATGAACCAAAGTGCCTTTGTATTTTGATGGATGATTGACTCTCTTATTACATGACACAAATTTGTATCGCCGCACAGTGGGCAATATGACCGATTTAGGTGGACAAAATTCTGAAACTTGTCCATATTTAACCTTTGGGGTCCTAAATTGCGGGAAAAATAATTTAAAAAATCTAATTAATTTTTTGACACGATTAGCAAGCGCACAGTGGTCAAAAATCAAATTTATTGGCTAAAATCTAAAACTTTCCTGCATTTAATGTTTGAAGTCCCAGAATACGGGAAAAGTAATACAACAAAGTTAATTATCGGTATAAACCTGCTAATGATGTATTTTAAATCATTTAGGAAACTTTAAATTATAGATTGTAAAACTTTTATTTATTCATTTATTTTTTTTTAATAATCAATGTACATTAAATAGAATTTAAATCAATCACAGAACTAAAATTAGGTTTAATTTATAATAATTATTAAAGTTAATTAAGCACAGGTAGATAAATAAAAAAAAAAATTATGATTATCAAACAACTAATTATCTTCTTTACTTGTATCATAATATGATGATCTAGATTTCTCTGATAACTCTGGCTCTGACATGTCATCATTTAGTTTCTCATGATTTAAGGTTGGTAATTGTTCGTTCGGAGTAGTGCACTTTAGTAAATATAGCTCATCTGAATCTAACGGTATTTTATTTTTTTTTTTTTTACAGGTTTTCGTTGTGAAGCAACAATAGGGTCCGATGAAACTAATAGCATTGTCAACAAATCACTATTTGTTGCTATTCGTGAAATTTTTCTCGTATTCCGTTCCCTGAAACGTCGAAAATCTTTGTTTCTGGCTTCCTGAGCCTCTTCAGTCAATTGTCCAATTGGAAGATATTGATTTTCAATAATCTGAATGCTATGGTCGAAGATTTTATGAATCGTGGGAGTCACACCGTACCAGGAATACAAATCTAAGTAGAGCCGTTTAGTTTCAGACATGTATTCGTTGAACTTTTCTACATCGATTTCGTATCCTGATGAAAGACATTGAAGGATAACCCCGAATCGCTTTATGAGAGCTTCATCTAAACCAGTGATAGAAGCAGTTATATCCGAATTTTTGAAAAAGCGTCTAGCCATGTTACCATCATTGGTGTTGCCGAATCCTTGTTTTGGTTGGTCTACATTAAACCTAACTGGACTTTGAATTCTTTTTGAATCTTTGCCTTATTCAAAGTAAATGCTTTTCGATCTTCCTCGGTTTTCAAAGTTTTTTTTTTTTCGTTCTTTCAAAGTTAGTCTATATGCAATGTTTAGGAGGAATTCAAAAGTCCGAATCCATCCATGTAATGTAGCCAAACCAAAACTATAATTTTCTTCGGAGTGTAGTGGGAGTGAGTAACTCGGATCTTGAAATACTTTTGGGGTTGCTTTGCATATGTAGCATGTCTGAGTCGACTTTGTGCCTGTCAATGCGTTACATGCTTTACCATCCAGCATAGTTAACGCCAAATTATGTATGACGGATATTTCCTTATCTTCGACATTAACTTTGGTAGGTGTTAAGACTTGAATTTCTTGTTTAATCAGTTCTGTTTCAGAATATATTAGAGAGACCGTTTCTTTTTTAAACATAAATTTTATGGGGCGACAATATCTAGTTGACCCGGGTACTCTGTTTTGCCATACACAGGATTGACCATTCAAAGATTGCAAATTTATAGGTACCAGCGAAAACATGAAAATATTTTCATCATCATTAGAGTCATTCGAAAATTTTTGATTGTATTTGCTCTGCTCCCCCCACTTCCATCGCAACCCCATTTGCTGTATAAATTATATTCATAAATTCCCTTGTCAACTAGTTGCTTCAATACAGGGTGTTGCAGTTCACATAGCCTCCGAGTTGTTATATTTAGTAATTCCTGCAATGGCAATTCAGCCCTACATTCGGTAATTGTAATATATTCTTCCGGAAAACAAACTTTTTTGGCATGTTGCAATCTGTAGTAGGGAGGATATAAATCATGACCTACTTCTTTCGCTTTTTTTCTTAGCAAGCAATATTAAATTGCAGTCGAAAAAGAGAGCCAAAGCTTCTTCAGGGGAAAAACATCGAATGTTGGTAGAGGTCGACTTTCTTGTAGAAGAAGATAGCTGTTGAGAAGTAGATGCTTCTTTCAAAACTTTGGAAGCACCACGCTTACCAGAAACATAAAGCGCGTGCTGTGCAGCGTAACTCAATTTTTTTACAGTCTATATATAATTCAATAACTCGCTGACTTTTCTTTTTTTGTTTTCTCACTAGCTTGTTCGAAACATTTTTTAGGGCGTCCTGAGCGTTGACAAGTAGGTTGGATAACTGAAATAATAAAATCCAAGTTATCTGAATCAAGCCAACTAGAGTATTTTTTGAAAAAAATTTCTAGTTTTCTGTGACATTTGTCCCACCTTTCCGAAATTTTGTCGGAAATACGCGAAATTTTAACTTTTAAAGGCTCAATCTCGACATCTTCTTGATTGTTAATATGAGCGGAAGTAATAATAAATTTCAGCAAGTGGTCTAGGCGGTTTTTTTTGGGAAACTTAACCCACTCTTCAAAAAATTTCCTCCTCGTGACTCGGAGTGTTTTGCCTGAAAAAAATTATGTATCACCCAAGACGCAAAAAATCGCAAAAATTCTTTGCAAAATTTAAATACTAGAAGGATTGGTGAAACTAACCCTACAAACGAATCCTTGGGGTAACTTGGGGGTTATATAGTTTTTCGTTATTGAATAGGGGCATACATTTACAAATTGCTAAATTAACTCTACAGGAAGATTCCAATGTATATTCAATAACGAATGTGGTAATATAATGTCTTACCTGTCTCAGCAATGTCCATTGTTGAATAAAAGCAAAAATACTTTGAGCTACACACACCTTGAACATAATAAATGACCATTGAATAAAGACAATCTACTGTTGGTTATTAGGCACTTGTGTAATCAGGAATGATTCAATCATTTACTATTTATTTGTAAACACTGTATGGCAGGAAATATTAGTATTAAGTGTCTTACCAACTAATAATAAGAAGGTCAAGCACTCAGAAATTCCAAACTTTTGACTTGACTTTTGTCCACCTAGATTGGTGTTTTTGCCCACTGTGCGCCGCTGGCTTTGAATTTAGTCCTTTTTTAATTTTCTTTATTTCTGCCATATCATGTGCTTTTTAAAAATTTAAATGACACTCAATAATAAATAGGTAATGCTAACTCAATTTACTTAGAATTACAAGAGTAGTCAAAGTAAACATTGGCATAAATAGTAGGACAAAAATATGATTAATTATGAAAGTTGTAACAATAATTACAACTAAGGATTTCTGTAACCGTAAAAATTACCTTACAAATTATTCATAAAACATGTTATATCAACGTAACACGAACAATTATTAAGGGTAAAATTGGTACTGTGACCTACAATGTGGAAGAATGTACAAGAAAATGTGGACCTACAATACGGTTTAGGAATGAGAAATACAGAAACAGGAAGAAAAATGAGCTGCCATACCAGGTACAGCTGGTATTAGTGAATTACATAGCCATTGCCGCACTTTTAATCGTGTTTGTACTGTTTCCTGTTTATGTTTTTTCTTTTTTGCGCTGTCTGCCACCAGCTACGGAACCTAATTAAATTATTGGTTGAAGTAATTTAATCGTAGAGGCGCTCAATCGCTTTCAGTCCCATTTTGTGTTTGGTCAAGTTAGTGGTAACTCCAAGTCTGTGCCTTCTTTCCCATTTTTTACCAAAAATGGATCGAAAATCGTAAGTAAATCTTATCTTTATGTTATGTATCAATGCATAATAAATTAATTTAATGTTTGGACATGTTTTTTTTTTTTTTTTCATTGTGATTTGTTTATGTTGCCAAAATTCAATTGGAAAAACTTAGTGGCACCTGTAGGTGCCTTTGGGAAAATGATACCTTATACGCTTATTTCTTCATAAATAATAGAAAAAACTATTAGGATTTTTTATAATTATTTTGATTAGTATTAATTATTTATTTTTTACTTTTAACACATTTTTATATTTTAAGCAGTAAAAAATAATAATAATAACTAAAATAAATCTAAACTCCCATATTTATATACAATTTTGTTATATACTTTTCCCTGTTCAATAGAATTCCTCTTAACGAAGTAGTTGCTCTCTTGGAAGCAGGACACGATTTGGAGCACATTGAAGTTACTCTTTTCCCACCTAATGAAGGATCAAGAACGGACGAAGAAAGTGGAGATGAAGACGATATTGATATGAATCACCTTCCAGGTAGTATTCTTAGAAGTGAAGTTGAGGTTAAATCTATTTGCGGGTTCGAAAACAAAACAAATGAAGTTATTTTTGTGGGTGACGAAGGAATAGAAGAAATGGGGGTCTCAGAGACAGTGCGTGATAAACAATTTTTGAAAAAGTTTGAGGATGATGAGCATGTACTCACAGATCTAAGTTCTATGAAGGATACAGAAGAAAATACAGAAAGTACGAGAAGAAAACGTAAACCGAATCTAGCTGAAGTAAATAATAATCTTGTAAGAGGAAAAGATGTCCAGGCTTCTAAAAGATTGCCGTCAACGATCCAAGCAGGTCCATTGAACAGCGCACTAGCACAAACCAGTACCAAGCGTAAGAATAAGAGCCAACAAACCATGTGGTGGATGGAGGATGAAACCACTTTTACTAATAGAGTAGGGAACAGAGATGCGAAGGAGAGATGGAATGAAGGTCCCCATCCATCAAAATCTTGCTTAGAGTGGTTTGAGAACCTATTTTCTGCTCAAGTTTTAGCTCTGATCAAGGATCAAAGCAATCTACATTCTTTGCAAAATAACCACACTCTAAATATTTCCGAAGAAGAAATCAGGGTGTTCATTGCAATTTTATTGCTCACTGGATACCTCACACCTAAATACATACGCATGTTTTGGGAAACCCAGTCTGACACTTACAACACACTGGTATCGAAATCCATGCGCCGAAATAGATTTTTTGAAATTGAAAAATATCTCCACTTAGCCGACAACACCACCCTATCATCAGAAGATAAATTCTACAAAGTTAGAGATTTTTTGAAACATTCTGGAATCTAATTTCAGACAAAATTTTAAAATCATTGGCACATCCCATGTTTCTGTTGATGAAACAATGGTACGTTACTATGGAAAGCATTCGTCAAAACAACATATTCACGGCAAACCCATCAAATTTGGGTACAAGCTATGGTCGTTAGCTACGAAGTCAGGATATCTAGTGACTTTCACACCATATGAGGGATCCAAAAAATCACCATTGCCTTTACAACGTGAATTGGGACTTGGAGCTTCAGTTGTCCTTGATCTTACTTCAAGGCTTCCAGAAGATATTGGTCCATATAATGTATATTTTGACAGATTTTTCAGTAGTGTGAAATTAGTAGAAGAACTGTCAAAAAAAACATCGGTGGAACAGGAACAATACTGGAAAATAGAACATTGAAATGCCCACTAGTAGCATCAAAAACTTTGTCTAAGAAGGAACGGGGCACTATATCTTACAGAAACACTGAAAATGTCATTATAACTAAATGGCATGATAATAATATTGTCACTATAATATCTAATTGCCATCGGATTACGCCTGTTTCTAAAGTGGATAAAATAGGAAAAGTTGACAAGAGAAAATGCAAAGTTAGTGTAAAATGTCCTAGTATAATAAAGATGTACAACATGTTTATGGGCGGCGTAGACCGTTTTGACCAGAATTTGGATTCTCAAAGGATATCCCTAAAGGAAAGAAAGTGGTGGTACAAGTTGTTTACATTCGGCATCGATGCAGCATGCCAAAATGCTTGGTTATTGAAGAGGCACACAGAAAAAGACTCCAAACTCAGCTATTGTGATTTCAGGAGGGCAGTGGTTCAAGAATGGTTATTCAAGTTTGGAGTCCCAACAAAATTAGTTCATAGTGTAAGGAATGTACCTTCATCACTAGTAAAAAACAAAGGATTTGACCATCAATTAGAAGATTGCATGGAACACCGACGCTGCGCCCAATGCCATAAAAGGACAAGAAAAATTTGTAAGATATGTAACGTCGGCATACACATCCATTGTTCTCATGAGTACCATAAAAATATGTGACTTTTATTTATTATTTAATATCACAATTTATTTTATAGTTTATTCTAAATATGTATTAATAAAATCTGTGTTCAAATAATATTCATTGTTCGTTATTATTACCAATATCAAACGATACCGTAGGCAACTCATGAAGCCTGGACGGACACCCTGCTCCCAAAGGCACCTACAGGTGCCACCTCAATTTCTACTAATCTAATTACTTTTTTTAACCAACTACTGGTCTAAAAATCACATTTAATTTAGAAAAACAGATTTACTAAAAAAAAATTGAAAAAAATCATTTAGATTGGCCATGGGAACTGGCGGGTTAAGCCATGATTAACTAACTATGCAGAAAATGTATTGATTAGATAATTCACTAAACATGTCCAAAAGAAGTAATGTAGTAGATAAACTTAAAGATAATAGCTGTCAGTTAGTTTATATTAGATTCTAAGTTCCAACATTGTTCTCACAATAATACCTCCAGGGACTCTTAAGATAGAACTCATAACAACTTCAAATTATGAAAGATCTTTAGATTTTTCAACTAAAATAAAAAATGTTCAAAAAAGATAATTTCAATTCGAATACGCCTTTTGTAGTTCCTCCTTTTCTCCTTTGATTTTGCTGTAAAACTTCCTTTCGTTCTGTTCCCAGGCTTTTGCCGAAATCAAGAGAAAGCTTAGATCCTTGGGGCTTGGCTTAGAAACTTAAATGGAAGCAATTAATAACAAAGGAAACGGATATGACTGTTATAAAAAAAAATCACCTCATTGAATCATTTATATTAGTACAGAAAGAAGGAAGTTTATATATATATATATATATATATATATATATATATATATATATATATATATATATATATATATATATATAGAAGAAGAAGAAGAAGAAAAATGAACTTTATTCTGGGACAACTTGTCCCCTAAGAATAACAAAACAAGTACAATACATAGAACAATCGTCTGGCTATGATAATTAATTATAATAAATGATAATAATAAATAATAATAAAAATTGATTAATAATTAAATTATGAGTTACAAAAATGAATTAAGGAAACTTGTAATAGGATACATCTTATGTGTACTATTATAATGTATATAACTTAAATATTCATGTTTTACATTTGCAATATATATATTGAAACACATGTTAGAAAGTTTTTTTTTTATTTACACCATTATTTATAAGAACCGTCAATAGATATTATTGCTACAACGATAACTACAATAACTATAACTACTCATTCGGTGTGAAAGCACATCCTCAACCTGCTTCCGCCAGTCAACAATGATTTTTGATGACACTACTTCATAGATATGCATTGAATGAACCGATTTTAATAATACAGAAAACGTTTTAACTACTATTAATATTCTATAAAATATACCAATAGAGAATTGTAATATATTCTTGGGCAGAACTTAAAATTAAATTAATTTTAATGGACATTATGGCTTATTTTAACTACCTAAAGAATTGAAACTAGGATATGCGAGTGGGTGGAACTCTTATAAATTAGTGTGTAGAATATTCCTATAGTAAAACCTTCATATTTTTAGTTTAACGAGTGGAAATATTAAATTTGAAATAGGAATTACAAATTTTAGTATCGGTTTAGGGACATCATTTATCATATAAGAAATAAAAACTAATGACCGTTATAAACAAATGAAACGCTTCAAGCAAACAGATAGAATTAATAGAATTAATCATTTTAATTATAATAGCAAATTGTGGCTTAAGTATATCGTAGTGAATTTTGGGCTAGGATAAAAAAGCTCATAGTATTATAGGTAGATACTAAAATAACATTAACGTAAAATAATTGTGCGCTTACTTGCAATTTGGTACACGAGATGTGTCCTATTTAAACATTTATGAATAAACCATTCCGATTTCACACATTACCTCGAAGTTCTGATGGATATCTGATAATCATTTTATTTCATCTGATGGAAGTAACAGTTTTATTTTCGTAATCTCGAACATTTACAACGGGGTCTGAAGTTCAAAGGAATAAGAGGATCGCTATAATTGTTAGCACCAAAACTATTCTTTTATTTGACTGTTATCTTTGCGATCAGTTGCTTTGGATAATTAGCTTTGGCGATTAGAATGCTCTTATATTTTCTCAATAAATTACGTTAAAGGAGGTTGAGATTATATCAAAATATTGAGGCATATACTCCTTATTAATTTTTATTCTCAACTACATGTTTCGGACTGTTAGGAGTGAGGTGCTGGAAATCAGCTGCGCAGGATCGAGCCGAATGGCGGCGGCTCATTGAGAAGGCCAGGACCTACCAGAGGTTGTAGCGCCACGGAGAAGAAGAAGAACGTTGTGGGATTTATATCCTATCTTCAGGTTACTATTTAATTATCTTATGATAGATTGTGTAGATGCTTCTTTTGGCTGCTTACCTTGACTAATATGACAAATTTAGATGCAGATTCTCTGTTATTTGGAAATAAGTTATTTTGTGATTGTTACATCTTTATTAGATTAAGCCAGATCGTATAAAGAACGTTGTTACTTTTAATACTAATTTTAAATCCGCTGTAAGAAGTTTATTATAACTCAATCCAGCACAAATTTTACTTTTCAATTATATATTTTAATTATCTTCTTCTTTTTTTTTTTTTAATAGTTTCTAATTTTATGTACCAATAACTTATATTCTTAATAAATCTGTTATACTATTCTGCATATTAAGTTATCTTCTGTAATGAGTTGATGGTTTCAGCAGCACCTAATCGAGATAATTGACTTAAATTGTTGAGTTCTAAATCTGTCAACTTATTCAAAATGGTGGGAATGGCAGTTATCAAGTTGGCAGCCGATGAGAAGACTAATAAGAAGTAACTACGTAGCTTCCTAACCAAACCAGTTCCCGCTTGGATTCATTGAACTAATACAATATATATGTTTCAATTTGTCACGATTATAGTTTAAAAGACTCATTTAAAACCATTTAATAATTTAAGTTTAGATAAAGCTTTTTAAAAAATAAAGTTTGAATTAAAGCTATCTTAGAAATAAAAAAAAAGAATACATATTTCCTGTCTCATTTGTTTTGTTTTTTTAACTGAATAAATTGAAATGGACTTTGTTGAACAGTTTGCTGCCTTACACATGAAGACATAATCACAGATGGCCATCCTTATAATGCTTAAGTTAAAAGGATTATAATTATATTTGACAAACGTCTTTACTATTATAGAGGGTATAAAAAAATGTCCCAACTACGCTAAAGTACACCAAAATATATAATTAAAAAAATCCTTTCTTTACAATAAAGTAATTTAGAAAATTTATTAAACTATTATTCTGAATTTATCAAGATGCTATTCATATATAAATATAAATACTGCCACTAGTATAGCAAGCTGCAATAGTGCTATATTATATTTTTTACATAAATGTTTAAAATGAATACAAATCATTAAAATGTAACCATGACTATTAATAAATGACTATTAATTTAATTTAATTTTCAACTTAAATTATTAATTTTTTTACACAATTTGCAACTTCCATTAGAACAAATTGATTAATTAATTTTATTTAATTTACAATAGCTGAGTTTCCATACTGGCGAATGAGATGTTTATTGATTTCGTCTTTGATCTTTTGAAACTAAAGTAAAATTGCTAAAAAAAAATTAAATAAAAAAATGAAAAATTAAAGAATAAAAACATAAATGAGTAAATTAAAATAAAAGTCAACGAAAAAATACACCAAGATATGTTAAAGTCTACGTCAAGGGCTATTGGGTAACAGGAAGGAAAAAGTTAACTGCATTGGTGGTTCATAATGTATAGAAACATGAGAAAGTTTGCGTAGAACTAAGATGTGAAGTTGGTCTTAGACAGCGAAGAAAGAAAGAGTGGGATATTTTTCAATTGGATAATTTTTAATTAGTCCACGTCTCTTGTTCTTATCTAAGATGCTACTGTAATCTAAAAATCAATTAATATTAATATTTCAACATGTGAATTAAAAGTAGTAGAACCTTTCTTGGATCCATCGGTTCTATGATAAATCAGCCTTTTTAATTAGGCAACTAACACCGAGTTCTCCAATTGACGGTTTAGCTACAATTTTTCGTAAAAAAATATAAAACTAAAAAATTGAATAAATTTGCTAGAAACAAACATTAGAGGCAGTCCCATCTTATGATTCACATCTAACGAAACAAAAATATATGAGTGTATTTTATTTTTTTTTTAATCTACAGATTGTACATAAGCTCCGATTTCCGACTGGAGTTACTTTTTTTTTGCAGTAAACCGTTCAATTGTTATTCGATAGAACTATGTGTCATAGATGGCAGCGTGTTTAGCCGTTTATAATAATAATAATAATAATAATACATTTTCTCCACCACTGAGTACCAACTAATCCCAACACATCCAAGTAACATTTGCTGATGATACAGCCAACTTATTGTTCCACTAAATTTTGAAAAAGCTTTCTTTAACTATCAAGCAATCTCTTTGTAATGGAACTAAAATTTGCTAGATTGGTTTTAAATTGAAAAATTAATTTCTTATATTACTGTATTTTTTTTATATTAATCATATTATTATTTCTTTCCCTAAACACTCGCTTTAGATGATTTTTCGGTGTCTGGTTAAAGGAAAACCTTCCATTTATTTATTTTTTTCGTTTGCCTTAACAATCATTTTAATTATCACCGTTACCCATGAAAGGAAAAAAAAATCATTCAGCAGTATTCACAGAAAATTTCTAACAGAGCATTTAATAGGTATGATAATGGACATCAGAGCCTATTGTAATTAATTAATTTATTTCTGCTCTGGCATGCTCTTACATAACTCTTATTTCCCTAATGACATTATTAAAACAACTTTTTTTTATTCTATAGGAATTGGGAATCCATTGAAGGCAAACTCTTTACTATTTCGTAATTCCAGATCAGATTTCTTCGGCTTGTTACTGCGTTAATGATAGCCGTAATAATACGCGACTCTCCGCAAACTGGTTGTATTGTATAACGATTATATTTTCAACGGTTGTTGGAACTTTTTGGTCCTAGCCAACCAGTGCAAGCACCAAAATGCTTCCTAAAAAAGTTACTTACAATGAAAAGATTAATGGGTATTCGACTCACAATAACATATAATTTACAATAAAATTTGTTATATTTATTAAAAAAAAAAGGCCTAATGATTTGTTCTTCACAAGTTATTGACATGTCATTGTAATAACTTCATCGCACACATAATTATTGTATATTGTACACATTTGTAACGTATTAAAAATTACAAATTTATTTCACCAACAGAGCTAGTGCGTATCAAAATGTAAAATGTTTGAGAGTGAAAAAACGATACAGCAAAAAAGTGTAGACCCCCAATTAAAAGGCATACCCATGTAATAATTAAAATTTAGCATTATGAATTTTTCGGCGGCAACAAGTTAACGAAAAGCACAAGAAAGTGAAAAGTTTCCAGATATATGAATTCGTAGACGTTTATTTATTTTCTGTGGCCCCTGTTAATAGTTTGTTAAGTGGAAAAATCGTATTTTGCGAAAGTTTGGAATTTTTTACATAATGATTTACAAAAGAATATTCCTCCCGAGTAATAAACGAATAACTTTACCCATTTTATACAAATATTAAAAAAAAAAAAAAAAAAAAAAATTTAGCTTTGTGGTGATACCCATAACTTAAAATTCACTATATTGTACTTGATACACTATCTGAAACTTAGAACTGTCATACCAGCAGCTCTTCTTATGGCATACTTTAAGTGAATATAGTCTCAACTTCTCAACTTTTTTTTTTTTTTTTTTTTTTTTTTGATCAGCTGCAGACATAGTTTTCTTAATTGGTGTATTGATGTTTGGGTGACACTGAGGGATGTTAATACTGTACCTATCTTCTCCATGGCAGAACATGAGACAATACTGAAGAGAATCGTACGCTCGATAGAACTTACTGATTCTTATCAGTTTTTTGTCCCTGCTGAGGAGAACAATGTCTCATTTTTCAGACACCTTGCCAATAATCAAGACAGCAACTTCGTTAGTGGTAGGAGTATTGTAACATCCTCAGTGAGCATTTGAAGGCTTTTTGTCAGCACTGATCGCTACCTGGAAATCTTGTAGATCTTTGGGAACAGACTCAATAGCAGCTCTGAAGTTCTTGATATACTCGTTTTGTTCATGAAGAAGTTTCTGAAGTTGGCCTACGAATGCAAGCTTGACATTTTGAAAGTACCCCCGCGAATGCCTCTTTCATGGTTGTTATCACCAACAAAATTTATCTGAATAAAAGACGGTTGCTGTTGTGTTTCAGGCATCAAACTCCCTATTCTGTGATATATACCTGTCCTCGTACCTTAAATGTTGGCATGAAATGTCCCTCTTTAATCTCTTTTGCTCCAAATTACTTCATTTGGAAACAACCGTTCTATTTCCAAATATTATTTAGAAAATGATCAGCCCCAGGATGTTCGTAAGTAAGGAGGCTGTGTAAGCGTTCAGGATATTCTTGAAAGGGAGGTAGTTGGATTTTCCCGTTACTGCAGCACATGACAGGGCTCTCGTCCTTCCATTTTACTTCATAATACCAATTTTAAGTAGACCATTATCCAATATCGACTGTTTTGTCTTTTGCATATTCAGTTTTTAAGTCATACTGGCTGTAACCTTTCCATTGAACATATTTCATCGTGATTTGTTAAAGCTACACGTTTAACATGAGGATTATTTTCTGAGTAACTTTTTGAAGACTTTCAATGGATTCCAGGATGGGTTTTCTTATACTGCTGTTCAGCCCCACCAAGTATTTTTGGGTGATTCTCAGAATATGTGTGTGCAGCATATCCTTTAACTTCTGGTTGGCTCTCTTTATGTTTGTTAACACTTTTCTGCTAATTTCAGGATGATTTATCGTGTATTTCTTAACAGCTTCCCTATTGACCTCTACATGTGCTTGAATATATTTTGCAGCCGAGTTCCTTAGTTGTTTGTTGCGAACTGAATCTGTGAATCATTTCCTACGTTGTTTACTTTTAGATTGATGAGTTTACTTCAATGTTGCAATAGACTCATCTGAACTGAGAAAAAAGGTAGATTCTTGGTTCAAGGAATGAAATTCAGAAAGGCTAGGTACAACTTGTCCAGATTCAAGAAATACAACTTGGGCCTGGTTGAGAAAAGCCAATTTGAAATGGGCCAATTATAGTTCAGAACAGTTTTCTTGGGACCAGAAAGCTGAAGGAAGAGTAGCTGGGGTGAAGCAAGGTTGGTTGGTTGCTCGTAAGGAATATGAACATCAAACTGGCCATACACGTCATCATCAGAGAACATACGCCTTTTAACCCCCTCTTTAACATAAGTCTATTAATAGCTTCTCGTCATAAAACAACTCAAACTTGTAAGGGTTCACCTCTGCAGCCACCACGAGTTCACAGAAAGTACCATATTATAAGGTTTCGATTTCGATCGTATTTTTGGTTGTTTACAAATATAAGGAACTTAATTTGTTATCAAAGTGTGCCGCTTAAGCATATAACCTATTAACTTAGCTTATCTCCAAATACTATATGACAATTAATCTATTATTATTCACCCAATAAAAATTGTAATCGCATATTTCGCGAATTAGTCGCGATCCAGGCCGATTTTTTTAAATTCCTTTCTTAGCGAGCACCTACGGCCCTAGAGGAAGCTACATATCGAATTTCATTCCAATCCGTTCGGTGGTTTCTGAGATTTCGTGTTAAATGAGTGAGTGGTATTTGACAAATATATAGTAGATGAGTACCTAGTTAATTAAATAATTTAATATTTGGTAAAAAAAAAAGAGGTATTTTATTTATTTATTTATTTATTTTACAAGCATCTACCCTAGAGGGTCATTAGCAACAGCAAATATATGTGTTTTTTAACATTCAGTTAATTCAAACATTATTGGTATTAAAAGTAAGCATAATTATACAAAGTTATAAACATTGGATATTTTCAAAAATTTAAATAAACTTTGCACAGACGTTTCACTGTCACCAAGAGCGATGTCCATCCGGTTGGCCATTCCGCAATCTTTCCTTACATCCTTGTATTCCTCGCAGTCCATTAAGATGTGCTCCACGGTCATGGGTACATTGCAGATCCTGCAGGTCGGTGGATAGAGTCCCTTTAGAAGATACGTGTGCGTTATGGCTGTGTGTCCCATTCGTATCCTTGCCAAGACAGCTTCTTCGCGGCGATTTCTCCTTTCTGATGTTCTCCATACGTCAGGACTACTTTTAATTTTGCCTAATTTTTCAGCTGTTTTGTTCCACTCTGTAATCCATGATTCATATATTCTTTTTTTTATATGAATACGCCAATCCGATGCAGTCGTTTTATTGATGTATATGACGTCTGAATTGGGTTTCAATCTTGCAGCATTTGCAGCTTGGTCTGCTTCTTCGTTCTTCCGATGCCCAGATGAGAAGGAACCCAAAGAAATCTTACCACTTTGCCTGAACGTAGACATTCCTTCTCAAGAAGTTGGATTTTCATCACCAAAACGTCTTTTGAGTTTCTGTTTTCCAGTGATTTCAGTGAGCTTAATGAATCGGATACAATCAGATGATATTTGCATTGACTATTCATTATGAATGTCAACGATTTCCAGATTGAATAGAGCTCACCGGTGTATGCACTATTCGATTCTGGTAGAAGAAATTTGTAACAAACAGAGCCCATAATAATGGCACATCCAACTTCAGAGTTGGATTTTGAAGCATCGGTAAACCAAAAACAGTAGTTGAAGTACACTTCTTTTCGTTCATTAAACATTTTTTGGTAAATGTGATGAGGAGTCGTGGGTTTTGAAAAAAATGATAGACTGTAATCAATCGTACTTTCTGTTTGTATCCAGTTAGGTATTGGATTGCCTGGGAATTTAAAATATTTAGGGAAAGATAATTGTAAATCATTTGCCCATAATTTGCATCTACAATGGAAACATTTGCAGGATCGTCTATGCTCTTCATTCAAAATCGTATGTGTTGTAGGATCGTAAGCGAGGAGGTGTTTTTTTGACATAATTTGGCCGAAGTATGCTAAACTCAAATATTTTCTCCTTAATTCTAAAGATGGCTCACCACTCTCTATGTACAAACTTTGGGCAGGTGTGGTTCTGAATGCACCAATACAAAGACGAAGTCCCTGATTATGAATAGTATCTAGTGATTTCAGTGTTGAAACACTAGCAGAACTGTAGGCAACAGCTCCATAATCAATGATAGGCCTGATCAGAGTACGGTACATCATTAATAAAGTTCGTCGATCTGATCCCCACTGAGTGCTGGACAGAACTTTTAATAAATTTAGCCCTTTCTGGCATTTTGCTTTTATTTGACGAATATGTTCAGACCATGTTAGCTTTTTATCGAAGTAGATTCCTAGGAATTTGAAAACTTCTTCAAACATAATAGGTTGTTGAAACAAACTTAATGACGGGTGCGTTTGGCATTTTCTCCTTTTACAAAAATGGATGGCCACCGTTTTGGAACTTGAAAAGTTGAAACCAGTATTTTTAGACCATGATTCGAGATTCCCTAGAGTTGTTCTTAATTTCCACTCGATATATTCTATTGACTTGCTTCTTATATAAATAGCAAAGTCGTCAGCAAACAAAGAACAATTTACTTCTGCAGGCGTTGTATTTACAATGCTATTTATGGCTATTAAAAATAATGTTACGCTTAGCGGAGATCCTTGGGGCGTTCCATTTTCCTGATGGAATGATTGAGAAAGGTTAGATCCAACCTTAACTTGAAACGACCTATCTTTAAGAAAATTGTTAATAAATGTCAATAGCTGCCCTGAGAGACCGAGTTTGGATAGTGTACTGACAACATTATAGCGCCACATCATGTCATATGCTTTTGTGATATCTATGAAGACAGCTACCAGGTGTTCTTTGTTTGAAAAAGCCCTTTGAATTTCGTTTTCAAGCTTCGTGATTTGGTCGATAGCAGAGCGGTGTTTTCTGAATCCACACTGGGAAGTTAAAATGAATTTTTTTGAGTCCAAGAAATAAATTAGTCTATTATTAACCATCTTTTCGAGAAGTTTAGAAACACAAGAAAGTAGTGAAATAGGCCTATAGTTATCGATGTTTATATCTTTTGTAGTTTTCCTGATTGGAATAACGATGGCCTTCCTCCAGGCTTCGGGAAACCCCTGTCGTCCAGATTTCATTATAAATTGAAAGGAGAAATGAATGTGCAATTGACGGTAGTTTCTTCAAAAAAATATATGGGATCTGATCGGGGCCTGCAGTAGATTTATCTTTGCATGTGTTTAAGATAAAATTCATTTCAGCTAGAGTAAATGGCTGATTAAAAATTTCTGAGCCATGTGTATGAAATTCAATCGAGCTTTTTTCTTGTTCACATTTATGCTGCAGAAAATCGATGTTATAATTATCAGTTTTCGACATAGTAGAAAAGTGATTTCCAAAATGCTCAACTATTTTACCAGGGTCAGTTATGATTTGATTATCTACTGAAACCGAAGAAACAAAGTCAAGTTTTTTGGATCCTTGGATGGCATTAACTTTTTTCCATACTTCTGTTATGGTAGTATTATTGTTGATAGAATTGACGTAAGTCATCCATGAATTTTTTTTGCTGGCCCTCAATATCTTGTTAGCAATTGATCTCATTTTTTTAAATTCAATTAAATCTTCCAGCGATCTTTTTTTTTGTATCGGTTCAGTGTTTTTTTTTTTTATTCATAATTGCGATCCGGCAGTCTTCATTCCACCAAGGAACTAGACGTCTGTCATTATAAATTACTTTGTGTGGAATATTCATTTTTGCTGACTCTATGACACTTTGGTTAAAGAAAGTAATTTTGTTCTCCAGATTGACATATGATTCTTTTTTCATTACCATTTCTGATTCTATCAACAATGAAAACTTTTCCCAATTCGCTCTTTTAATTGACCATCTCGGAACTCTATGTAATGTAGCATTTGAAATATCATAAAATTTAACAGTCACAGGAAAATGATCACTTCCATACAAGGTGTCCTTTACGCTCCACTGAACTTTATGTAAAAGTTTAACGTCTATGAATGATAAGTCGATTGCGGAAAAGGATCCATTGGCACAAAAATGAGTAGGGGAACCGTCATTAAGTAGAATTAAAAAAACTATTGAGATCTAAAAATTTCTCTATTTCTCTTCCTCTATTCTTGTAGTCTGATAAAGTTGAACCCCACAATTTATTGTGACCATTCATATCTCCGACCATGATTAGAGGTCTTGGGAGTTGGTCAACTAAAGTTTGGAGATCATTGGCAGTGAAGTCTCGGTTTGGAGGTATATAGATATTGCAGACTGTGATAGGTTCAGGTTTGTATAATTTTATAGCAACAACTTCTAAGGATGAGTCAATATTAATCCGTTCAGAATATACTTCTTTTTTTACCATAATCGCTACTCCTCCCCAGGCAGATCTGCAATCATTTCTATCTTTTCGGTAGATGTTAAATTTTTTTAAATTAACAGCTTGTGATTTTAAAAAATGTGTCTCTTGTAAACAGCAGCATATGGGATTTTCTTCAGCTAAAAGTAATTTGAAGTGCTCGTAATGTTTGTAAAATCCGTTACAATTCCACTGTAATATGATTGGGTTTTTTGTTGTAGTCATTTTATTAAAGTAATGAAAAGTTGTTAGTCAGTTCCTAGTTGTCGGTGCTGTCGTCTGTATTTAATGTATTTTCTGTAGAGTCCCACTTTCTTTTTAATATCTTGGATATCCTTAATTTGGATCGTCTGTCAGTTGTGTGTTTCTTTGCTTCGGCAAGCATGTCTTTTAAGCCCTCTTTGTTGTTCGTGAACTCGTGAACTAGTTCGCTGAAGTTTTTAGTTTCAGACGACATTTGAATGAATTTCACCATTTCATCAAAAGAAATGGGATATTTCTGTAAATTATCTTCTATTAACTGTCTAGCATTTTCGAAGTTGGTTTCAGTATTGATATTGGTCTTTTTCAGTTTTTTTGACTTATTCCGAGAAGGTTGAGGTGCTGGTATTGGTGGGAAATCTTGTAAATTAATGGTATTTTCAAACTCATCCGGAGAATCTAGAGATAAACTTAATTCTATATTGGATAAAGTAGAAGCAGGAGGACTTGAGTAACATCGTTTAGTGCCAGAAACCGCCACGGGTAACGCTGCTAAATTATTGCTCGAATTAACAGCTGATTCGGCACCGGAACTATCTACAGTGATATTGTTTGACTCATCACCATGGCTACGTGATACTTGGTTTAAAGGCTCTATTCCGTTACTGTCTTCTAGTGACTCTATTTTCAAAGGGTCTCCATGACAACCTCCTATGGTCGTTGGAGCCTTATTAACCATATGATTTGGTGTGTCTAATATTGAAGAATTTGTTATTGTTTCACAATTATTTTAAACATCTTGATCAAAATGTATTAATAGGTTTTCTTTCCCGTTAGATGCCTCCTGAATATTGTTATCATTATCGCACTCAGGGCAATCTGTAGATATATGACCCGGTTGTTTACAAATAAAACAAGTGACAATGTCTTCACTGAAAAAAATTCGATATGATACATTGTCATGTTTTATAAGTAAAGACGTTGGAAGTTTATTCAAATCTTCGGGTGGAATATACACTTGCCGTCTAAAACTTAGAACGTGCGCCAGCCTTGGGTCTTGGTAACCAGCTCTTAGAAAATGCATGGGAGAGACTAATTTAATACCTAGGCTTCTGAGTTCATTTTCTATTGCTTCGTGTGGAATTGAAGGGCAAGCATTAGAAATTATTATACGTTTGGCTGGGTTAATTAGACGTTTTATAATTATTTGTTTGTTGTCGATGGTTATCGATTGATGTTTTTTTAGGAGGTTATCGATTGCTTCCTTATTGCTAAAATGGATACAAAATCTTGAATTGGATATTCTAGAGGTGTATCTTATGAATTTTGGGTCTATTAATTCTGCGATTTTGAGAACATATTCTTTTTGTTTTATGCCTGGTAATGTATGTAAAATGATAGCATTTTCTCGTTTTGAAAAACGGTCTGAAGCGGTGGCTTTAGCATATGTGGTTTCAGTTGCGTTGAGGTTAGACTGGGTTTTCGAGTAATTACTGCTTTGGATTAGTTCCATTTCTTTCTGTTTTTGATTTGTTGGTTTCAAAACATTCTGAGACATTTTTGAGGTATTAAGAACTGTTGCCATATTGTTCCAGAGCCAAAGCTCTGTACGCCTGTAAAAGGCGTTAAATAAATTGACTGACTATATATATCACTTTTTTTTTAATAATGGTACACGCGCACTAATATTGTTCAATGTGCACAAAATAAAGTCAATAAATGCATAAATAGCACTCGAAATATATAAATCTTTGGGACTGACCTGAAGCGTGTCTTCTTCACATGGAGCCCAAACAGCTGATCCAGAGGTATTTTAGTTAGTGATCATGTTGCAGTCAAAACTTTGGAAAGCGACTCTCCTAACGATAATGGAGGGAAAATTTCACAGCAAAATCGATTTAATACACAACCCTTAATTATCGAGAATCGCCTCCATCCAATGACGGTGGCTTTGATTATTCTATTATACTTTGGCACAATAAAATCGATTTCACATTCCACTAGGGAGGAAGTAGCTGATGATTTTGATCAAATCGTATTAATTGTAATTAATCTTATAATATTTGTTTATTGGAAATCATAATTAAAAAGTCAATCAGATCCCTGAGGCGTGAAGTCATAAAGAAACACAATAAAATATCATTTTATTTATTTTGATTTTGATTTTAATGGACCACACATCACAACCACCTGATCCTGAATATTTATATTTCTCTATATTTTTTAAATTAATGTTTCAATTACACTATCAAAAGGTTTAATTAGCATAAGAAAAGTGGGTGGAGGTAATAATATTACCAGTTGATAAATTCAGCCTAATTATGACCAGACTAAAATGTCCCGACAAAAATTCAACTAAAACACTTCAGAATGCAATTAATTCTCTTATCCGAAAAAAACAATTAATGATGAAAACTAAACTATACAGGGTGTTCGGAAGATCGTTGGCCAAAGAGGTATCTCTGGTAGGGAGGTTCGTTTTGAACCTATTTAAGGTCATTTACCTATATACAAAGTCTTACACTTGGACAAACATCTAGCTTGGAATCCACATACAAGACTAAAACGACATAAAGCTGCCCGTCGTTACAGACTACTTTTACTTTTATTACTACTTTTACTATAACATTTACTAGACAAACGTTAAAAACTCCCAATTAATTACAAAAGACTAATATATATGACTGTGATTAGACCTATCTGGACGTACGGAGTTGAGCTTTGGGGCTCCACTAAACCATCCAATTCATCTCGTATCCTTACAATCCAAAATTCTTCGAAAAATCCTCAATGCACCTTACTTTGTCACCAATAAACTTATCCATAAAGATCTTAATGTTCCATATGTTGCAGATTTAGCCCAAACCAGATATTAATCCTTTCATGGTAAGCTCCATAACCACTCAAATCCCCTAATTTCTCAACTTGCTTCCCACACCATTCCTGATAATCCTACGAGGCGTCTGAAAAGAAGATGGCCCAGAGACCTTCTAGTGTAGAATTTTTCTTAAAGTGCTACTGATGAGTAGTTCTTTTCAAGTTTTGTCACGTTATTGTAATAGTTAACAGCACATTTACTTGATGTATAAATATTGTACAGTTGTAAATTTCAATACATTGTTATTAAAAAAAAAAAAAAAAAAAATTTGTTCCATGATTTTTGTTTACAAAAATGTAGATAAAGTTTACTCTGATAAAATCCACATTCTGAGAAAGAAAGAGATAATATGCAGTTTAACCTATGCTGTAAAGAAACACAACTAATTGTTACATTTTGCATAAAAAACATGATTCGATTCATTATTATTTAAGTGTGCGCTGGTGGCGCCCTTTTGTTACTTTATAAAAAAAAGAAAGAAAACTAGTCAGTAAACAACAGAGTTATAAGGCATAAATATTTGGATTTGGCCATTTTTACAAAAAAAAATCATTAAAAAAAAACAAAAAAACTTTGTATATAAATGACTTTGTATATAGGTAAGTGACCTTAAATAGGTTCCAAATGAACCTCCCTACCCAAGATACCTTTTAGGCCAATGATCTTCCGAACACTCTGTATATACGTAATATAAAAAATACTATAATATGGAGAAAAAGAAATTGTCTAGACATTATCATTTTATTTTTGGTGTTCTTATATGATGAAACTAGGAATTACCATTAAGGAAAATAGAAAAAGAAATGTCGATTGCAAGACTTAATGTAATATCGGTTTTTCGATTGAAGTTATATAACTACAAATAAATACATCGAAATACATATCAACATATTTTAATTAATATTCTTCTCCCAATATGTTCTTAAATTACAAATATCGTGCTTGAAAAGCATATTCGGAGCATGTTTTAATGTATTTGGTTGAACGCCCTCAATTTCGTTAACTCAAATTGTGCCTTTCGCTCAATTAGATCACTATTCTGAAACACAGAATGTATTTTTCTAGCAGCTTCAGTAGCTTTAAAACCAAGTTAATAATCGAATGAAAACTGATTGAATTGGAGTTTCCATTAAAATAATTTCGCCTAAAGCATTGGAACGCTTGAAGAATATTGGATAAAGATGTTAAGTGTGAACATTAGTTTATTATAAGTTTTGATTTTTATTAAATAACTATAGCACAAAAAAAAATGAATACACTTTTTATAAACACGATATAGCTGATGTGTAGGAGTAAAATATAGAAAAAATAAATATGATTAAAGATACTACACCCGTCTTATTCTTGCTAAAGTACACTCTTAACAGTCTCTTCATAATTATCAAACTTTAACATTTTAAAATTTCAAATAATAGATGCTTTTTTAATCTATTAGTTGTATGTTTGTATATAAATAATATACGTAAGCTCCATTTTATTTGGCATAGCTTTAACAATGTATGAGTTTTTGTTCTAGAAAGCTTATTTTCGCACCTCCTTATTTAGAGCTTGTTTGTTTCAAAGTAAATTGGGTAATGTGATACTTTATTGCGCAAGAAAGTTTCAAATTCATGAAGGACATAAAAATAAATTGAAACTTTGTAGTTTCGTTCCAATCTTTAATCAATTTTATTTTTTATTTTTCATATTAGGTAGTAAATCATTGTGTTTCTAGTTTATTGATAAAAATCATAGCGTTCGAAACCATTCAGAAGATAATGTGTAGTTCCAATGGCTGATATTCGTGGATGTGAGTCTGAAATTCGTCTAATTTCTTCTTTCCGTTTGTTAGGCATTAAAATTAATATTAACTCTAAAAAGAAATTTTATTGGCATAAAATACTTTATATATGTCTATATAAAGTGTTTTGGTGCATGTTACAGTCTTCTCTTTTGAAACCTGAAGTAATGCTTACTCAGTCAGCGCTGGCTGAGATCAGTGATGGTTTTTAGAGAAGTAGTGGCATTTCCAGTGGTCCCCTGATTACATATCCCTTTTGGTTATTGTTTAACTTCTTTTTTTTTCTTTAATTTATATCTAAGAAAATGATAACGGTAATAATCTTAGGTAAAAGTTAAATCCCAGGATTTGTGAAAACAAAAAAATATAGTTCCTAATTTTCTTTTTATTATTTTTTTTTTATTGATATTAAACAATTATGATATAATATAACATACTCCAGTTGGTCTGTGTTGCAAACAGCAATACACAGCTTTGTTTTATTATATATTTGATGTCAGTTCTACACGATAATATCCTTATTTTTGTCATTTGGAAAGTTAATAGTATTTATCTACAAACATTTATTTCTTTCGATTATTTCATTATTTATAAACCATATATAATAGTTTACATTCAATGAGAAACGATTACAACTATCAATAAAAATGGTGCGATTGATAGATATTGGCGGTTAGCTAGCAAGAGCTGTGTGTCAGCGAGTCACGCTCTAGATCTTGAACTATAACGATTATGTCGGCGGCTCTGTCGCTATTAGGCGCCTGCAATCTATTATTGAATGCACGTCTAGTTAGCAGCTGCATTTTACAATGTTTCTATAGCATTTTATTTTATAGTAATAGAATAATTTAAAGGAATACTGCCTTGAATATTATAAAGAGGCTATCTTGTCACACCCATAGTGTGATTAAACAGTTCACTATCTTAATTATCTTAACACTCCAGTAGTCCCATGCCTTCTGAGAGGTTCCAAAGCAACATACGCGAGAGCGGCCTGTAGCTGTTCCATCCTACGACCCCAGTCGTACTCCTAATTTCGTGACAGCCTCATGTCAGTGTTTTGGTGGTTTTCTTCTTCTCAAGAGGTATTGAGTTATATAAAATTATCTTTGAGAAACCATGCGACGATTATTTATAGAATCAAGCAATATTTTTTAAATATTTTTAAGTTGGTAAATAATTGTATCGCATACTATTGAGATACCTTTAAATATTGGAATAGATAGGAATTTAGTTTTCAATGAGTATATTCCAAGTAATATTCTCAGGAATGGAAACTAGCTCCCAGTGACTTTTTCTTCAACCTCTATGAAGATATGTTGGAAGGACAGCTTCAGATGAGGAGCAAAACACTTAACCTTAGTAATGTTGATCGGATAGGAAGAAATCGAAGCTGACTGTTGCTGAAGCGAGGATGGGTTGTCTGTAACAGCAACAACTCGAAAACAGTGAGCTCCTTGTAAAAAAAAAAGGAAAAATATGTACACTTGTCAAAATGTATAGATGTCAACATTGCGGAAAGTACTTATGTTTAGGTACACATTGTTCCCTTATTTTTGCTAATACTGTAATGGCTTATTTTTAGAGTAATTATTTATTTTTTTAATTCAAAAAAGTATTTTGTTAACATTCGGTGTATAAAGTCTTTTTGTTACATTTATGTAATATCCCAGTATTGTGTTGTAAATTTGAATTTATATAAAAATGAGTCAGATATTGAATATATATGGAAATAAGTCCAGTATTTTAAAAAGAAAATAAAACTTTCCTCATTTTTTAAAATATAGATATGACTGAGGGTAAATAGATTTTTTTCTTCTCGTAACTCACTGTTAATTGTTGTTCCTTACAATCATTGCCAATCCCTAACGTTTTATCGAAGCCGGTTTATTAATTTATTTGCCTTATTCTCAGTTAACTTCTATCATTATTATTATTATTACCTTAGATAGTTGAAAAGCAAATATTACAGCTATTATATTTCCTACTTAGAGTTTTTTGTTTAATTAAAAATAAAAATCAACTTTAGAGAATACCAATTTATGAGTAACTTTCCCTATTCACTGTAGGCCCCTTTAATTTTTTCGAATTTCGTTATCTTCGGTGACGGTACAACATTCCAGAGGACCATTCTTATCTACGCGGGACTATCGATGGTGATATCGATTTTACGTTTTCTATTCATGAGTTGTAGAAAAAAAAAAATCATCATACTTGAATCTGAAGGACTTTAATTGATTCATTAAATCATATGGCAGGAAGTAACTTAAAAAGAAAGTTTGAGATAAAAAATAATGTGAAATCTAAGAAATAAAAATTTCATTCAAACAGAAGGAGCCGTTCGTGTATTTGTACAAGCAAAAGAAGTTGCAGATGCTTGTCATTGTTTTTTTTCTAATGAGTTAAAAAGTTATAGATTATGAGGAAAAAGCATAAAAGTTAAAGATAAGTTATTTTTTTTAAAAACTTCAATAAACGGAGCAAGTAATAAATTACCTAGCTAATGAAAAGTGAAATGTTCTAATGTACATATTTGTTTGTTGATTATTTATGTTGGTTTTGGCCTTATCACACATCAATGAATTACTTGATTTATCAAAGGTATCGAAAACACTATTATTGGAACCCGATTTTTCTCATGAAAAATAACACAAAATGAAGTAACTCTAAGGAAATTTTCAAAACATTAATTTTTAAATCGGAAAAGGTGAGGCCAGTCATCAAATAGTGACTAATACTATAGAGAGTGAATAAACGGTTTTCAGAACAGGATTTATATTTGACAAGATTTTTTTTTTAAATTGTCGAATTTCTCATACATAAGAATCAAAACTTTTTTTTTTATGAAAGATTTTAGTTATAAACGATTGTTTTATAATTCTTAATCTACAGGAATTCGAAAGAGAATCTTGCAAAAAATATATTTTTTTTTGCAAAATACCTGTGCAAAAATAGCCTAATGACTGGTCTTAACTTGCAAATTTTATTACCAAATTTGCTGGACTGGGTTTACTGTTCGTGAAAAAAATCTTTTCTAAGATAATGTAGATTAATAGGTGTATCATTTAAAAAAAATAAGTTGACGTCAGCTGACCTGATCTTATATATAACAAGATCAATAGTTTCAATCAATAGTTTAAATATTTTAACATCTTAGATCTGTGATATAAAAGTAGGGTATATAAAGTCGTTGTTATATTATTACTCGTAGATTGTGTGCGTATTCCCAATTTACTCCTAAAATTCTCGCCCTTTAGACGAAATTGTTTATCAGTCATCTATGCTGTGCATGAGATATCTATGTTTGTGCATTTATAATGCCTGATTTCAGCCATCCATACAATTATCAAGCTACTAACAGAGCGTGTCTAAATAGTAGTTGTTTCAACTATGTACAGCCTAAACTATTTATATATATATGTATATAGTAGTTGTTTTGACACGCTCTTTCATTCTCTCAATGCTGATCTGGTTTATGAATGTCATGGAAAATATGTAATTGGCTAATGTAATATTCAGCTGAAATTATTTTTTTTTTGCAGAATTTATTCTTTCTTGCAGTGTAGTAGTCATATATTGAATTTAATGTGTGTATGTATATACTTTATACGTATATATAGTGATTTGTATATTTTCACATTTTTTAATTCAAACTTTAAAACCCCACTTAAGGCTGAACAACAAAAACTAAATAAGCATGTGATAAGTAAGTAGCTTGTGCGAAGTGGAAAACATTCGGTATAGCACCTATCGACTAAATGCCTACTGGCCGGAAGAAGTTGCGCAACACCTTTTGGATAATAGCTTATTTAGGAAAGTACCGTTTTGGGAAAAGCGAAACTGATTTAGTGAGCCTCGCCACTGAGCGATTTCCTTATAGGTTTTGCTAAGTACAACAGGTCAAATTTTGGCGAAGGAATACGGTTCTTATATAAATAATTTATTTCAGATCCTGCATTACTATTCTTTTCTCAAACTCGCTTTTATCAGTTTAGGAAATAAAAAAAAATTGAGGTTGAATAATAAAATACCCTAAAGCTTTTATTTCCGCTGCATTATACAACGCTTCCAAGCTTTGGGAATTTTAATGAATCGAAATGCTTTATGAAGATTTTTCTTGCTTGTGTTAGTAATGTATTAAGCATAAGGAGTAATAATATACTAATATTATTATTATTTCTTTATTTTCTTTCAAAACTCTATTTTAATAGATTGTGTGCATATTCTCAATTTATTGTTAAAAATCTCGCTCTATAGACAACACTATTGATCAGTCATCTACGCTCAATGCTTGTGCATTTTCAATGCTTGATTTCAGGCATCTATACAATTATCATGCTAATGGGAACATAGAAATTGAAGAAAAGATTTGTTACTTATTCATAACAAACAAAAAACAAAAACTTTTATTCATTTCAAACGATTTATCTGTACGTTTAAAACGATCAAGCTTGATTATAGAGGAGAGTCTTGGAATTTATTATATTTCTGCAATGCTCAAATAGAGTTTAATCAATTCCTTTAAACTGTAATCAAATGATCGAATTCGATAATAAACGATACCTATCTTGAATTTAATGCAGCACGCGATTTTCCTGAGCAATTAATACCATCTTGCCAATGCTTGGATATTTTCTCTTAATTTTTAGTTTATACCGGTGACTACGGTTAATCTTTTTTTATGCCTCGTGCGTTACCACTGTACCCGCTATACTAGGCTTCCTGGTCTTAATGTTTTCTATTATTATGTTTTAAAATTAATATTTAAGTACCTAGAGATCTTTAAAAACAGTAATTTATTGAAAAACGTCCACTCTTATGCGCTACAATTCGAAATATACCCGTTATCAACTAATACATGTACCTAGAAATACGTGAAGGTTTCAGCAAGAGTCGTTAGCAATGTTTATATGTTTGATAAATGTTTGGTTACAAAGATTAGAAGGGAAGACGAGTACGTTTAGTTGAAAAGTGATTATTAATTTATTTTTATCTTGATTATATCGAATAATATTTATTTTCATCACATTATTGGTATAATGGAAACAACTTGCTTATTCGATTTAAGATAATGGACAGCGATTGCAATTAGAGGCAAGGGTTACGAAGCACACCACAAAACCGAAAAGCACCTCCGAGGACAGCAGTATGAAAAACTTCATTTAGCGGTTCATGGTTGGGTGAGGGTTATGGTTTCAGCCTGGACAGGAGCTAGGCTAGCCCCCCTGCACTCTTACACAATCATTGGAAGGCAACCGTCTTGTGGCTGTCTGCAGTCCCTGTTAGTCCCGCTCTCTGTCTCTGTTGCAGTACGCCTCTCTGTCTTGTTTTCTGTAATACTGGAGAAGCCCCTTACTAGAATTATATATTATGTAAAACCAATGTAGTTGCATCCATGAGATTACTTCATGAAGTTTTATGACGGCAGATACGGATGCAAAGTATTTTAACTTTTACAATTGTAATCATATATCAATGAATGATATCAGAGCGTTCCAAAAGTCTGCTTGAAGATGATGCTCGTTCTGGAAGACCTCAAATTGCCAACGAACGGGAAATTCGAGAATTAATTGGTTCAGATCTGCATCAAACATGTGCGAAAATAGGTAATCAGTTGAATATTTCATAAGAAACAGCCTGAAGATATCTACTTCAAATGGGAAAAATAAGAACAACTAGATAAATGAGTCCCTCACAAGATATCAAAGGCGTATAAGAGACCACATAATGAATAGATGACTAGGAATATATTAATAGAAATTTGATGGGATACATTCCCCCACCAACCATATTCTCCCGACGATTTACCCACAGATTATCACCTTTTTAGATCTCTGGGCAATGGTCTGTTACAGAAATGTAACAATCAGTAAGTCCATTTATTCTAATTTCTCATATTTCCTCAACCTCTTCCTTCGTTTATTGTTATACAAACTTTATTATTTTTCTTACTTTTCTATCTTACCATTTTCCTTTTCATATAGATCCCTCATACTTAATTCCTATTAAAAACATCTGTCAATAAAATTGTTACATTGTATTAGTTTACACAATTTAAAATTTGTATTATTCAATTTAAATTATTTAATTATTTTATTACAATTGTATCTTTGACTAGACTTTACTATTACTTTGTATTCAATTAACTTCAGATATCCTTATAATTATGTAAACAGCTATTAATTCTTTTGTTGACTAATTTACTTTGAATTATTATTTCTTTTTCTTTTTCATTTTTAAATTATTTTTATTAATTATTTTTTTAAATGTTTGTATCATCTTGGTCACATCCAATTTGTTGTTATTTCAGCCCTGATGAAGACCTGCAAGGCAGATCGAAACGTCGGCACGCCAAATATAAAGTTTTTAATTTAAAACTTGACGTGTTTATTTACCTGACATCACTCCTGACCATTTCTTTACCATTTTAGCTTTAGATCGATCTTATCCCTAATGTCACAATCTATTGATGTCTAGTCTATCGGATCTTTTGGATTTTATCTCTCGCCTTGACCATTTCTATTAGTAGCAATTAGATGATGAATAATTATTCATGTTGATGACTATATTATGGGTAATGATATTATAAATTTAGAAAGTCAGAAACGGTAACAGCAAAATTTACATACTTGAACTATTCCTGGATATTTACAATATATGGTTACTTATCTTAAGTTTTACGTGTCCCCGCAAGGCTAAGCTGTTCTTGTTCTTTCTCACTTCCTCTCAGGTATTCTATGCTTTGGTTGAGCAGAATACTCTCCACTTATTCTCCGTACAGTCACCTATTCAAAACACCCCCTCATTTTTTCAGTCTTAATCTTCAATAGGGATGTAACCTCTAAATCTAAGCTTTGAATATATTTTCATAACTTTATGAATCCTGTATCAAAAGAAAAAAAAATCAAGAAATCCTTCAATGGTGTTTTATTTCTCTAGCTGTTAAGCTTGCCGAAATAATAGAAAAAGTGGGTCGGCGCTTATTGGTACAAAGGCTATCTAATAAAGTTTCCTGTCGAAGTTCTGATCCTAAACTGTGCCGCTCACCCTAAATTTTCTAATATATAATAATTATTAATATTATTTATTAATTTGGTATCAGTTAAATATATTGTATTTTTTTATGAAAGGGATGGCCTTTTGGAAGATTGTGTATACTCTGCTCTGAAATGTTGTGGGCTGAGTGTCTGTATATAGCTGCGAATATAGTTTTATCCAGAGCATTCCATACTTGATTTTTCTTTTCGATTCCTTAGTACATTAACAAACACTTCCTTCATCTCTAGTCTCAGCAGAACCTTTTTCATCTCCCATCAGGACCTCCTTCCAGTTTTCTGAGTTGATCCTAATATACTTTCCATAGAGTAAAGTATAACAATTAGAGGTCACCAAATACTTCTTCTATCTGTGCTAATTACATTGGTCATCATAAGTCGTTTATTAGGATTAGTTACCTAGGTCTAATGTCCTAATAGGTCCTACTAATGTCCTTGCTTCACGGGTCGGTCCGTTAGTACCTTAATTCACATAGCAATTAAATACAATTAATAATATATTAATGATTAATTGTTATTTTTTCTTGTTGAACTATAAGTTTAATAAATGACAATCCAGAAGATTCTAAGAGATTAGTAGATAGACGTAATAGCTCTTATTATAAAAAAAAAAAAAAAAAAATGAATGTATATAGACTTTTAATGCTTAGAATTTCTAGGAAACTGTTTTCAAAAATTTTGGAGAAAAGTTTGTGGAAGAAACTTTTTCTGAGGTGCAATATGTTTTTCTGAGATTAAAGGAGTATCTACGATTTAATTATTGAAACCAGGCCTTTTGTTATTAGATGGTGTTCCGCCCATTTGCTTTAATGTATAATACAGGGTTCAAGATGAGATTGGTAGCTGTCGGGAAGTTAATGACAGGCGTGGACCAGTTGCCTTTCGTGGAGTGGATCCAGCCATCAGGTTCAACGGGACTTTCCTTTTTGTGCCGCCGAGGAGTGAGAGTTCTTCATTACCCTCCTTTGCCAGTGTTGTGTATCCCTGTCGTTTTATAGTTTTATAGTCCTTCTTTTACTTTTTTTCTTTTGATGCCTCTTTTTGGTTAACCTGTTGAATAATGGACCTGTTAAGGATTGTTTACAATTTTAATGGGGCCAAATAACAAGGACAACGTATAAAACTATCTATGGACATTTCACGCAGAAGCCATCGATAGCATCAAAAATGGATAAACTCTTCTAAACATTATTTCAAGATTCAACATAGAACTACATAGTCCCATGGAACCAACACATATTCCCTCTCAAGAACACTATAAACCTAGTGTTATAGATCTGGCCCTCACTAAAAATATACGAAATATTTCGCGCTTTGTCTCCCTGCTGTGTCTTTCTTCGGCCCACAACCCTGTGATTTTCAGGGTAAATGCAAAAATTCATAAAAACACATCAGCCCCAAAAATGAACTTTAAAAATGCCAACTGGTTTATTTTTAAACAAATTATTGACAATGAACTAGAAATAAACCCCAAAATTACAACTCCCACCGATTTAGAACAAAACATAAATAAATTTAATTCATTAATATCTTCAGCAATGTCAATAGCCGTCCCTAAAATATTCCATCAAGTTCAAGAAAAATTACCAGCACATTTAGAATTCGTTATCAAAATAAAAAATATAATTAGGAAAAAATATCAATGCTCTTCAAGCCTAACTCATAAAATATAAGTTAAAAGATTGAATTCGTACGTTAAAAATAAATTCAATAACTGGAAAAATCAAAAATGGACCCAAACCCTTAACTATATAAAACCAGAAGATAAATCTCTATGGAAATTTCACCGTACCTTTACAAAGCGCTCTCAATGCATCACACCTCTTAAAATACCTGATGGGTTCGCCTACTCGGATAAGGACAAGGCAGCAGTACTGGCTAAATATTTTGCTTCTACCACTCAAATTACCAAAGACTTTGGCTCACTCCATCACAATCGCGAAGTAAACAAACCTGTAAAAACGTATCTTCAGAAAACGGTGCTCCTTAACTTTTCTTCCGTATCACCAAAAGAAATTATCAATATTATTAAACATCTCAAAACAAAAAAAGCTCCGGGTGAAGACAACATACCTCCGATAGACATAAGAAATCTTAGCAGAAAAGCAATAATATTCTTAACCAAAATTTTCAATTCCATATTCCGCCTTCGACACTTTCCTACTACCTGGAAAGCAGCAAAAACAATCCCAATTCCCAAACCAATAAGGTCTCAGCGATAGTCATAAGCTATAGACCAATCAGCCTTCTCAACATTCTTTCAAAAATAATTGAAAAAATACTTTTGAAGAGGTTAAACAGTTTCATATATCTAAACAATATTATTATTAGTGAGCCATTCGGATTCAGAAACCATCATTCCACGGTAGCACAGTTAGCAAGATTAACAGATTATATTACGGCAGGGTTTAACGAAAAGAAACATATAGGGATGATCTTGCTGGACATAGAAAAAGCGTTTGATACAATGGCTTATGGCACAATGGTTTATTGTACAAACTTATTACCTATCGGTTCCCTCCCTGCATCATACATACTATACATTCATTCCTTTCCAATAGATCTTTTCAGATTACAATTAACAATTCCACATCCCCTAAATATCCCTTACCAGCAGGTCTTCCTTAAGGATCCTGTCTTTCACCAACGCTATTTAATTTACACATAACGGACCTACCTTCATTTTAAGATTATTGCACCATTGTATGTAGAATTTTATATTACATTAAGCCATAACTACATAAGTCCCTTGAAAAATCTCCAGATTCCTTGAAAAATGATTGAGCCAGACAAACGTATGTCCACCAAAAGTTTTCCTAGTAGACTTACGCTCTTCTGATTCTGAGGTTCAGATATTTGTTTCCAATCTGTCTTACGATAAAACTAATTATAAACCTAATAAATATAAGTATTTATTAAAGATAATTATATGCCCATGACACGGCGATTTACACTAGTTCCTTCAAGATAGACACAATAGAAAACAGATTAAAATCATTATACTTCAGATTTAATAAATATTATAAAAAATGGAAAATAAAAATAAACGAACAAAAAACATCTGCAATAATTTTTACAAAAAGAAGGTCCAACATACCATAACATATCTATCTAAAAAATATACAAATCCCTTGAACTCAAACTGTTACCTACCTTGGTCTGGAACTAGATAAACGATTGACATTCACACCTCATATAAATAACAAATGCGACAAAGCCAAAAAACTTTTAAGTACTATGGCTCCATATTTCAGAAGAAAATCCCCACTGTCGATCAAAAACAAAATCATTCTGTATAAATCAGTCATAAGAACATTGCTGACGTACGCCTCTACCGCATGGAGCTACACCTGTGACTCAAACTATAAAAAAATTGAAAGGGTGCAAAACAGAGGCATGGGAATAATAAATGACTACCTCAGATGTACAAAAATAACCGACGTGCTACTCGAATTAGATTTTCAGACAATTAAACAATTTATTCACACACAGACCAGAAACTTTTTCAACTCTACAAACAGTTCAGACAATCCTATAATTCAAACAATAGGCAATTATAACACGCAATCCCTAAGAAGATACATACACAAACGTACAAACCACATATTACTATAACAATATTTTGCTAATAAGACATCCAAAAGTTATTGTATCAGCTCGAAATTAAATTTATTGGAACACAAATAATATATAAGTTAATTATCCAAAATGTTGATAAACTTAACGCACAAAAGCTAATAAATTATTCATTTTAGTTTTTTTTTTTATTATATATTCGCTTTTATCAATCTATTTTTTTTTCCTTATTTTGTAGGTTTTTTTTATTTTTCCTACTGTTAAAATTATATCCATTTTAGCTAAGCTCAGCTGACTATGTAGTGTAAATTGTTTTATTACCAAAACATGTATCAATATTTAATATGTGCAATTGTAAACTGTTTAATCATTTGAATAAAACTTTTATTATTATATTATATATATTATCTATGGATATAATTTTCCAGAAACCGGATGGTTGGAAATCTGAATTTAAATATCAGGTCATAACATTCCGCATAGACAAATGCATAAATTAAACTTAAGTAATTAGCCTTCCCTGTTATCTTCTGTTTAAACCTTCGTGTATTGTAAAAGAATAATATGTTATTCATATTTCACCTAATGAATCAGCTTGAACTAATAATTTAATATTCGTTTTTCAATCATATAATGAAAAAACCTGGAATATTTCAGACAGAGTAGAGGAGAAATATCAATTCAATTTTTTAGATACCAATCGCCATTTTTTTTTTAACATGAGGAAATAGAAAATCAATCATTGAAACAATTTTAGCCAGAGGTTAATCTTAATCTTACTCTTTTTGAGTCCATTGGGTTATAAAAAAAAAGTAAAGTATTAAATATGTCTAGGGAAGCAGTTGTAGTCGACTTCTGCTTGTAATATTACAGGAGCCAGAAACAAGATTTCTCACAATTAAAAAATTCACCTAAAAAGTTCAGGATGTATAGGAAATGATAAAAGTCTTACTAATTCCTTTAATAATTAAAGCCATTAATAATTTATTTTCCAGAAAATTCACTCATGAAACAAACAAATTATTCAATATAGCAATGGCATATTATAAAATCAAAACCACCCATCAGGAGAATAAAATGATTTTACTAATGGGTGCACGAATATCGAAAAAAAATATCTATAAATTATAGAAAAATAGTGTATTCTTTAACGAAAATAGACAAAACCGTAAAAATGTCCCCGCTAGGAATATTCTAATTGTTTTCATCTCTGTTGGTGTTTATATATCCCAAACTAGAAAAGGATTTTTGCTTAGTTTTAAGTTTTTAACTACCAAATGTAAAAAAAAATAAGTAGTCCAGTAATAAGCAACTTTAAATTTCACATAAATTCGTTTGCCCAATACATTGAACCAAATTTAGGCCATTGATGTTATAATGAAGTGTATTGGTTGCCGTATGTCAGCTATTACATACAATGCCGTATTTGTAATGTTAATGCTATCGTATACTATATGTTGGAAAAAAAAATCTATCCATTACAAAATATTGAAAATTCAATTGATTAGATTTCTATAAATTTTTCAATGTAATATATATTAAATAAAAAAAAAAAAAACCTGTTGAAAATGAATTTAGCTTAAAAAATTTAAATTATAATTAACAGTTTAAGTAATGAGAAAAGTAAAATAGTAAAGGGATAGAATAAAATCGAGACATATATTATAATGACATTGTAAAATGTTTATAATGTAAAAGAACAAAAATAATACGAATCCGTCCAAATAGCATAGAAATTACAGATATATTTCATAGCTCTAAAGATGCTTTACAATGTAAGTTTAATAGTCAGCACTCGATCAATGACATTTTATTTTGGTTATACACCAACAATCATCTCCTTTATTAAATTAATCATGAATATCAGGAGTGAACCATTTTCATGTTATGCAGAGAAATCTAACCAGGAACAGAACGAACGACACGGCCTCCTTCCAATTCCAATTTCCTCAACACCAATTTCAATAACTCCTTCTTTCTCTGTTCCATTGCAGACGTTAAGTAATTCAGCGGAATCAATAATCTATATAACATTGGCGAAAGTTCGACATGAACAAAAAAACAATTAATTGGATTTAAATAGAACTGTTAAAAAACGTTTAGGAGAAATGTGTTCCCGTGAGAACGAACTTTGGCGCCAGGCTATTTGAGACCTGGGCAGGTAAGAGTATCAACTTGCTCCTAATTTAATTATTAATTAATTACAGAATCCTATAGTTATTCCGTAAACATTTATTCTACGTTTTGCTACAAGCGGCTAGTTGCTTTAATAGATTATTATTTTAAAATTTAAGTATTTAAGTACGTACAAACTTCAATTATTTAGAGTAGGCAATCTCTAAACCCCTCACATTAACAGTTACATTCATATGTCATCTAACATGTATATGTACATGTGTATATGTGTGTGTGGGTGTATATATATTATATAATGCGATAGTTAAATCTTGAAGAAAGTAGTTGGAATAAAATATGAAATGAATGAATTTTTAAATGGAGATCGGTTAGCTTGAATAATATTGTTCAGAATATCTATTATATAATGAATAACAATGTGTGTACAATGCACATTAATTAAGTGTACATTTACTTATTAAGAATTGCTTAAATGTGTTAAATTATCTGAAACATTTATAGGAGTTAAAATGAATCTGTAGGCATTTGATTTATTTAAGTTTCTTTATTTTTCAACGTTTGGGAATTTATAATATATTTTTGGTTTTTAAAACCGGCAATTGATAGTTGATTTACATGCTATTAGCAAGTTTTTATAACTATTATTTTTATATTTACTACATGTACTTTTGAGTACAGTTGTCATTTTTAATAAATAATATAAAAAAAAAAGAAAGATTACGCATTATTCAGAAAAAATTTATTTAAACCTTTAATTATCAAAATATTCCTATTTTGTTTAAAATTATTTTTTCTGTACAATATTTTTAAAACAAACTAAAAATTGAAGTAATAAATGTAGTAAAAAGAACTATCATTGCTGTATAACAAGTTGTATTGAAAGTTAATACAAAGGTGGCTTAGTTTAAACTGACGAGATATTTCAGTTCAAGAGTTACACATTAGTTCAAAATTCAACGAAGTCGTGAAGATTACGAGAAAATTTCCTATTGAACACAGCTTTGAGAAGATTATGATTAATGAATTGCCAAGACATTTGGTGTTGGTTGAAAAACTCAAATGTAAATACATTACCAAAACAAAAAAAAAAATAATAATAATAATAATAAATAAAGAAAAAAAAGAAAATCCGTTGTCAGTTAACTTGATCGGCGAAGTATAGGAAAGTTTCCTGACTATCTAAAGCTCTATAGTCACGCCTGTAAGCGGTGCAGGGTGAGAACAAAACAGGACACTGCTGCAGCTGTTCGGAGGATGGATGTGTGCCAAGTGCCATCCTTAAACACAACTTTCAACTTAAGCTGTCCCATGATGGAAGTAACGACATGAAACTCGCTTGCACCTAAATTAAGGTCAATGTCTAGAAAACCCATCACCTGATTTCTTGTTTCAGCAAATACAGAGTAAATGCATCGATTATGTGCAAGGGCGTAATAACCTAGATGTTGAACGCCCAAAGGAAAACCACAGTCTAATCGATGATGTATTTTATTTTTAGATAATACTGTATGCCAAACAGAAGTATGATGATGATTAGAGTATACATATTCATTTCTTAAAAATCTATACATTATATTATTTACTTATTTTTCAACTTTAATAATTTACATTATTGTTGAAATTAGTTCAATAATTTATCATCCAATGAATTTCTTTTCTTTTTATTATCTATACATTACTGACGTAATATGTATTATTATGTATGGTCAGATATAAATATAATTCTTATTAATGGAGTATTTGTTGACTGAGAAATTAATATAGGCTTAGAATGTTGGAGTAAGCAGTCATAGATACACAGGAATTAAAATAAAATTTAATTTGCTGTGCGGACGTTTCGACTTACATTGCAAGCTTTCATCAGGGTGTCAGCGGAGAGTGACTTTACGAAACTAATAAATATGATAGTTTATATAGTTTTTAGTTAAAAAAATATTAATCAGTTCAAAATGAGCCACCATTGTTTTGATTTTTCATAAATCAGTTTCAGTGTCATATAGCGACTTCTTATAAAAAAAAGTATATTATACATATATAATGATGAGTGTCTGAGTGTTTAATAAGGTTCTTAAGGTTCAGTAAATAATATCACAACATATTTTAGCGACGTTTCGAGACTATATTGTTCTCATAATCATGCCCTACAGCGAAAAAACAGGTTACAGGTTCTCATCATCATAGCAATGTTGCTGGTATAACATAGGAATATCCACCAGTCTTATTGTAATGACGATAAAAAGTATTATTATTTTAACTTAATATATGTTATTTATTTATTCATGTTTAAAATAGTAAGAAGTAACATAATAACGTAATTTATATAAGTTGTGTATTACTTTTACTGCCTGTATATTATAGTTTTGCATTGAACAAGAAACAAAGACTATAATGTTATAAAATGAATTAAAGTTATATAAGTGTAAAAAAAAAATAGCTAGAAAACAGTCATAAAAAGCCCTGTGTAGTTAAAGAATGTTAGAAAATAAAAATGAATAGATTAAATTACAATGCAAAATAGCTACTTATAATTTAAAAAAAAGCAATGATATGAATCATATCATTGTGTTTTAGATAGTTTAGTATGTCATAACTTAAAACTTTGTTATTTAGTTGGAACTTCAAATGAAAGGTAATTAAATCTATTATTTATAAACAACTAGTAAACAAAATAACAGTTTAAAAACATTGGTAATTACCAGCTCATCTCAAAGATAAAATCTAGATACTACTTGGCTAGTATTGAAAAAACCCTAGGTATGATTGAGTTTTTTTTTAATCAAGTATTAGAAATGGGTTTTTACGATTTTTAAATATTTTTCAATTCGATGATGACTATTTTTATGAAATGTTAACTTTTTTCATATTTTTTGTTATTATAATAACGGTTTCCTGTCTGTATCCAACCGTTTTGAATCGCCTATCCATAGATTATCACTTGGATATACAGATATGGCAATATGTTTTCCCTATCTCTCCCAGTGATATGTACATACTGAGGCCTATGCTGGCTTTTCCTTCATAACTGTCACTTTCCCATCCGCCACCTCTTGACAGCGGGAGATTTGACGCAGTACTCGTATCCGGGAAGATCTAAATGTTGCCAGTACTCTGTTTCTAAAGCCGTCTGAGCTTTGTTATTACAGTATTATAATATAAAGTGGTCCTGCGAGTGTTAGCTAACTGGGAAGGGTAGATCGTCAACGGGACGGAACACACCAAGGCCAGGGTCAGTGTGAAAGTGGTCCCTGACTCGGCGTAGAAAGTGACTGTCTTCGGTCCTCCGCTGCCCCAGATAGCCAACCTGCAAGTCCACATCTGGAGCCTGTATCGTTTTATGATTAATGAAATCGATCATTAGGATAATAAATCGATAGTTTTATGTCCCTTCTACAGGATGAAGGTCTACCATGTCGGTCCACTTAGATAAATTTATTATGACACTTAATGGCAAATCGTACATTATTCAAGACAATCTTGGACTTGAATTGCTATAAACTATGTCAATGCCTTTGAACGTACTCAGATTATTGCTAAAATTTCAGTTTATTTCCATACTGGAAACAGATGTCTATATTTTTTTTTTTGACCATATATATTATTATCAGCGACAGGGAAGAGCAATAAGTAATAGTACTATTAGTAGATGTTCATGCCTTATTTACAAGAAAATCAAATATTAAAATATAATATATTATATGAGAACAACGAAATAATTAAGGACAAAAAAAATAAATAATAGAGGAGCTATCCAATGGTTGTACTCTAATGAAATATTTAAAAAAAAGAAGAAGATCCTGAGGCCATCTTCTTTTCAGACGCCTCGAAGGATTGCCAGAAATGAAATGGGAAGCACGTTGTGCAACAAGTGGATTTGGATTTGCAGCTTCTTGTCTTTCAATCTTTTATGACGGTTCCAGGTAAGTCTCTTGTCCAGATAAAATCTAAGGTATCTTATCTGTTCTGCATTATTTAATGGTACTCCATTAAAGGATACAGGAACAGGATAAGGTAGGTTTTTGACGTAGGATAAAGGTTATTTGCTTGGTAAATTAAAAGTTAAAATTGCAATCATTCTAGGTATACAAAATATACACTTAGTCTCTGGATTTTCGAACGAAACCTGTCCCCCACTTATGGGGGGACAAACAAGATCCATAGAGATCCTAGCGCTGTTCTCTCAGATGCGTCACTGCTAGAGTGTCTTGCTGTATTAGAGTGTCAATTTTCTCTCTGTCAAAACTGCTTTGAAAAAATCCACAGAAACCCAATCTATTTGCTTGGACTTTTTGTGCCATATAAAGGTGTTATCCTCTCATTTATCTTCGATCGACGATTTTTTATTTTTTTAAATGATTCCTTAATTATTTAGGCCAATCAAGAATTTTGATTCCCGTTTTTAAATTTTTGTGGGGTTACGGGTTCGTTGAGCGGTAGCACTTTACCTAGGGTTGACCTAATGTATGGTTCTCCATTAACCACAGGGGAATCAAGCTCTCTGAGAGCGCTCTGCGATGGGTCCTTACCCTTCGAAGGCCGCAGAAGTCGGAGGAGTTTAACCGCAAGGTGCAACTAGCCTTATCGCTCAACTGGGGCAGATCAAATATTGGACTCTACGCACTCACTTCCCATCATTGGCAGAATGTTAAAGGAGAAGAAGAAGAAGAATATTTGTAATAAACAATAGTCTGTTAAGAATAATCTTGTTCCGTGGAGATTTTCTATATAACCCTTTGTGAAACGCAGACATTTTAATACAATTTAGAATGAAATATGTTCGGGATTCTGGATAAATATGTCCATTTCTGTAAAGTATCAACAATACATTCTCTATGCATGTATATTTACAAAATGAAAACAATAAAAATCGATCAATTAAATATTATTACGCAATATGTCATTAACATATTACTGCAGCATTAGCACTGATTAGATCCTTCTATTATCTGTCCATTAATCACCCACAAGTATTGTTTCTGGTATTATACTTGTTTAATCTAGTATTTATTCAATAAAATATCATAATCGAAAACAATTTACATTTAGTAAGTTTAACTCATATGACAGTGGTCTTTTGCCATTGAAATATACAAGAATTTTTTAACAATTTGCTTAATTTTATTTATTTTTTTATTGACTGCAGTATTTTTTAAACCTTAGCAGTCTTTACATCTAATCTCTTGAGGGGAAAACCGACGTTAGTCCGGCACAATTGAAATTTGGAAAGTGCCACACGGCTGTGAAGTGCAGCGGATGCCAGTGGCGCCAACCTAACCCTAGTTAGAGAAATGAACAAGTTGGCAGCCCTGTCAGGAAGTTATTCAGCAGTTCCTTTTGATAATAAACCTGCACGTAGCCTTCTTTTTGAGGTTTGCCTTCACGCAGTTTAAAAAAAAAAAAATAAAAAAAAAAAGAGTTTAATATATACACTATATCTTGTATGTTTTTTATGGTGTTATCATATAATACGGAAAATACATTTTTTTTTTCACCGCTATTGGGTGTGATCGTGGGATTAGAATTTGTTGTTCAGTTTCTGTCTCTGTTTGGTCGAATTAAAAAATTAATTAGTAATATTAATGGGTAGAATTTAAAATTTTTATTTTACAATTTATTGAAATTTACAACTGTACAAATATACATTAAGTAAATGTGTTTAAAACGCTTACAATAACATGGTAAAACTTGAAAGTAACTACTCATTAGTAGCACTTTAATGAATATAAAATTAAAGTTCAAATCAAATATAATTAATTTAGCTAAGTAGCATTGATTCTTTTTAATATAATAAATTTTAATTTGTGAAAATTAATTAAATTTATAGTTTACGATAAGACGGAGTGAGTAATATATAAAATATCATCGGGAAAAAAATATGTATGTATGTATATAATTTGTAGTGTTGTAAAAGTAACTTAATTGGTTGTGGTACTTCCTCCCATGGTCCTGGTGTAGGTTTTATTGTTTTTAGTTTGTTATTTGTCGATTTGGAGCTTAACCGAAATTAACAATTTTGAATATCGAAATGGAATTAATTAAAGTGATTATTTCGGATTTATATATATTTACACAATGGATTTGGTTGCTAATGATGGTGAGCCGATAGTGAGTCAGAGCATATTAGGTATTTTTTGTCCCATATCTAGTGTTTTTATATAATCTAAGACTAATTTAATTGTTTAAAGTTTTGCCGAGTAAAAAGTACAGATGGTAATGAGTTACGTATTATTTCTGAACCTGAATCACTGAGGCCGCACCTTCTTTAGATTTTCACCTGTTATTAATTATAAACAGTGAATTTTTATAACAGGAAATGGCCTCTTTAAAGTAATATATTGATGAAGTATGACAAACGTTGTTTTTCAATAAATGAACAAGAGTAATATTAAATTTATTAGAAATAAATTGCCAAGGTTGAAGTGGATAAGGACAAGAGATTTCTACTTTGTAGGACTTGAATTGAGTTATTAATCTAAGACAACCAGGGTGACTTTTATCTATTAGATATTAGAAAGATATATTAGAGATTATTACGTTTTTCTGAACAACTTGCTCCAGCTAAGATTTATTGCAGATAGTAAGGTGTTTCCTCGATTTAACTCATTATATTTATATTTATCTCTCTTCATTAGGGGCTCAATAGATTGTCAGGGGACTTGATTTATTGTTTATTGTTATATGTAACTTGTACAAATAAAACCTATCGAGAGTCTTGGATTCAGTGGATGGTAAGATTATATTGGTTCTTGACCAAATCCTTATACAAAAAGATAATTTGGACAAAATCAAACCCAACCGCCTGGTATTTCCCCAATTCAGGGTGCCTACTTTATACTGTCTGGATGCGCCCTAGGAATGCCTGTACCTTAATATGTAAACAAATAAATATTTATCTTTCTCAGCCGTACTCTAACCTGAATCCGAGAGTTCAACGCCTCCCAAACTTAGCAACTGATCTCTTAAATTACTAAATTCCAATTTATAGTTTTGTGATTTAAAATTTTCATGTCCTTTGGTTTGTGGATAAGTAAATTTTTTTAAATTGTATTAAGATTGTATTTTTTTGGTCCATCTAAGCCTGAAATTTTTAGCTGATATATGCCAGGGGTAGAGCAAGTTGGTTGAAGCTGGAATATAGCGAGGTCGAGAATGAGCCAACATTCATCGGCAGGTAGTTGAACAGGTTTTCTTTTTTGTTTTTTCAAAATTATTTACTTTTTTATTCGTACTACCTCTTTTATTCTTACAAATTATCAATTAACCGTAATAGTTATTTTTTTTTTTTTAATGATTTCAGCAATCCTTAAAATTAATTTTTAAATTTTTTTCAGGAAAAAAAAATCTGAATTGGGCCTTGATAGATTGTAATGATTGCCTCATGAAAGCCGGTTGGCTGACTTACCCCACGCTGTTTGATAAAGATACGTGCAAAACGGGACCCTGCTAGACTTTGAAAAAAAAAGTGTGAAATAAAAGGAGAGAAATAGATATGTTTGTGTAACAATCGCGTAACAGTTGCGGCAGTCGTGTTCTTGGAGTCCATTTTATGCTTTTCAAAAAATGTCCGACGTGCGCGATGGATTCTGTTACAAGTTGGACAGGTCAAGATCAGTCGGTGAATAGAACATTGTCGTCCATTGTTATCCCATTGATAATATAATTTGGTTTTCATTTATTGTGTACTAACCTTTAAATCGATCTTAAATGTAGTGGCGTTTATCAATACGGGATTGTTTTAAAAACAAACCAAGTTTCTTATTCCATCATTTTAAAACTCAATATACTGCCTACCTTAAAATTGTTTGGCAGAGTAGAACATATTAGCGCAGGATACTTTCCGTAAAAATACAACTCTTGGGGTTTTGAAGCAAAAGTTACACTATTGATTAATAGCTTAACTCCTTATTTTGCCAATGGCTTGTTAAAAATAAATTATGCTGTTTAATCAAGCTATTTGATGGTGCAGTGTTGTTTGTCAAGATTTAGTATTCAAAAGTACCTTACATCATACTTAAATGGGTTTTGGACGAATAATAATGTTTAGATTTACAATAATAATCAATACGGGTTTTCTTATTCTTTTTTTTTAATATATGCGCCACGTATAGATATCTTTAGGTATCTGTTTGCACCGACGAAATGGTTCCTCGGCAGATAGAAATCTTAGACGGGAGTCCCCTACGGGCGACAAATCTGTCCAAGCAAGCGATAAAGGCTTCGGTTGTTAGGTGTGTAGCAGGTTCAACATGGCCGGCTTTGGTACTTAACAAACAAATAACAGAATATAGGGATTTAAAATTTACACCTTTTCGGCGGCCGGACTCTCTAACATGAAGGGACCAGCATATCGATTCCAGTGATCACAAAAGGTCTCTCCCTCGTTCAAACCGAGATGGTGGAAGGTCTGGCCATCGTAGGGGTAAATTTTTGGTGCGATCTCTCGATGACAAATGATACATTTGTGAATTCTTGATCGCAATAATCCTTCTGGCTGAAACCATCCAATAATTCCGGAGTAAAAGAGAAAATAAAAGTTTGGACCAGGATGGAGATATGTCCTGTGGTAGTGGTCACTCAGTAACGCATTCGTTTACAGGGCAGCCTTTGGAGGAAGTAATATTGGATTACTTAGCGTTAGATGGTAAAAGGGCTGTTTTTTTCAATCGACCGCCCACCCTGAGGATTCCCTCGGTATCTGAGAACGGAGATAGGCGTTTGTAAATTTTTCCCCAACGTCTTTGGAATCCGATGGGAAATAATGTTGTTGAACACATCTAATTAGTAGTTTAGTTCCATCACATACTCTGCAGCTAAACTTAAGGGTCCAAAGGTCCTTCCCATGATATGGAACTTTCAGGTTTTTCGAGGAACCGAACTATGTAGGAAAATAGGCTGCATATTTCCCAAAAGCCACGAAACACGTTCCATGGATTTCTATTAGCGATATGAGTCTGGAGTATGACTGTTCAAAATTAGTGCGTTAGGTTTCACTTCTGGCTCCGCGCGACCAGGATACTGTAATGAGCAGTACACATTTCGGGCCAATCGGGGATAATTCCCCTTTTAACCACGGGAGGTCCATACCACCAACAGTTTCGGGAGGCAGCGAGAGCATTCGGAGGTAATGCCCCGCGGGACGAACAAGGCGGCAGGATGAGTAGGGTACGAAAGAGGACGGACACAAATCAGGCGAGCTGGTTGAACCGAACAACGCGTTACGACAGAGGGGCACAATGTTGTTATGGTGGGGAGACAACGAAAAAGGCCAAACTAAGGAAAGCGTAGATGGCTAAAAAACAAGAAGAAAGGGATGGAGAAAAGGTCAATAAAGGGTGACAGGAGCTCCGGGTGTGGGGCCAGGACAGCGCAGGCGCACAAGGGCAACGGGGAGAGGGGAAGACGGGGGAAGGAGGGCGAGACAGGGTCGTAAACTAAACGAAAGGAGGTCACAGGGTGGCGTGACATAACCGGAAGAGAAGCAAGCGGCAGAGCCGGTTTCTGATGCAGCAGCAAATCCCACTAAATCAATATGTACAGTTGTTGTTGAGGAAACACACAACGAGGTGATTCGAATCAAGCGCCGAATCCAGCGGGGGAAAGAGACATTGAAAGAATTCCCCGATATACTGGACAGATAATTGCTGGTGGCAAGATGGGCACTCCCAAGCTTAAGTCTTTTAATACTCCCCAAGCCTTCTGCAAATATGATTTTGCCGTAAAAAGTACAGCAGTGGACAAGGTAGCCGAGAGGACGTCAACAATTGCGGCGACAGCCGACATGATTCCCCGGGTTAGTCAATCTTAATTGTTAAAGGTCTGAATCTGAGTATAAAGGGCAATCACTCACGGTAGCCCCCAGCTGCATACCCAATCACTTAATGGATTTGGTGCATTTGTTTCATAAAATGAGGCGTTTCTTGCTGGCCGTCATTTAAGAAAAGATACTAGTTTTGAATCGTTGCTCAATTTGCCCATTTTTTCAAAGGCCATACCTCCCCTCTTGAGCAAATCTTATTCTTCTGAAGTTGAGCCGCTTCCTCACGAGTATTTTGCCCCAGTTTAATATTCGTCCACATATATGTTATCCTTCAAGCGACCCGGATGCTTGAGGGTAGGTGGGTTCCCTCCATCTAACACCAACTGATGAATCACCCGTATAGCTAAGAGCACGGCGAAGAAGAGAGCCCAAATGTTACATCGATTTAATTGATATTCACTACTGGGTTCAGAGGAGTCAAATCTAAATAAACAAAAATGTTGATATGGGTAACATCATCCGGATGCCTTAATATTGGAGGTACATTGGCGAAATATCTGAGGGCCCTCACAATGGGAACCGACGAAAATTTAAAAGTACATGCCCTAATGTCTAATTGAAGTTCGAACCTATTAACAGATGGTCGTTCAAAGACCCAGCTCAGTAGAATGAAGAGGCCTCAAAACCACACGAATTTTTCGAATAATTTTTGGTCTTTCATCACAAACATTGGTGTGGAAGAAGATACCTTAGATGGATTGCTTTGCAGGTGCATATATAATTTGCTTCCAACATGCTTTTCATAATATCGGTATATTTGTCTTGTTAAGTCGGGCATTTTTAATGAAAACGGTGGCGTCCTAACGTAAGAAATTCTATTGAAATCAGTACTGTACTAACATGCCTAAATTTGGTGGAGTTAAAGTCTTTAAAGGGGAACCGGACCATATCACGGCCATTCGAAATCTCTTGAGTGAGTTGAGCGGAAGTTGCCTCTTCCGCCATGATGTTTTGTGGATCTATTTTAATCAACTTTCGGGAACTGTTTCAATTTTTCCCAAAATGTTTTCCATTGTTTGCTGGCAGAGTGGTTTTCAATTTGTGATTGATATGGCTGTTAATAGTGCAACAAGTGTGTATCCTGTAGACCCACGGTATTTATTTAAAGGTCTCAATTATCCCCCAGCCAAAAATCGTTTTTGAGAAGGTTTAGGGTACCCAGCTTCTTATACACTCACCAGTAAAATTTTCTTTTTCTCCAAATCACATCAGCCCCGAGTAGAAAATCTACTGGACCTGTTTTCCCGAATTTTTCGTCTGCTAAAGCATACTGGCGGAAATGTTCCAGAATCACTTCCGGTCTAGGACAGGAAGGTAATACTTTCTGTAATTTTTGTAATTGAGTACTGCATCTGTTTTAGTTTGAAGCTTCGTGACATAGTTTTATGTACGAAATTGCACTGCGTGCACAATTTCCTCCTTTACTTGGACTATCCCCAAAACCAAACTCACTATTGGGGATTAACATTTTCGCTTTAGAGCCAAACTTTTGTGCGCAGGCTGACGAAATGAAGAGAACTCTGTGGAACCTACTGTCGATCAGGAGTTCGAATGGGTAATTTATTTTCCATGGCTACCCTCCTTTTATTCTAGCTATCGCGGTACCCAACAACACAGAAACCTAAGGATTAGACACCCGAAGATAAAATAGAGCCTTTATATTCATTACTTTTCTGTTTTATTCTTTTCTCCGAACCAAAATATTTTCTGAAACTGTGCTTTTCCTCTAAAGGCACATTGCCGTTTGGTGGGGAAGATGAACTTCTCGATATTTTTCCACTATCAAATAAGAATGATCTAATGTGTAGAACTTTGGAAATGTAATAGGGAATGGTGGTCGCTTTTTACAATGTTGGCACGAACTAAGAGAAGAGCATTTACGTAGCATAATGAACCCTGGACAACAATTAATTACATAAATTTAGGGACGATTTTTATCTTATCAACCCTTTGTACGAGGATTCAAAGCACAAAGCTCGGGCATTTTCGGAGACACGGTGGTCCTTTCCTGACATAGGGGACAACCAATGTATGGATTTAGGGACTATTTGTGGACATTAGGACTCGTTTTGTTATATTTTGTGATCTATGGGGTAGTGAATTGTAAGTATAAGAGCCCATATTTGATGTTAAAGCATCTGCTTGTAATTGCATACATTGTCTCTGAATAAAATTTGTAAAATCTTCAAAAGTAGGAATTTCGGATGTAGAACCGAATTCCGTTTCAAAACGTTCTCTTGTCTTTGTATCAAGTAATCTTAAATCGATATTATTATTCTCACTATTTTCTGTAATAAAAAAGCTATGAAATAAATGACAGCCATGGTAACTATTCATTGCTTATTTCGTAAAGGTAGCATTAATGAAAACTCAGTATGTTCAGTAGAAACATATAGAAACAGAATAGGTTCAAAGTACTGATATATGTAAAATAATTTTACGATAAACTGATGACATAAATTAAAATGAATTTATGCTTAAATTAACTAATTAAAATATAATAAATGAAGTACACACATTTGTATTTATTGTAATTATTTTTAAAGTAAACAAAATCACTTAAATAAATAATGAGAGTTGATTTATAATAATGAGGCTAGGAATATGATATGCCCTTAGAATCTTTGAGTTGGCTATTATAACTTGGTCGGCAATATCCTGAACACCATATTTTTCCTTGCACCATGTTTTTACTTTTGAGTTTTGTTACAAGAAAAAGAACTTGAATGAATAAAGTAAACCCAGAATGTAAAGTTGCTCGGTCAAAACTTAAGACCAATGTATCAATAAGCAAACGGCAAACTAAGATCATCAAAGTATCCTCTGTAAATGGCGCGACCTTCTTTAAATACCTCAAACTGCATCCATGTTTGACAGTAAACGAAAATTCGAAAATGGGATCTATTCACATTCAAACACAAGAAGTATGTCTTCTAAAGATATTTTTCACAGAAATACAAACATGGTGGTTGAAAACAATGCATTTTTTAAAATAACTTATTCATATTCTCTTCAACACATTTAATTGTTTAAACTTTATAATATATAAGACGATAGCAGATGATTTTATTCGTAAAATTAATTGATCTTCTTTGCAGTAGTTTTCAATATATATCAGTAAAAAGAACTGTTGAAAAAAGAAAATTGGTGTATTTATCGACATCTGTGGAAATATTGGCAACTGTTTTCCTTTGTTTATTGATGTTATTACTGAATAACAAAATGCATCAAGTAAATTTGCTGCTTAAAAAAAAATAATGAAATGACGAAAACCTATAGATAAAATACTTATTGGTTATACTGCAAATGAGAAAAAATCATAACCTGAACAAAAGGTCAATAATGACTTGACAGACATGGGGGATGCCAATACGTTTTCAATGGCGTGATCTTGTTCGATAACGGATGTGGTCAGCATATAAAGATAGCTTTTTAAAGAGAAAATGGAGTTCTTATAGTAACGGAAATGACCTATAATAACAAATACTATTTTGTGAAGCACTTCTGGACTGTTCTAAAGAAAAATACACAAAACAGGACGAAAATTGCCAATATTGAATCCTGTAATAAGGAAATCCCTGTATATAAAGCTCAACATAATGGCAAGTCTATGAGACCATTTCGATCGAAAGAAAACGCAGTGTCACTGGTCTATTGATAATGGCTAAAGACCTGGACTAGGATGTGGACCTAGAGGGAGGTGTAGACTAGGATGTAGACTCTGAGAGAGGTGTTGGACGGTTCTAGCTTTGAACAGTGGCTGCTGATCTTGAGGCTTGTGATCGACTGGCGTGAAGATCGATCTGTTTCTTCTTTTTTTTCTTCGAGGCGAGGTCGCAGACACTTCTTATGATCGCTGTCCTAGAGCGGCTGTGCCTTCGACCGTGACATACAGCTGTCTGCTCATTGTATCTCTATTTCTTTGGAACTTCTCTCAATTATAGGGTTATTAAGATCAGAAATCCTATATAATTTTAATTTACAAAATTGGAATATATATATTATATATATATATATATATATATATATATATATATAAAATATATATTTTAAAAATATTATTGCTAGATGAAAATTCTCATTAATTTGTTAATCATCTCAAGTGAAATAATCATAAGAAGATCTGGTTTTGAGATAGGTTATATATTTTAATTATATAGAACTGAATTATCAATTTCATTTAAACTTTATTAAGTCATTTTTATCTGCAAAATGAATCCATCAATAATGGAACACAACTATAATATTGAATATTTATGTAGTTGTTTTTTTTTTGCTGTTTTTTAAAGTTTTTCAAGGACGATTAAATGTAATATCAAAGTATAATATTTTTGTTTACTTCTGATTTAAGATATAGTGATCACTGGGTCCCCCAGGAAATAAATTTTAACCTGCACAGGAGGGGTTTGAACCCACGACCTTCAGTACCTAGCTCTAACTCACTCGGCCATCGAGCCCCCTATAATAATAATAATAATAATAAAGTTCTTTATTTATTCTGGGACCTTAAGTCCCTTAAGAATAAAAAATAATGTACAATCAAGGGCCTTCAGAGCCTTAAAATAAAATAATATTTACATAACAAAGTAACAGATAATAATAATAATAAAAAAAAAAAGAGCAGAAAGAAGATATTAATAAAAAGCAACAGAAAATTTATATTAATTTTTTACAAAAAGAAAAGATTTCTTAAATATAAACTGTTTATAATTATAGTTTATAGTTTATAACAACTAAAAAGTGGCTATTGTCAGTTTTTGGAGGACAGGATCTGGTTGGATAGTAGGTGGTTAAAGAAGTGGTATTTGAAAGTAGAAAGGTTAATTGAATGACGAATGTTGAGAGGGATGGAGTTCCAGAGAGAAGAGGATCGGATTACGAAAGATCTGTCGAAAGTGGCTAAGCAATGAGTAGGAGTATGCAAATCTGATTGACGGGATCGGGTTTGGCGGGTAAGAATTGAGTATTTGAGTTGAAGGAGTTCGGAAATGTAAGGTAGATGATGGGATTGAGCGGTTTGAAAAAGTAAGGATGCTAGGAAATACTGGCGACGGTAGGAAGGAATAAGCCACTTTAACTCCGCATAAAACTGGGAAATGTGGGCGCTCCTCGGGATCCCGAAAATAAAGCGGATAAAGCAGTTAAATAGTCTTTTGATTCGGGCCTCGAGATCCCCAGAAACACCCCCATACACAGCACAGCAGTAGTCAAAGTAGGGGAAGATGAGAGAGGTAACTTGTAATCTACGGGTTTCGAAAGGAAGAAGGTGGCGAACGTAATTGAGACGTTTTAGGATAGGGATGGTGCGGCGGGAAATTTACGTGATTTTTCCAGGATAGGGTTTCATCGAAAACGACTCCAAGGTTTTTGACCGAGGAGTAGAATTTGATAGGATCACTGTTCAGGAAAAGGGTGGGAATTGAGGATATGGTTTTTAAGAGGTGACTCGAATCTATTACAATCGCTTTGGTCTTTTCAGCATTTAGATTTAGCTTGTTCTTCGATGCCCAGTTACAGATTCGATTCAGGTCTTCTTGGATCCTTTTAGTGGCTAGTAGTAAGTCAGAGTTGGGAAAGGATAAATAGATTTGGAGATCATCGGCGTAGAGATGATACCGATAATGATGGATGGAAAGCGGAAGGTCATTAATGTAAACAGAAAATAGCGTGGGTGATAGTGAAGATCCTTGAGGAACGCCACAGGATAGGGGTTGGGTCTTGGACGGAGTTTTATTAGGAATAACTACATACTGTGATTGATCGGAAAGGAAGGACTTAAACCAGAGTAAGGCAGATGTGGATAAGGAAAGGTTTCGAAGTTTGGATTGGAGGATGTTGTGGTCAACTTTATCGAATGCTTTGGAAAAATCTAAGAGGATAAGGATAGTTAACTCTTGGCGATCTATTGCGGAAATTGGTATGTTGAAAACTTCAAATAATTTGAGCGAAAAAATACTAGTTATAGAGGAAAATAATTTCAAGATGAAAGTACACCGTGAAAATTGCTCGCCCTGTTCATAAGAAACATAATATGCATATTAAAGATAAGATGTTTTTTAAAGATAAGTCGCACAAGTAAATTAAGATATACTAGAAAGTTAAATGTAAAACATCGTGATAAGGGCAAGGAGAGGACGAAATTCTGGTTGTGAAGGTGAATATGAACTAAGATTCTTGGGAAAGATAAAAGTAAAGCGGAATTCTTGTCTGCATTCAGATTCACGTTTACACTTGCTTAGAGTAGAAAGTATTACCTCTAGAAACTTAAAAGCAGATGATAATAACAGTCAAATTGTAAGTACTTAATGAGGGAACAACCTCACAAAATGTGAAGTATACAATCTAGATTTTATAAAATTAAAACTGGTTGCGTGTGTAGTATAATTCCAAAGTAGGTACAGTTGATATTGTCGTTACCCGGATGAGAGACCGCCGTCTTAACATGTCCATGGTCTACAAGCCACGTTTTACTATTTGGCAGAAGTTCTTGGAAACAACATTCATTACTTTGCTTTTCGACTTTACAACTTTTATTATAATAAAAGGGTTTTTTCAATATTCACTTCCATCTTGTTGGTTTTTTTAACGAGAAATTGTAGTAGAAATATGTATACATGAAATTTCGGTAGTTTTAGTGTTATAAACCAGCCATTTGGATAGTATTTCATTTATTCCTTTTAAATTAGCAAAGCTGTTGAAGTTTTTTTTTATTTATATTTTTTTACAGTCCTAAGCTCAAGAGTTACGAAGTAAGATTAGACACTTAAACAAAGCTGACCCTTAAGTTTATTCAGATATTTAAGAAAATAAATGTCAAGAAACGATAAATTGTTGTTGATCCCGTTTGTCATGAACTTCTGGTTTCATAGAGAATACCGAAACCACCACCTCTTACTCAGATAACCGAATCACACAATTGATAATGATTTTCAAAGTGGTTATTCCCTAGACTAAACACTGTGTGACTAAAACTAATCGTGAATCATTGCGGTCCTTCAGAAAGTTAAGGTGACTGCTTGGAGGTTTATCCCAAGAACAGTATTCTGGGAAGGACATACAGATCTCAGTGCTCCTTATAAGCCAACCTCGCCCAGACATAATCCATTGCTATTGAGATATCAATCACTATATCTAAAATCAGGAGTAAAAAAAAATATTATAATTTGATTTTACATTTAATCGTCCTTAAAAAACTTAAAAACAACATAAATATTCAATGTTGCAGTTGCGTTCCATTAATAATGAAATTATTTTGCAGATAATAAGGATAATATATTTTTAATGAAATCGATGCTTCAGTTCCATTTTATTAAAATATATAAGCTATCACAAAAAGCAGATCTTCTTTTGATAATCATTTCACTTGAGATTAATTAATGAGAATTTTCAACTGGCAATAAAATTTCCCAATTAGGTATATTCCAATTTATCGTTTCTACTAACTCTCACCCCCCCCTCTCCCAATTAACGCAGCCATGTAAAAAAGAAATCTTAGATGATCATGTTTCTCATAATTTTATTTACATCTTTTGATAACATAAATATGACAATATGCCAGAGTAAAGGACAATAGCTAGGAGATAGAGATATTGTGGAATAAAGATTATATTATCATCACGCAATTCTGAAATTTTGATTTAACAATAATATTAGTTTTAATAATAGTTTTTAATTAATTACCAACTCAGTTTTAATAATGTAATATTCAGCCTAAGTTCGCTTGGGACCCGATTAACCAAGTCTTCTATTTTATTATTTTAATTCACTATGTATTATTATTTTCTTTTAACGGAACATCCGATTGTCGAACAAAGACATCAGGCAACTCTGTACAAGCACTACTACGGGAAGGCTGATGGGTTGGGAGGACCGGAAACTAGGAACAAATCATCATTAACAATTTCTCACAAAGAAGGATTTGCTGTGTCGGAGAAGCCAATTAATTTCTCGAAGGCAGGACTGATAAAACATTGTTTGATTTGATGGTTTTCAAATTATGGAAGCAGACAGAATGTCGCCACCTAAACAAAACCAAACAAAAGAAAAAAACTGATTTTTTTCGAAGTTAACTTTTTGATTTAAGTAATTAATAATCTTACTTTTGCATATTATTATTGCATATGGAATAAGTATTATTCGGTAATTAAATACAAATGTTTAGTACGCCGATTGTTTTACTTTATTTTATTTTATTTTTTGTATTTTCCTTACTTTAAGGGTTATCGATCAACCGATGATTTGGTTATCCGAGCCAATCTCGGTTAATCAAGTTCCAAATGTATGCATTTAACAATTCAGACTAAATATTTGCTAAACAATACATAGATGAATAAGAAATATAAAATGTGCTTTCTAGAGCCAGCAGACACACCCTAAGATTAGCCGTAACAAGGGCGGATGGTATACTGTTCTAATCTTTTCTATAAAGTTGAGACTGTTCACGATTTTGTTGTAGTCCGTGACTCCACCCTGACAGATAATCTGGTTCCTTCCATCCTCAGGGAGTGAAATTACCGGACTATCAGGTCTGCAGTTGTTATTGTCAACATTCACTTTTCGGGCTATAATTTTGTAGCCTGTTTTGATAGCGTAATATTATATGTTGAGGGTTATTGAGTGTTTTGTGGCCCATGGTATCTTGAGGTGCGTTACAGACGGTTCCCTTAAAGTCCCAAAGAACACAATGTAATACACCCCGTCCTTAATTATTAGTACAAAGAAATGAAGTGTTTGTGAATCTAACAACATGTGTTAGATTTTAGTGTTTCACTTTTGTTGATTTTTATTTTTTTCACTATAACGTTTTCGATTTCCTTTAACGCAGATTTTCCAATGGAATGTATAATATTTTAAACTAATATAATCATATTTTTTTCTTATTTCATTTTATCTTTAATTTGTAGAATTTCATCTTATTTTCTATTCTGTTTATTTAATTATCATCTATGTACATAGTGCCATTATTGTATTATTGTTTTTCTTTACTTTTTTTATCTCATTATGTCTCTGACCAGATTTAATTTTTTTATACCCGTACTTATTTGTTATTCTTAAGGGACTTTGCCCCCGAATAAAATTATTTTTCTATTCTATTCTATTCCATATAATAGAATTCCATATATTATAATAATAAAATAATAATAACATAATAATATATATTATATTTAGAATAGAAATGTATTTTGTCTCCCGGTTGACATATGACACCATCTAAGAACATTGAAAAAAGAAAAAGAAAAAGAAAAAAGGAATTTGGACTGACTACAATGGTGGTAAAAACAAAAACAGAGAGTAATATTATGGTATGTTCAGTTTTTGGCTGATGAACGTTTTGAACGTATTGAACGTCAATCTTTAATTGGCTGTTGAGTATAAAAAAAATAATTAGTTTTGTTATATTTAAAAAGAAATTCAATGAACTGGCAATGTAAGAATCAGAATATTTTAAGAAAGGGTCACTGCAGACAACGTAAGATTTTTCTCAATAATGTATTATATAAATTGAAATAATAGCCAATTTTTTTTCGATCATAGTGTGATATTTATTCATATGTTTTTCCATCATAATCTATACTACGTATTATATAAAAAGACAAGCCATTTTTCTTTGTGATCACTAACCGCGAAAACTACTGAACCAAGCTGTACTAAATTTTAACCACATCAACTTGATGGTTAAAGGAAGGTTTAGCAATAATAAAATTTAAATATTTTCAATTATATTGCCATAAAAAAGTGATAAATATGTGGTGCTCAGTGAAGTGTCATAATCGACCGATAGGTAGCGAACTCCAATCGAGGGTTGTTACAAAGGTACGGTGTTAAATAGAGATAGGATATTTGTGATAAAATTTATTTATTTTCAATTCAATTGTTATTAAAAAAATGATAAATATATAGAGCGACATGTGGGTCCCAATGAATTTTAAAAATCTAGTTAAAAAACAGAGTTTGCAACTGTAAAACTATTTACCCAACTGTGCCAAATTTTATCTGCAACATCTTCGTAGTTCTACGAAGGTTTAGCAATAATAATAATTAAAATGTATAGTCTTGAGAACCAGAAACGAGGTTTGCCAGACTGTCATATACTTTTATGGTTAGGAATAAAAATCCAAACAGATGGATCAATAAAATTATTTCTCCCAAATTGGATGTCTAATTATACTTTTACGAACTTTTACTCTTCAAACACCTAATAAATGCAATTTTAACCAGGTTAAAAATTACTGTCATGTGTGAAAATATCATTGAAGAAATAATGCTAAATACCATACTTCGATATAAGATTTTTATCGATAAACTAATAAAATTCAACTATTAGTTAAAATAATCTAAGTTTTTTATTTATGAGAGCGAGAAAAGCCGCAACGGGGTATGCTAGTATTTAATATTTATTTTTATTTTATATTTTTTATCCTTATCATACAACAAGTAAATGTGTTGATAGTGAATACAATGACATGTAAATAACTTGTGAAGAACTATTCACTAGTAGCACTTCAATAAAATCTACACTAAAAGGTCTCTAGGCCATTTTCTTTTCAGACGCGGAGAACGATCAGGGATGGAGGAGGAAGCAAGTTGGGAGACTAGTGGATTGGAGTGGTTATGTAGCTTACTATGGAAGGATAGGTGTCTGGTTTGGGCTAAATTAGAAACATATGGAACTTTAAGATCTTTATGCATAAGTTTATTGATCACAAAGTAGGGAGCATTGAGGATTTTTCGAAGGATTTTGGATTGTAAGGATTGGATGGTTTAGTAGAGCCCCAAAGCTCAACTCCATACGTCCAAATAGGTCTAATCACAATCATGTAAATGAGTCTTTTGTAATTAATTGGGAGCTTTGAACGTTTGTATAGTAAATGTTGAAGTAGTCTGTAACGAAGGGCAGTTTCTTGTCGTTTTAGTCTTGTATCTGGATTCCAAGTTAGACGTTTGTCCAAGTGGAGTCCTAGGAAGCGGATCTGTTCAACAGGGATCAGTGGAATATACATATTTAAAAAAAAAAAAATGTTTAAGTATATTTTTTAACTTAATTTTTTAACGTGGCTGATTGAGATAATATTATTTGATTAAGAGTGAGAAGATTGTATGGATGAATTGTTTTAAAATGTAACCGAAAATTGAATGATTGGAATTGGAAGACACGAGTGGATGAATTGTTATGCTAAAAATTGTTATGCAAAATAAAATCGGGTAAGGATTCTATCTAATCTTTAATGGCGATTTTAATTACAATCAATGAAAATTCCTGGATATTAATGTTAGAGGGTTGTGTCAATTTGATAATAAGCACTAAACAAAAATATGTATATAATTTGTTACATAGCACTTGTATTCTCTCATGTATTTAAACCATATATGTTTTTTATATTGCACATATGTACGTATATATATATATATATATATATATATATATATATATATATATATATATATATATATATTTTTTTTTTTTTTTTTTTTTTTTTTTTTTTTTTCTTAAATATTAATTTCATATTGAATGTGATTCATGTCTGGACATTGAACAACTGTTTAAGCTGAATTATTAGTTATGTATTGTAGTAAGAATTATTGAGTTATATGGAATACTCAAAGTATCCTGAATAATTAAATTCACTTAAATAGATTAAACAAATAAATAGAGCAGAAGGTGGACTAATAGTTACTTACATAGAGGTCGTGCGGGACCAGCTCCTCTTCACTCAAAGATTTTCTCCGCAGGGATAGCACTGAACTCCACGTTAAACAGAGTAAAAATATCTGAAACAACATAAAAGCTATTCAAATAAATAAGTTAAACATGTTTTAGAAAAATTAATAGATAGATTTTTTTATTTTCAAATTTGTGTTTGTTTAATTATTTTTGATTTTAACTCGTCCAAAGGGTTGGTATGTCAAAATCTCTACTAAAGAAGAAAAGAGGACATTGTTAGGCAATTCACACGTGAAGTGAGGACCTTCAGTCTATCAGAAGCTATACTAATAAGTTTAACCATTTTATTAAATGATGAAATTCATATGGGTGATTCTCAGATAACGGGCCATTGTCCATGCTTAAAGTTTTAAACGTTTTTGTTTACTTAACTTTATGTGTGTGTGTGTATATATATATATATATATATATATATATATATATACACACATTGCTATGAGATTACATCATGTTCACTTATCATTTTAAACAAAAATATAGGTAACCATTTCTCATTTGTATTTTAGACTTAATAGAAAGTAAAAAAAAAATCTAATCTATAGGAAATAAAGTTCCGTGGAAAGAGAGATGACCAAGAGACCTAAAACTAGCCCGTTATCTGAGATATTAGATTTTTGTCATACAAACATATCTAATTTAACTAAATTAGATTTTATCAGCTTCTTGCTACTTATTCGTTCTGCAAATTATAAGTATCTTTCCTCTAGAAGCTCCATTATCTGACAACACGTAACTTAACTTCCTTTACGAAGCCTCATAATCTTCCGAGGTACTTGAAAAGAAAATGACCCAAGACTTCCTTAGAGCTTCATACATTATTTCCTGTAATATTTTACAACTTACAGACAATGTATTGTATAATATAAAAACTGATTTGATTTCGAATGCATAACAATACTACCAAAACATAAGAGATCATTATATTTTACTTAGAGCAGTTTACCGCATTTTCTCTGGTTCTATCTATTTTCTATGCTCGATTATAGCATTTATAATACAAAGAAGTCACGTTAGCATTTCTTTGCAGGCACTGACACATATGCTAGAAAATAGAGGATTAGTCTCGCTACAGCCTCGACTATTCTTTTGTGGTTCGCAATTGTAATATTATTTACTGTTCTTAGGATCAGTATATTCTATTAAGTTACTCGAATTCAAAGCGTTTTCAGATTTTTTAATGGCCGTTATGAGATTTGAAGATTTTAAATTCGTGTTCAACGCAATAGCTTAGGGAAGTTCAGGTTAGTAAAATAAATAAATATTATAGAACAAATAATCTATTCGGCAGGTGTTGAAGATAGTATCTTGTGGGAGGGTGAATGCAGTTGTTTAGTGGATCACAATGGCGGGTAGCTCCTTTCTTCGGTTGAGAAACCTCTGGAGGGCTGTCACCGGAGAGGCTACTAAAGAAATCTCTGTGAGGTACTGGACTGTCTCGTACTGACGTAATGCCTTCTTACATCGGTAATATTGGATTATTGTGTGTTTGGTATATTTGGAAATATCTACAAAAAGTTTCACGATTTAAAAATTAATTATTCTTTGATGTTAAAAATTATTATCGTTTGATAATATTGGCTGACGATCATTATATAACAAGTTTGTTCAAACAATATTATTTATTTTACATTCTAAATACACGCTACTTACAATTATACTAAACTCATATGTTTTTAAAAATTCTGACGCAGTCTGCATAAAATGGATACCCTTTGCGGTGTATTGATTGATGCCAAATTAATAAATACTATAAATAATTATTATAAATTTAAAGCTTAAGGGGAGTTACCTTTAAGTATACTTGTCTCTACAATGAGCTTTAAGAGTTTTAACGATTATCGGTATATACAATCACCCAATGAGGAAATAGCCTCGAAACCACCCCAAATATATTGGTACCACTTTTCCCTTTGGTGAAAACCATGCTAGAAATTAAAATTGGACACCCTCAAAGTCATTGGAAAAAAGATTCAATTATTTGAGAAAATAATTTACAGGTTAAATGAAGGAGATGAACCCCAAATTAAGAATGTAATAATTGTTATGTAGAGGCCGGGAGGACAAGGAGCCCGAAAGAAAGTCAACTCTGATGGAAGAGCATGAGATGGATTTTGCAATGTCGACTTAGACCATAAACCTAAATATAAGAACGATATATAGTAAATAGTGAGGAATAAGTTTAATAATTTAAATCATGTGCTGGCCCGTGGTTTGACCAATTGTAATATAAATTCATAGTTATATATTTTAAAATCGTAATATTAATAAAATATATTCTTCAGCAATATTAATTATTTATCAAATAATAAAAAAAAATAATTTTTCATCCGTAAAAAATATTTTACTATGATATAATACTGACTTGCGTTTTTGATAATGCTAACAGGAAGCTGCAGTAGTTTAGGAAGGCATAAATAGATCAATCTAATGGAAAATAAAAAATATAGTAACGCCAAACTGTTTGGTTTAATCGTCCTAGGAACCGCTAGAGAACGAAAACAGACAGAAGAAGAAACTCAATCGTAAGGTTTGACCTCTCAATCAGCAAAGATATCTCCCTAGGCCTGTTTTTGTAACAGACTCATTTGCATATGGGTGAACCAGAAACTCTGACAGGCGAAGACAGATATGTTAGTATCGCAGTTATCGTCTTGGCGATCCAGCAACTTATCATGATATAATATATAAAGATTTTATCACAGGTTTTCTTTACTTGTGAATTTTTGACCGGTAGTCAGACGCATTGCTATCACTTTCTAGAGGGTCTGTGTATTTTTTGCGTGATCAAAAAACTAATTAAGTTGCATAGATATTTTTTTTTAATCTTAGTCCATGCGTATTTTCCTTCCTATCAAATTAGTTTTCGTTCTTAAGGATACTATTTAAAAATCTTTTACGATTTTAAACAGTCACAGGGTAGTCCGCAATTTTCGTCCTTTTTGAAATTGAAATGATTATTACGTTTTTTAAAAAGAACACTCTGTCTTCCCGTTTAATCCTTTGGATTTTCGCCCTTTTGGCGGTTGCCTGTCGCAATCGTCGGGAGGTTGGAGATCATCTCTCGATCCTAACTACCTCTTCTCGTTTAATGTTTTCACTAAATTGGTACAATATAGAACCGTTAATAAATTACTAGACGCCTCTGGAAACGCAGCGGAACCTTATCGTCCTGTCAGCCTCCTCTCTCATATCAGCAAGGTGTTCGAAAGGCTAGCTCACTATCATATGCTAGACCACTGTCACCGTGAAGAAGTTATACCACCTGAACAGACAGGCTTCCAGCGAGGTGTCGCCTGCGAACATCATCTGGCTAAACTACAGGCCTATACCATCAACCAGATTCATATTAATAAAGGCACCGCGCTCATCTCGCTGGATTGCACACAGGCCTTCGATTGTGTCTCACATCCTCTGCTGCTCCGCCGACTGGAAGAATAAAGGTTCTCTACCGCCCTATGCCGATTGATCAGAAGCTATGTAAGCGGAAGATCCTTCGTCGTACGAGTCGGTGAGAGCCTGTCTCAACCAGTCCCCACCACTTGTGGTGTACCACTGAGATCAGTACTTGGACCAATCCTGTTCAACATCTTCACGGCTCCAGTGGTATCCCTCAAACACCCCGAGGCGGTAGTGGCTGCATACGCAGACGACGTCGCCGTTTACGCCTCCAGCCTAAATTCTGGCCGAACACTCGACATAGCTCAGAGGGCAACCTCCACCATAGTTGAGGCTCTACAAAACTGCGGTATCAATTTTAACCCTAAGAAGACCGATGCCATCGTCTTTGCCAAACACAGGAAAGCCCAAAGATTGCCAAAGCACTTCACGGTGGACAGCGTAGAGCAACCTATCTTCAACTCCGTCCTATATCTTGGGGTTAGCTTTGACCGGTACCTCACGTTTTCCACCCACGTGAAAAGTAGAATCAAGCAGGCCAGGGCGAAAACCTATCGCCTCTGTTATCTACTGACCTCTCCCCAAATGTCCCTCTACCTCAAGCTACAGATTTAGATTTCTATCATTAGACCCACCCTCCTACATGGCGCTCCGCTGCATCAACGTATGTTCAAAAGTACTCTCAGTGCACTCCAGACATTCCAAAACTCCGTCCTTCGGCAAATCGTACGTGGTACCAGCCTAGAGAGGGCCAAAAACACTGACATCCTCGAACAGCTGAGGATGCCTTTCATCCCGAATTTCTTTGGCCGTCGGCACGTCAAATTTTAGGAGGCAAGGTTTGACCCCCTCAGCGGACGTACTCGCCGAGAGAAAGGGTCAGGCTCTACAGACTGACCCACTAGTGCCACCACCACCAGCAGAGTGACTCCTCCTCACTCATCACAGGAGAAAGAAGACTATCGGTCTACAGAGGGACCCACCAGCAGCCGAGGACACCAATCTTCAAATGCCGACAGGCAATCCAAGATCCTAAAATCTAGTGTTTTTATGTTTATAAATAGAATTAAATGGAGGATTAGAGAAAAATAAAACACTAGACATTGTTAATGTGATAAAAAAAAGCGAGGTTGAGATAGCTGGGTCATTTAGGAAGAATGGTCGCGAAGGAAAATGTGGCTTGGAGCGCCTAGAAGAACAATAAAAAGAGACAGGCACAGGCAAACATGGATGGATGATGTGGAAGAGGATGTACAGTGACTAAATAACCAGATATGAAGGAACGTGGTCGCTGACAGAGAAAAAAAACAAACAGAGTGGAAAAAAGGTTGTGCAGAATCAGGTCCTTCATGGACTGTAGTGCCCGATATAGAATACGATACCTTTATTTTACCTATTTTCATTAAAAAAAAGAAGAACATTTTTTAGGATTAATGATTTATTTGCCTCTTATATTTGAATATTTAATTTAGATATAAATTTTGAATGTTACACATTCATCATCTAAAAACAACATAAATTATGTTCTAAAAATAAAATAATTATAACATCCGCAATGTGTTATACAGATTATAAATTATAATGATTAGAATTTTGCACACACAAAGAAAAAATATTTCAAATATAATATGTTGTATTGAGACTAAGGCCAGATAATTATAAATTATTATCATACTAAATATTTAATGGATCATATTCAATGTTTCTACACAGAATCCTAGTTTTCAACATTTTCTGTAGTATGTGATCTATAGACGTCTAGGGCCGCTGGACATTCACTGGAAAGAAAGTAACCTCTATCACAACTTGATGAATAAATCAGCTGCAGGTGGAATTTTATTGTAACGCCATCATACTTTCGCCTATCACGATCATGAGGATACCCTTCAATCGTGAAAGATTAGAAATAAATAAAGATTTATTTGTTTCTAACTGTAGTAAATTGTCTTTAAGTTTTGATTATTAAAAATAAGTTTATGTTTCAATATATTTATGTACAGAGAGATACTAAGAAAATGTTAAATCTTCAAATTCGATATTTTTGTTAATTTATTAAAGAAAGTTTGATAAAAATAAGGAGTATTATATAGGAAAATATTATAGATTGCTTAATACAGTATTAACAAATAAACCTTGAAAATATATTCCAACATGCTTTAAATATGAAGTGTTTTTGCTTCCATAAATAAGTTTGTACACTTCAAGACTAAAGACGTAGTAGAAGGGTTGACTGGATTGTGATGCTAGAGTTTCCTTTTAGCGAAATTACTGAAAGCTGTATATAAATTAATTTTAGGTAGAATATCAAATGTTCTAAGAAAAATTGAAAAAGGATTTAAATGTGAACGCCTGGATAGTTTAAATATAACTGTTTTATTCCACAAATAATTTTTCTTACACACATTTGATCTTATTTACATCTTTTGGTAGGATTAAGTTAGGTATTAAATATATTATTCCTATTCCCTATACCCTATACCTTAATTATATATATATATATATATATATATATATATATATATATATTTTTTTTTTTTTTTTTTTTTAATTTTTAGAAAGGAAGAAAAGTAATGGTGTTAAAAATTTTTTTATTTAAATGATTTATTTTTATCTGTTTGTATTATAGAGTCAGAATACAGCCTTAATAGAATTGTTTTCCTCTGGACAGCTGGAATATCATCGCCTCAGGGTTGGCCGGTCGTTGGATGCCTTATACTCGTACAAAGTGCCGTTTCACCTGATTTCCATCGGACACCTGTTTAGGCCATCACTTTCGGAGGAACAGGTAATAAACCCTGTTGTCTTCCTTTAGCTATTTTTATAGAGCTGAAATTTTTTTTTTCCTTATCACGCAAAGTAGCATTTATCTGAAAATGGTTATCATGAAAACAAGGGAAATTAATAGAAATCTCTTTCTAAATATTTTATATATTTCACCCAATGATCGCCTCAGTTTGAAGTTCTATTCTTTTCCAAAGTGACTGATTTCTTTTTATGGTTTAATTAATCATCAGCTTAAATATATATACTGCTATATAAAAAGACAAGCCATTTTTTGGTTTATTATCACTGACCAATAAAACTACTGAACCAATCTGTACCAAATTTTAACATCGTCTTTACAGTTCCAGCGAGTGTTAGCAATAATAAAATATACTGATTTTCAATTAATTTGCAATAAAAAAAGCGGTATTTTGTGGGTAACAGTGAAGTTTGAAAACTGACCGATATGTGGTTAGCACAATTCCGCAATAAAGTTTACAATGGTAAAACGAGTGAACCCATCTGTACCCAATTTTTATATACATCGTCTTCATAGTTCTAGAAAAGCTTACTAATAATAAAATTTAGAATACTAAAAATTTAAATGTAGAATATTGATTAGCAGAGACGAGGTTTGCCACACTGTCATATACTTTTATGGTTAGAAATTAAAATCCAAGCAGATGAAATCAAAATAAGTATTTCTATCTAATAAAAGTTATTACCAAATCAAAATTTCGATCCTTTGCTTTTTGATGTTGTGTGTAAAATTTTGATTCATGGTCCTTCTATTGTAAAAACTGAAAACGTAGTCCAATATTCGCATGAGTTTCTTAAAAGTCTCTGCTCTTTATATATAAAATTTAAAGATTTACCAACTCATACATTAAATTAAAAATTGGATGTCTAATGATGCTTTTAAATTATATTGAAACACCTATTCAGTGAAATTATAAATAGCTAAAAAATGACTGCTATACGTGAAAATATGATTGAAGAAATGATGCTTTGTTGAATATTTCAATATAAAAAAGTTGATCAAATAAAACTTTAAGAATTAGTTAGCATTATCCAAGTTCTTTACTTATCGGAGCGGGTTAAGCGAAGGGCTATGTTTAGTATATATATATATATACATATATATATATATATATATATATATATATATATATATATATATATATATATATATATATATATATATATATTGTATATATTATATAAATATAATATTCCCTTCTGTAGCCTTTACAAGCGTATAAGTTAAGTAATTTGTTATGGAGACTGGATTAATAGATAATGATAGGTTAGTGGTCATTATGCAAGCTATCAGTGCTATATTGCCGGCTGATTGCATTTATAGGAAGTGTTGTACACCTCTTTCAAGATCATCTCTCAGAGATAATCTTATGGAACTATTACAGTCGGATTTATTGTAGTGTCTTATGAATTATTAATGAGAATAGAGTGCAAACAGCGGGTTATCTCCTGCTCATGGGTTCAAGAGAAAATACTCAACTTTCATTACGTTTGAATATGATAGGAGAAATTAAAAAAGAAAAAAGGAAAAAAATATAAAGATTTCAAGTAAAACACTCAATCAATTGTTTTCGAAGAGAGGTTAAATAAAGATGCGTTATTTTTGTCATATAAGTTAATAAGAACTACCAAATTTGTTGACTATTCAACTTTTTTTTAATAATTATATATATTTTTTGACATAGATTTGCCTTTTGGCTTGGCGTCCAAAGATTTTTTTAAATTTTTTCCACCCTCAAAAACGTTTTGACACGCTTTAGTTCAGTTGATATTGCTCGGAACGAAAACATTCCGATTCTTTTCCAATTGTGGATTTAACGGAAAACATTTTTTGTTATATAACATTTGTCGCCAAGACAAATGTTGAGCACTATTGGTTTGAATGAAAAAAAAAAACTTTTTATAGGTAAAAAAGAAAAAAAATTAAAATAACTGGTATTTTGGGTATGAAGATGACGGCTGCCGTGGTAGCAAACTTTAGATTCAGATTCAGCACCCCAAAAAACATAAAGATCCGTTGAGAATAAAAGTTCGGCAGTTTTTTTTTAAACGGCCTTTCGGAGCTTTATTTTTATGGACTATTATAGAAAACGAATCACAAGAAAAGGTTTTATTACATTGAAAAAAAAAAGTTTTTTGAAAATATATATTAGTCGTTTAGAAAAAAAAATAAATAAATAGATTTTGTTTTCATTACACTGATTTTTTATTTATTTTATTTTTTTTTTTTTTTTACCGTGTTTCAAGTGTTTATTTTATCAACTTCCATCGAACCAGAAATGAAGGGTTACCAATGTATCCACAAATTTCGGGAGGCTTAGAAGATGATCACAGTGTACTTAAATCATTTTTCGACTTAACAACTTATTCCCTTTGACTATCGATTTATACAGTATTATTTCATTTGTCTACTAGTTAAAAGTTCAAATTTTTGAAAACCTATAATGACCTTATAGATCCTAATGTTGAATACCCGGTATCAATGAAGTATCATGATTAAATGATAAATTCGACACCTTTCAAATATGCTAAATCTTCGACTTCCATTCGATTTCCTGTTGGTTCTTCTTAGCGTTCGAAATAAGATTGGTTTTAGGACGTTATGATATACATTTTCTATATGAGTCATTGCTATGTCATTAAATTAACGATCCTTGTCTATTATTCATTTAGTTTTTTTAATTATGGATGTTATAATAAATAGTTTTAAAAAATCAACTTTTAATTAATTTGATTTCAACAGAAAAATAAATTTTCATATGTGCTAAAGTATGGCCAGAACATTTAATTAAATATTTTTGATGAATTTTAATTTGAAAAAAAAACAACAACACAATATCAACCGCTTCAAAAAATTCAGTAAGGTTAAAAACAAAAATATATTTTAAAAACATTTTTTTGTTTACAGTTTTATTTAAATTATGCAAATTTTTTGTAACATGTATATCAAACTCTCTCTGTCCCTCTCTCTCTCTCTCTCTCTCTCTCTCTCTCTCTCTCTCTCTCTCTCTCTCTCTCTCTCTCTCTCTCTCTCTCTCTCTCTCTCTCTCTCTCTCTCTCTCTCTCTCTCTCTCTCTCTCTCTCTCTCTCTCTCTCTCTCTCTCTCTCTCTCTCTCTCTCTCTCTCTCTCTCTCTCTCTCTCTCTCTCTCTCTCTCTCTCTCTCTCTCTCTCTCTCTCTCTCTCTCTCTCTCTCTCTCTCTCTCTCTCTCTCTCTCTCTCTCTCTCTCTCTCTCTCTCTCTCTCTCTCTCTCTCTCTCTCTCTCTCTCTCTCTCTCTCTCTCTCTCTCTCTCTCTCTCTCTCTCTCTCTCTCTCTCTCTCTCTCTCTCTCTCTCTCTCTCTCTCTCTCTCTCTCTCTCTCTCTCTCTCTCTCTCTCTCTCTCTCTCTCTCTCTCTCTCTCTCTCTCTCTCTCTCTCTCTCTCTCTCTCTCTCTCTCTCTCTCTCTCTCTCTCTCTCTCTCTCTCTCTCTCTTTCTCACACACACACACACACACACACACACACACAATATTTAACTACATCTACTATTGTCTCCTTATTAATTATAGGACACGGTCAGTCAGTTCTTTCTGTCTACAACTCTCTCCATGAGGCATTATTGCTCCATATCTCGTATTGCTTTTTCAATGAAACCCTTTGTATTTATTGATACCGCATATGTAACGTGACATTCCTTTGCATCTGTTTGTGATCGAAACTGTTTGAAGCCACTAGTTGCATAATTCATTTGTGAACCCTAAAATTATAAATTATCGAAAATTTTTAATTGTTCGCCAAAATTATTAATGAAAATTCTCTTTCTCTCTCTACCTCTCTCTCTCTCTCTCTCTCTCTCTCTCTCTCTCTCTCTCTCTCTCTCTCTCTCTCTCTCTCTCTCTCACTCTCTCTCTATCTCTCCTCTCATTTTAATTTTGTATTAATATTTCAGATTAATCTTATATTCAAGTTTAATCTTAGCGAAGATCTAGTGAGTGTTCTAAGGTGGTCAAGTAAGAGGAGAATTTTTTATTCCAATTCTCCAAATGAATAATTATCAATGTTTCTAATAGATTCAAATTTTTATGGAATTTATTTTTCCGATAATTCCATATTAAATTTCTAATTGTGAATTGACTCAGACAGAACATGATGTTTGAGGACCTGTCTATACATAGATTTAAAAAATAAAGATATTAACCCTAGAAAATGTTCATATAGTTGTAATATCCTTATGTTTATAAGAAAAGATCTGGTCCACGTTTACAACCAGTAACTTTTGACCAGCACATTTTACGCTAGCAATGATATGATTAATCTTATATAGGTTAAAATATGCAACCGATTTCATACCCAAAGCTTTTTTTTAAATTCACATAAGTAACAGAACGGTGGTTACCCCTACTGAACTTTCCTCCACCCCCATTTTCGACATTAGCCTTGACAAGTATTTATTAATGGCTGCCTGTGAACCGTGAAGTAGCTACTCATTTTTTTTAGTAAACTTGGTTAAGATAAGTAAAGCATTACCAACTGCCTTCTGCGATATCGAATCACACTCGGGGTTCGAGAGATGGTGAAAATCTTGTTGTTTTCTGCAGAGTATTTAAGAGGTGTAAATAGTAAATAGTTCAAATAACTTTGTACCGTAATTATGGACAACTTTTTTTCTACTTTATAGAAATTAGATTATAGTTCAAGATCAGGGTAGCAACAAGATAGATTACAATATGTGCTCTCGTAAATTTCTTTGTGGCTGTATTTTAATTAATCTTTAACATTCTTATTTATTTGGCTGATTCAATTTTTGTAAACAATCTTGATTTTTTTAAAAATTTAATTACAGGCTTATCCAATAATATAAGCTGATTATGTATTAATCGTCTTTTGCCAAAATTCAAGGAAGTGCGTGGTAGGTAAATCTTTACGGAAAATAACTTTTATAATTTCAAAGAGGATAACTTACTTTCAAAATGGATAAAACATCCAATTTAGAATTTTTTTAGAAATATCAAATTTGAATAAATGTTCTGTTAGTTAGTGGCAGTTCTAATTATATTTTTAAATGTTACCCCTACCTTACCTGTACTTAAAATAATAAAAACTTTTTGAGACTTATTGGCTGTAAAATTCAGTAACTGACATCATTGATTAGAATAATCGGTTCTTTCTATCCATGCACAGCACGTGCTGATATTTATCAAATATACTAACGAAATTCGGATATATATATATATATATATACATATATATATATATATATATATATATATATATATATATATATATATATAGACTTTCAGTTACTAGAACTAGGATTAGCTAGGATTAGCAAGGATAAAATTTGAAAGAATGCACCGGTTAATCTTGTATATTTTCCATATGTATTTATTATTATCGTGTTTATACTTATTGTTTTTGTATCATCTTTAATTTTATATTTATTTATTCTAAATATATTTTTCTATCATACTTATTGTTACTTTTTGTATCGTATTTCATATTTATATTGCATTGTTTTTGTATAATTTATTTTCATGATTTTTTTTTTTTCCATATTGTTTATTTCAATATGCTTTATCTACATATATTTATCGCACTCCTACATATATTTGTCGTATTTTTGTTGTATCGTAATTTATTTTATTTACTTGTTTACATTTTTATACATTTATTCAATTTTATTATGTCTTCGTATCTTATTTATGGAGAAGTAGATTGTTGGGGTATGCAGTCATGAAGATACACAGCAATTAAAAAATACGTTTTTTAATTTGTAATGCCAACGTTTCAACTTGCATTGCAAGCCTTCATCAGGGCTAGAAGTAGAAAACAAACAAAAAGGTATGATTAAATTGTAGAGAGTATAAAAAACAAAGGTATGAAAAGAATAAATAGTATATAAGAGTAAAGGCAATTCTTTTCATACCTTTGTTTTTTATACTCTCTACAATTTAATCATACCTTTTTGTTTGTTTTCTACTTCCAGCCCTGATGAAGGCTTGCAATGCAAGTTGAAATGTTGGCATTACAAATTAAAAAACTTATTTTTTAATTGCTGTGTATCTTTATGACTGCATACCCCAACAATCTACTTCTCATAACACTAACAGTCAACTATACCTCACCAATAAGTATCTTATTTATATATTATTGTACTATGTATCGTATTTATTTTTCATTGTATAATTATTTTTAAAGATTTTTTTTATCGTAATTATATGTATTCTATTTTGTATCGAATTTATATTTTTTCTTTTACTTTCTTTTAAATATGTTAATTCTATTGTACATCATTATTACTACAAGTACATTATAAATCATATTCAAACAAACAATTCAGACAGTACGCAAAATGCATGGAACCTGATGTATTATTTATCAAATAAACGCTTCTTTCATAGGGTTACTATGGAAGGGAAAGCGATAAAAAAAAAAATAAATAAAAATCATATAAATTAAAACAAAAATTACAAAGCGCATATGCGAATGTATTGCACAATTTTTAAAATGCCGTTTTGTCTTTCATTTTATTTTTTTATTAAATTAAGTTTTGTAGAGCTCCGGCTAATAAGAAAAGATCAATAGAAACGCTTCTATTAAAGAAAAAAAAAAAAATGAACCCATTTTCTTTATGACTGGTTTTTTTCCATCGAAATCAAGGCAATAACCCTCCACCACACTATTCGATTAGCTTAAGTTTGAGAATCTGTAATATCCTGGCTCGGAAACAGTGGCACGATTTAATAAAATTAATTGTGTAATAAATTTAAACTAAAATATAACAGTCTTGAGACGGCGCAAATCGTTTGAACTGCCATTCTTATTTAATTTACAGGTGATGGGTTTTTGTTGAGAGAATTTGAGTGAGAGAAATTATATTTTTAAGATTAGGATATAATTTTGTAGAAAACGATTTTCGTTAACTCAATATGACATAATATCAGAGTAAAATATTAACATAATTTGGCTCTCGTATCGTAAAAAGGTCTCAAACTTTTTTTTTCGCTCCATCCTCCTGTTCAGTGATGGCCCACACCCTCGACATGCAACAATTACGATGCCCCCTTAATTCTTGAACCACTTTATTCTAGGTTATTTTATTTTAAAAAAATAAAATAAAATAATAAAAATAATAATAATAGAAAATGTCCATTATTTATCTTATTATCTCTAATTATTTTAGTTTTAAAATAATTCAATTGAATTATACTCATACCTTTACAAATGTGATAAGCATAAGCGCTTTGCCTAAAGACTTTTTGTTTTGTTTCAATTGCTGATGAATCACATATTTAAGTTATAATTATATCTCATCTTTTAATTTCTTCGATAAATGATTTTATTTAAGTATTAATTGAGGTATTGTAAAATAATGTAGGAATTCCTACTGGATTACACAAACCGTTGTTCCAATTTGCTTGCTAATAACAATAGAATTGGTTTAATCCATGAATAAACAAATGTTACAGCAAATCTTTCTTCATTTATTAAACTTGACCGTAACGTCCACGGTCAGAAGACAGGTCTGGGTAGAAACGGTTGAATGCTTTTTCTAATTTTCTGGAATTATAAGTATAAAAATCTGATAGAATCTAGATATCAGATTATATATGAATGATCTAATTATAGTAATTTACATTTTTTTTAACGTGTATATGTTTTGTTTATTTAAATTATTTCATATATAGTTTATTTTTGATTATTCAGGTAAAAAGGTAATCAAGAGACCCTTAAAGTCGATTATATTGCGCAGCGGCGCGTTATTTTTTATATAGATCTTCTACTGATCACTAGCAGATATTTATGCATAATATAGAATATAAAATATAGTTTAAAAATCATGGCATTCATTGCTCAGCCGTGGTAGTGTTTTTTTTTTTTTTTAATTGGAACCATTATATACCCTTTAAACTTTCCCTAAAATGGTCCGTCTAATAGAAGAACTAGGCAATCTTAGCCTGGCGGATATGAATAGTTCAAGAACATAATAATATATTTTTTTACTATTAGTAAATCCCTACTTTGCCAATTGAGACTTCCGCAGCCTATTTCAACGATAATAATTCATAGCGATTACACAATGTCAATAAAATGTGAAAGGAATGCCTGCCCGATAATTAAGAACAATGATTTAGTTAGAGTTAGTGAGTTGGTTAACTGTCGTGGGAGGCAGCGGTCACATTGCGCAACCTAGTTCCTTTACATGTTAAAAGAAATCGGGAAGTAACAATGAGAGGAAACATTTCAGGTTCCTAGGTCTTCCCTCTACCGGACCTCGGAGGAAAGGAGCCTTTCTAATGTCGGGCGCATTAAGAGGTTCATATTCAGAGATCGTTTTGTATCATTGAATTACGGTAATCAACGGTACGCAAACAATTTTACAGACATTTCACAATAACGATACACTATTTCCTATTGAATGTAATTTTTTTCCCGTTTCAAATGACCATTAGAGATAGAATTGAGAGATGAAACAATAAAGTACGAATAAAAAAAAACAATTGTTAGGTATAATCTCATTAGGACTCAGCCTCCTAAATTTTAGTTGAATAAATAAATAACAAATGATAATGAGAACATATGTATTTTTATATTATTAATATAATTGAACTCGATGGCTGAGCGAGTTGGGGAGAGGGTTCTAACGTACTCGGTGCAGAAGGACGGAGGTTCGAAACCCACCTGGTTGGATTGAAATTTATTTCGTAGAATGAATTATGATCTTCATGCTCTGACTAGAATATGTTGGTAACCTGTAGAATTTCCCACCCTTCAGTCCGTAGTTAGAGCACATAATGGCGTTTATTGGTAATAAACCAATAATAATCCATATAATTTTGTCTTCACCTATTGGTAAACTTTCTGTGTCTATCCTCAAACACATACCTCGCTCATATAGTTAATAAACTCTACCACAGTATTTTTTACAACAGTCAATTCATTATCACAAAACCTAGTGCTTGTACAACCTCGAAACAAGGCATAAGTAAAGTGTATTATTGATTCAGCAGAAAATTTGCAAACAAGACGTGATCCACTCAATCTATATTTCAAAAGGTATTTTTTTGTTTTTTTTTAAACATCTCGATTGAGGGCTTTGACATTGATATTATTTATTTTAATCTCATGCACATTTATATTTTCCGCCAAATTTTATATTCTGCCATGAATTTGACTAGATCCTCAGTACTGTAGACAGTACAAAACAAGATTTTTTAATCCTTAATGCTCTTTTTAACTCTTTACCAAATACTCAATGTAACATGCTTTTTAGTATTGAATATAGCATATATTTACATATCATATTATACTATTTTACAGATTACATATTCTATATATTATGTTATATAGAATGTGGAGTTCTAATAGGAATGTAGCAATTTTTATATATTTGCGTCAAATATCAACACTATGAATTGACTTCAGCATGTTTTAAAAATGGTATGTAAATAAAGATATAATATTCATTTTATTAGACTGAAATTATAATAATTTATAATTTTATTAAGTCACAGTAGTTTCATTCAGTAGCTTTTGGACTACTAAAATTAATGAAAAGTAGCTTGATGTATCCAACTTTAAAATCATGATGTGTTCTAACTTATGCTTTGGAATTTTTGGGTCTTATCAAAACCGATAAGCAAAGTCTCTTAAGAAAAATCTTAGGCATCATTCGAATAATTTACATGACCATCCTTAAGCGTATATGGATAGTTGGACAACGTAAGGGGACAGAAAAATGTTGAAGCATCATACGTATCCACTCCTTTCAATCCGAAATCCTGAGAAACATGACCAACTTCCCTTACACTATGTCTACAACAAGACCTTACATAATGACCTTACTATACCTTTTTTCCTTAAATCTATACAAGTCAGATTTTAAAAATTTCATTAAAATATTTTTAATCCTCCAAACCTACTTGTGCCATCCAGTTCCACAAATCTTTATAATCCTTCTTGTGGTGACCTCTTCCACTGTAATGACTGCCTATCCTATAATGAATGCTCTTACTCAGCTTCCACTGGGGTTTACACCAGTGACACAGCTACGAGAACAGCATTGGGATCTGTTTGGACCTGACTTATCTCTCCATAAATATGTGACAGGTTTAGTCCTTTGCTGAGTGTATATCTTGCATATAGAGAATGGTTGTATTTTTAAGTTTTAGTTTAATTTAATTTTTTTATTGTTTTACATATTTTGTGAATGGATCCATGAAACGATGCATATTACATATTGCCGTTTTTTGAGCTAGATTTTTGTTCTATCACAATAAAAGTTTATAAAAATTTAAAAAAAAGTTATACTTAAATATCATAGACCCAACGAAATAAAGAAGAGAAAATATCATCTAGATATTTATAAAATTACAATGTACTTCCTGGTACATTTTAGCTCAATATTTGAGGAATATATGAAGTGATCATGGTAAAACGTAAAGGAAATATATACTATGAGTGAGGTTTCGCCATCTTCCATTCTAGATCTACGATATATTTTCGATAGGATCATCACATCTAATGATCGACTCTCTTAGCTTCTTCCCCGAAAATGGAATAGTTATCAGGCTGGAAAATCGTACTTGTAACGGTATCATTCGACACGTAAACTATTGCTTTGTTCTACTTCTTATCGATATTATATTGGTGTAGTTGTAGTTTAAGTAGAAAACTTCGACTACATGCAATCAATATGAATATACTAAAATATAAAGACTATCGTTAGAATAAATAGAAAATGTCGGGTAGTTGATCATAGTGAGGATAAAAATAAAAAATAGTAATAAAAAAATAAATACTGCGCTAAGCATTTGTTGTATGAAGTATGTTCAAAGTATAATGCCTTTTTTAAAATAAACCGATGTGGATGATATTCGCATGGGAACCGTGTACTTTTTTTTCAATCGCTATCCAGCGGTCAATTTTCGGAGCTCGGGAAAGGGGTAATCTGCATTTGTTTCGATATTTCATTTGTTTACTTTGTTTTTTAGTTAATTTTATTTAAGTGTTGGTCAATCTGTTCTTAAGTTTTTTTTTAGTCAATCAATGGAATGTTTAATATTATATTAAAAACTGGATTTGAGAAAATTAATGTTGGAAAATATAACAATAATATGAAATGCAAAACGTAGGAAAAATACTAGAAGTGGCAAGGAAAATTAATGTTACTTTGAGCAACTATGTATATATATATATATCATCACCAGGAACTTTTAGTAATAACCATGAAGCAAATTATATAAAAAAGAAATATACATATTTTTAGTGAAATATTTTATTAACTAGTTATAATAGTCCTATGATAGCCATAAACTAACAATATATGATAAAATTACCCCGATAAGATTACTTCCCTTATGTCTTTGACGCCACACGCATAGATAAGAATCCAATATTGTTTTGTCTGATACCACCTTCAATATTGTTTCGCCTCTTCGCTACAGCTTAATGTTACTCAATTCACTGTGTATCTCCGCAAAATGTATATGTTATAGAAAGGCTTTAATAAGTGTATAGCCTTATTTGTTCCAAACTTTGATATACTAAGTCAAGCACTAAATCTGATTCCTATATCTTCTTTATTTACTATTTTCTCTAAAACTGTTGTTCCTCTGGCCTATTTCCGTATGAAAACCCTGAGAACGTAATTTATCTTCATAAATTAGTCTCTTTCTCTTGTAAATCTCAAATTTTTTTTTTAAAACACACGTGAAAATGAAATTGATTCATAATGAAGAAGAAATATATCAAGGGTAATTGATCGCAAGAACATAATCATCAATATTTTTCTTTTTTATTTTAAACTTACTATTCATACCAAACTTAAATTATGACAAAAAACGACTACTAGATTAAACATACTTGAACAAACTTGACCTAAAAAGTAATTAAAATAATATTTTAGTTACCGCAAAGTATGGAGCACTAAAGAAAAAAATCAACGACATTGTCGATACGTATATACCTATTCACCGTTTATGATCAGTTTTATTTTTGGACTCGGTGCCAGCCAAGAAGGGCAGTTTAATCCTGCCTTTGCAACAAACGTTCTACACTTATTTACAATTATCAGTTTTATTTTGATTTCTGTTCATTTTGGGTGGCACTGACTTCCAAAATAACTTATCATAAATTGTGAATAGGTATATGAGTATCGATGATTTCGTTGATTGTCCCGCCACCTCTGAAGTATGACCTACCGATAAAAAAAAGTCAAAATTGATTCATAATTGGTGAAATAATTGCGTAACAAACATTAAAATAAAATACAGTCTAATTGATAATCTTCTTTTTGAAGCCTTTTGATAAATTGCTAGTCGTTTCTGACTACTTCAACATTTACTAGTGCGTTGCCTAGTTTTTCTGGTTAAGTGCCTTTTAAAGTTTAGGGCTATATTAGATCTAATTTTAAATAAATATCTCATGACTGACTTACAAAACATGAAACTGCTTGTCGTTTCCGACTACTCCAACATTTACTACACAAGCGTTTGTACCAAAACGCTCCCAATAGGTTACAAAAGATTTACATGACAGTAATTCGACTCATTTGGAGATACTGAGTTGAGCTTTGTGGCTCCATTAACCCTTCCAATTCTTCTCATATCCAATCCTTACAATCCGAAATCCTTCGAAACATCCTCAATATTTCTTATTATGTTTCAAACAAACTTATCCGTAAAGATCTTAATGTTACATATGTTGCTGATTTGACCCAAGCCAGATACCTACCCGTTCATAGTGAACTCTATACCCACTCGAATCCACTATTCTCCCAACGTACCTCACACTTCATTTCCCTATAATTCTCCGATCAGGGCCCTAACTTTCCTCCTCCCCTTCCAATATCATCCAAGAAATACAATTTCTTGATTTATTAATAAACTACAATATTTGATTAATTTCCTAAAACGATAAATCGCCATAGAAACGTTTATATAAGGTAACATTTGTAAAAGATTACCTTAGCACAGGCCCCACCAGATCCCAAGCCCCGGGGATTTTACCCTGCACCATTTCCCTCCCTCTCAGTGGGGAAATCATTTTCCTCAAATTTACTTGTATATAATGTATACAGTTGTAAAAATCAATAAATAGTTTTTTAGAAAATCTAATTATCGACTGTTATTGCGAAAAGTAACTGTTACCAAAATTAATTGGCAGGGATATATCGAAATGACACGATATTATATACTATAAACCTTGTGCATTATTCACAATACTAGGATCTTTATGTATAGTTAAACTGACAACCATTCATTAAGTGATGATTAATTCACACTGATTGTCGTCAACAGATAAGCTGATTTATTCCCCAGCCACTGAGCGGAAAGTTTCTCACAGCTAATAAGGAGTAAAAGTGTAGCCGTCGTCTGCCCCTTACAGTTCCTCTTCCACCTTCCTTAGCCCCATTGCATTAACAACTGCACTAGACAACCTTAAGAAAATGCGTGAAAACTGTTCTTTATCTCCTTAGTATTGAAATGATATGTCAATAACTTAATGCTATACAAATATTGTATTTTATTAATATAGTATATTAGATTTGAAATCAAACATTACTTAGATTCCTCTGCTAATTGAAAAATTTGCTACCTGAAGTTTGATTCGAAATAATCTTGTGGAGGAGAATAAGTTTGTTGTAATACTTCTAAAAAATATTGGTTCGTTTCATATAAAATGTCCGTTTTTATTATTATAGAAATCTAAATTGGGAATAGTGGATATTGCTTAACAAGCTTATAATATATATTTATAATGAGCCGTTATTGATCCTCTCTTTTTAAAATGATATTTTAAAGAAGAAATATTAGGTTTTATTTTATTTATTTATTTTCTTAGGTTAAACCTGGACATTCGGCATCTTAATCTGTAAATAACATCACCAAGTCGTTCGGGAATGACATGTCGTGTTGTAACGACATGCCACTTGACACATTGTTGGTTTCTGTGTGTCAATGGCAGAAATAAATTATTTATCTTTTTACTTAGAGACGAATCATCCCATCTACATTATAGTTCAGTAATATGACATAACTTATTGAAACACAACCTGCATTGGTTGATCGGAAGGATTAAATTTTATGAAAAATGAGGGTGATTATTTTGATTAAAAGTGTTTTGGTTTCATAAAGTTATTTAAATAAATAATCTTTCCTGTGAAAACGGAATTTCATTAGAAACGACCAAATATTGCAATGATTCTATATTTTTGAAACCATGTACCTCATTAAAAATTTATTTTTATTGGAAAACTTCAACAAAAAATATATTAGTTCAATTACATATTTATATTCGGCTTTCAGTCATTGCCAATTACCTTTTTGATTATTTGCCTCCATTAAGAGTGCGCTAGGATATTTATGCTAGCCATCTCGTTCTTACATCTCGTCCCGTAGAGGCTGTGACAGTCCCAGTAAAGGGCTTAGAGAGCATGAATTCCCCTCCCGTCAATATTAGAAGCTATTTATATCATAGATTGTAGGTATATTAGTTATGGAAATACTCTCTTCGGCGATTTTTTTTTCTCTGGAATTAAGAGAGACTTATTCATTTTCCATTACCCGACTAGTAGGTGTATAGCCGAACTACATTAGCTGTTTGTTTTTTTTGTCTTAGTTTTCTAATAGCTTTATAACTCCAAGTTCTTCTCTAACTGCTCATTAAAGATGCGGAATCTTCTGTTCCGGTCAACTACCCTTCAGAGATATTTCATCTCGCTGTAGTGATTATGCTTATAAGCCTATCCAAGGGAACTTAAGTGTCGCTTCCGTGCAAGAGAGTAAGAAAGTTCTGTAAGTTATAAATGAGCAGTATTTACTTTATTTTTAACTTAATATTTCTAGCTGACAGTGTTACGAATTTGATAATATTCACTGTTTCCTGAAAATATTACATAATTCTCGGTATCTTCTATTACATTATCTATTAACAGTACAACACCAGTATATGAAAATATCGAATGAAGCGTGATAATTTATTTCTTCAGCTAGATTTTATATTTTTATTTTTATTTTTTTTATTAATGATTGAATGTATAATTTTACTTTCTTATTTGTATGGTTGAATAGTACCTCTAAATCTATGCATGTCATTCTATAATTGTTTTCTGTAACTTTTATGTTAAAACATTATTTACATACAATTAAATTGAGCTATTATTAAACGGTTGGTTTTCTTCCTGCACCTTCAAATGTTCGTCCACAATTACATTTCGTCCATAAATACACATTTGTCTCTTATCTTCGATACTGTCAGTAATAGTCTTACAGGAGAAGTTATACATTTGAGTTTCGTGTACTGAGTGAAGAGCAGGCTGTTTTTTTCTCATTTTGTTTCTTTCTGGATTCCTTGGTAACTTTTAAATAGCCGCTGTATTTTTTCAGTTTTATGATATTTTTATCATCATTTTAAAAATAATTATTACCAATCGTTTGTTTTACTTTGTTGTTATAATTTTTATCTAGGGTTAAAGATTAATGCGGGGTAGATTTGAGCCGACACAGAATCAACGAACACACATACACTTCACGGTGATTTTACAACTAGCTTGTTATGCATAATGACATATTCATAGAGTGTACAAGATATAGATATGACTGATATACTCGGAGATGCTCTTCTTCTTCTTTCTCTTCCTCTTCGAGCCATTACTGGCGCAGCGGTACCTGGATCCAGCATACGGTACCTGGATTCTCTCGGTCCCTGCACAGCAGCTTCATTTCAACGAGAATGTTGTTTCTTTTCCACCCCAATCCTCTGAATGTATTCGTGATAGGAGATCCTCGGGCTACCCCATAATCTTTTACTTGTAGGTCTTGCTTCCATTATCTTCTTATGTTCTTTTACTTCCTCTACACGACAGACATTTCCAAACCATTTTTGTTTTCTGTTTTCTATGTTGGTCTTTAATGCAGGTATCTCTAATCTTTATCTGATCCTTTCGTTCCTAATGCAGTCTCTTCTAGTATTTTTTTTTTTGCTGTATGTTAGGATGGAAAGATTATATGTATGCATTTTAACATCTGTTTCAACTGTACGGTGACCAATAATGCAGTTAATAATCCGGTAATAAACTTGGTTTGCTTTTGAAATTCTGTTGGATATTTCATGGTCAATTATACCAGATCTATTTATTATGATTCCCAAACAGTTATACTCGTTTACTACATCAAGAACCTTCCCGTTACAAAATATTTTAACATGTCCTTCATCATTCCGTGAGATAATTAGGCTCTTGCTTTTTGCATTGTTAATGGGCGTTCCTTTTCATAGGAGTTCATCCTCCTATTCCACCATTGCCTCTTGTACCTTTTCTTTTGAATCCACCATTAAGACTATATATAGTTCGCATATAAGAGACACTTTACGAGTACTGTCCGCATTTTCCATTTACCTATTGCAGGGCATGGTGTTCTGTGCTTTTATATCTTGTGCACCTCACTCATTAGAATATGATGATTAATAGGAGAAGACTGAGGTTGCCTTCCTTTCTGACTTCTCTGTCGAGAGGAAACGGTTTGGATTCTTTGCCATTAATCCTTATGAGTCCTTTTGCATTGTTGTATATCGATCTTATTGCCGGCCTGCAGTAAGGTTCTCTTAAAAGGCTAAAACATGAACTGGAAGAGAGATCCTTAAATAGGCTTTTTAACTGTTGACTGGTGTGAGTAATGAGTAATTTAATAATAGGTTAAAAGAAAAAAAAATGAAATAATTAATCACTGATTTATTTATAATGGATTATGAAACCAACCATAATACACATATCATGCTTAACGTTAAGTTAATATCAAATACCTCTATTAACATGAATTTTCGACTCCCTCCAAAACATTGTATAACTAGTGAAGAGATTACACAAATAATTTGCCAATTAATCAAAAGAATACAAACGACATGGTCAATGTTACGCTTATGAAAATTAACTCCACTTCATTGTTCAATTAGACCCGAAAATGCGGATTAGATTATAATAGAATAGCTCCTATTTCTCAATATACCATAATCAGACCCTAGATATGGTAATGGTTAAAAATGTTTTCACGAACCGACTATGGCACGTAACCAATGCCACTTGCTTCTTACAGGGAGGAGAAAGCCGGGGACAAAGGCAGGGACTAAAGGAGCCTTTGAATGGCCTGGAGTGGATGTGGTCCAGCAGCGGCGGCCGCCCCGTAACTCCTGCACATCCACGCCTCGTCTAATTGCATCAGCTCGCCTCAGTGTTTCCTCTTAGCTGGAAATAATAAGGGGACTCCAGATTGAAAACTCTGAGGAAAAATTGCTACCTCTATTGTAGAACTGCGAGAATGCACAAGACGTGGTCATTGTTGGAAAATTATTTAATTGAAAATATGGCAGTTCTCAATTAGACTTTTCAATGGGATAGTATTTAGGTTTAGAGTGGCAGTACTGCTGACCTTAATTCACTTTTAGTGATAACGTTTCGTATTAATTTCAATAGAGATATTGGCCCTATCCTTGTTGTTTATAGATTTCTTTAATACAAGAACATTCTAAAACATGTTTAAAATATGCCTTTGAAAATCAAACACTCGAATATTTAACTTATTTAATCATTTGTATCAAAAATCCTCGGAGCCTTTTCTGATTTACATTTTGAATATTACGTTACCGATAATATTCCAAATCTAGATCTGAATGTTCCTTTCGTCATCCACTTAACACTGTTCTTATTTTCGGAATTTTATTAATACTTTATAATTATCGCAACCTTTGTCTCAATTATTATCCTGTATCACAGGCTTCTATGACCTTCTTTGAAGACTACAGGATGTTTTTTAAACATTCATGAAGGAGTTCTGGATTTGATGCACTTCACTTAAGTTTTGGGCTTCTACAGCTATTGCAGGCAGTCTCTACTGGTTTTCAACACGAGTGATTTGGTTTAGAAACTATCCCAGGGGTCTTCTGGCATCCTCTCGTAAGATTGAAAAAGCTTGATTTGGAATTCTCAAAGCTAAATGTTTGTATATTTGATGTTTATAAAGTACAGCTGTATTTTAGATTTTTCTTTATATTTTTAATATTCACTAGACTATTTTAAAAAAATCTGTTTTATTCGAATGTTGTACGATTTATGGGTCGTTTTCAAATAAAATGGCAATTTGCTGTCCCACCACTTTGAATGGCTGTAAAAAAAAACATACATCCAATATTTCACTGTTGTTGATTTTACAGTAGGCCTTAAAACTTCAATTTCAAATGTTTGATTAAGGAAAAAACAAAACTAATTATTAAAAATGTTGACGTACGTTACTATCCACATGTCAAGTTTTCAACTTCTAACCTTCACAAAGAGTATAGAAATTTGATTTCATTTTATTCTTTTTGATATTTCTCGTTAAATTATATGTATATTAAATGAAAATAGAACATTCTTTTGAAAATATGAAATTTCGGGGGCTTGAGAAAAGATTCTCTTTGTGTCCGAGAATTTCCGTATTTATTCATTTGATGTACGTGACCGGGTGTAGAAGAGTGGGTTCCGGAGCTAGGGGAATCGGGATAACGTCCCAACACTCTCCAGACTATGTATTGTAACCATTCGCAACCTGTCATGGTATTAACCGAAGTAAAACGAGCTTGATTCTCAAAACATAATGAGTGCCTTAATTCATTTTGACATACGTTACCAATTTTTTCTCACATTACATTCACCACTTCCAATCTAACTTTTTACAGTTAGTGGTTTTCTACATTACAAATGTTTCAATCCCATTATATTTGAAAAACCAATTGTAGTTTAATAATCTTTTTCTAATTACAAATCCTAAAATTTGACATACGTTACTGTTGGCATACGCTACCCTTATGGTAACCTGTGTTGAAAGTTTGGTAACGTACGTTAAATCTGGGGTTCCATTTGTAAAATTTATGGTAAAAAAAAGAAAAGAAAGAATTATGAAATAAAGCTTTTTTTTCTCTTAATATATACATATACAATGGAAAATACTGTGATATATAGAAATGAAAATTAGGTACCAGCTTGTAATGTTGTTGATGTCGCTCAGACTAAAATCCATCTTTTTTTTTTGCTGTTTCTGGGACTCATACTACTCCTCATACTAAACCATAAAATAAATACTTTTAATATTGTTTTTTAAAGACTTTTTCTTAAAATTAAATTTTTCTACATGTTTCTCTTAGTCGCACTTAAGTGTGAACATATTTTTGACGTAAGTTACCAGCAATAAAAATAAATAAGTTAATCAGTTAATAGTAATTTTTTGGTAATGAAGGATTATTGAAAGGGTCTAGACATTCTTAACAGATGTTAATTTCTTTGGGGGGGGAGAGGCAATAATAAAATCCATAAACTTTTTAACAAAGTGAAAAAAAAAATTGGTAATGTACGTTACATTTTTTGGAAAAAAAAACTCAAATTTTTCACACAAAATTTATAACAATTGCTCCTGTGAAATCACTTTAAATTAGCAACCTTTAGAATCCTTTACAAAAACCTGAATAAAAATCATAATGCTGATAAGTTACAAACCCGGTTACGTATGTCAAATTATAAAAAATTTTATTCCTTTTAAAATTCACTACAAATTAAGGAAGCGAAAATTTGACGAACCAACTCAGGTATATATTCTCAAGTAGTTTGGCAACATCATAGTATGCCACAGAACATGAATAAGTAACTATTTTTTTGAGGATTTTCGGGTTTTCTGGAAAGCTAAATTGCCATTTTATTTGAAATAATTTTATTTATTTAATAATGTTTCTCATAGTGTACTGAACTGCAATGCTGAAGACAGAAAATTTAATTTGTGTTTCTTCCTGGTTTACACCCAGCCTCTATAAAGTGGGTACCCTTAATTGGGAAAAGAACCTGACCACATCACCTCCTTGTATCACCGTTGGTCACGATACCAACACTGTAAATATTGAAACCAATACTTACCAAGTATTGAACCCAAATAAAATATGTAATTGAAGGTTTATATAAATTCTTTACCAATATTTATAAAAATATATTTATATATTTTTATTATAAAAATAATGTTTTTGACAGAAGTGAAGCTTAAACGAACAGCTATCACTGACTCACTCTACCTTCATCGACTTCACATCTATAAACTAGGATGAAATGTGTATCTCTCTACTATACCATACATAAGAGAAATTGCATTTGAGGTTCTTTAGGTTCTTTATTGACCACGATAAGTCTAGTTTGGAAAACCTAGATCTAAAGTGTATTTCCGTTGTATATAGGCGAAAAATACACCTCCGTATATATATATATACATCCTTTTGAATGGGAGATTTATGAAATATAATTGTTTTGCGGTTGATAAATGAACTGCTGACCTCGAATTCAAATATCACGAGTCCTTTTCAATGAGGATATTCGATAGCAGTAACGGTTTAATGTAACTGAATGCTACATATCACGGTCAGTACTTCCTTGGAGTGGAGAGTTTGGGCTCGGTAATTGTCTGTGAATAATTCTTTAGAGTAATAATAATTATTTAGAAAAGTTACATATTATGCATTGTTTTTTTATTCAGAATTTTTTATGAGTTAAGAAATTTCTTCCTGTTTATTTATTAAAGTCCGGTTATATTAAAGAGGTGTGAAGTTTAAAACGATCCTATAGCCGAGGCGCCACCGCGAACGGACTTGACTAGACTTGAGTAGACATGACAGGACCAGACTGGAGTGGGGGTGCGCCACCGAGACTTGACTTGACTTGAGTTCAGTGTAAGACAGCCGAGATGAAAGCAAGTACACTGTTTGCTAAGTGAAGAATCGGATTCGTCTGATTCGGAGTACGATTTTATTTTAACATGTGTAGCAGCATCGAGTGTTCTCGATAGGAAGTGGCTATGCGAATATTTGAAGAATCCCAAACTTTTGATCTTTTAATCACATTGCTGTAATTAGCCTTTGAAGTATTATATATTATTGGCTGCTCCCACACCAATTCTATGAGCTTCTCTTGAACACTTATTTTTTTCTGGAATATCACTAAAAGCTGCAAAGAAAAACTGTGCACAGAGAGAGAGAGGTTAGATTAGGCTGGCTGGTGGTAGGAGAGGGGGGAACTGAGTCAGGTCCCAACCCAAACCAAACCGGAGCCGACCGGAGTCAGGTGGCAGGATCCAGTCCAGTCCAGTCAAGTCAGGTCGCGGTGGCGCCGTCCCCACTGATATCAGCCTATTGGGTTGCAGACCGGACTCAAGTCAAGTCAAGTCCGTTCGCGGTGGCGCCTCGGCTTATTAGTTCAGGCGAATAAATGGTCCAGTGGCTAAGATGCAATGAGAGCGTGTTTTTCTTTTTGCTCTGCTGATAGCGGGTTCCTGTTTGTCGGCATCATCTGAAGGCCATTATAATATTATAAGATTCATGTAATAACATATGTTATATCATTATTATAAATTATATAATATTTTCATGTGTTTTACCTACTTTTTTGTATTGCATTGATTAATTTAAGTCACGATTGACTACATATAAAACTGACAACCAGCATTGTTTGTCAGAAACGGTTTTTGAGGGTGCTGAATTAAAATCTGACGTTATTTTCTGTGTAAAAATCTATAAAGGTAGTCTGCTTCAATATATAATATTATTTTTAAGAATTATATTAACTTAAACGAAAATGAAGCAGCCGTATTTTTCCTTAAATTTACACTAAAAAAATAAAAAAATTACTGTAAGAATGATGTCGATATATTTTTTTTAAACTCGAGGTAAAAAATTAATTTATTAAATGCTATTTCATTTTTTCTTCTTGGCATCTAGGGCTCATTAGTCATAACGGCAAAATACGTGTTAAATATTTTTTGACCAGGAACCTCCAAACAAATTGCCTATAAGATCCGTGAGAGATTGAGAGTGTCACCCCCTTGTTTGTTATAAAATATATTATTTATCCCTTGAAGTGTGGACAAATATGATTTTATTACTGTGCCATTAGGGAAAAATGAGATAAGTAGATTTCTGTTCAAACTGAGTTGATTGCTCTTACTAAACCCATATATGTGTCCCATATTCATAATAATAATAATAATAATACATAATACAACATGAAAAGTAGGCAAGTCATAATGTCAATTGTATCCTGTAAAACGCATTCGGCATTTCTAGACATATAGAATAGAATAGAAAAATAATTCTAGTCTGGGATCAAGTCATTTAAGAATAACAAATAAGTAATGAAATAAATAGAATTGGTTAAATCTGGTCAGAGTCATAATGAAATGTAAAATAAAGTAGAAATAATAACATAACAATAATAATATATACAAGGATACTAATTAAATATATAGAGAGGTAAATAAGAGAAGATTTTACTAATTAAATGAGGAACAAATTCTTTTCGTATGATGCATAGTGTTGTATATGTTGTATATGCAAGAGATCTACCTAAATGTGCATATGCATATTTTTATTCCGTAATAAAATATAGACATTTTTATAATAACGGTGATTTGAAAAATTTATTTTAAAAAAAAAATATGTTTTACGACGAATAATGTTAACACTAAAGCGTTGTCCCGAAAGCTTGTGATTTTAGACTTGTCTAGTTTTTTTTTTTTAATGATACAGAGTGGTTTTCAAATAGCATTCTTGAAATGTGTATTCAAATGTATTTCGTATGATCATTAAAATAAAACTTATTTTCAATCAACTTCAAAAAAGAGGAGGTTCTCAACTCATCAGATCGGAAGGGCATACTTCAGAGGTGGTCCCATAAAAAATATTTTTAAATCAACTCATTACTTTTAAAGAAAAATAAAAAAACAGTTAATTAAAATCACTGTTCTATAACCTTCCATTTTAAACATATTTATAATTATGATAATCTAAAATCTCCATGGTAACTAAATCTAAATTATTAGCAAAATAATTTACTTATACAGTCAACTGTCACTGGACAGTCGACTGTGTCCTACTTCGATAAGCTGAATTCTTAAATAAGTCGAACAAAATCTACCGTCTGAAGTACATTACACTTAAATTTCACCTCAATAAGACGATTTCAGACAGAAAACGCTAAAAATTGTGTAAATAAGTTGAACTGAAAATAGGGTTCAAAAGAGAGAACTTCTAGGATCACCTCTATGAAACGAACTATGAGAAGTCATCGCCTCTTTAATTCGAACTCAAATCAAAAAAATTTCATGCGTATTGTTTTCCGGTTTCCAGTCATTGTTAGTCTTCAAAGGTAATCCTGTTCAAAGTTACGCCAGTCACTTATTATTTATTAGTTATTCACTCGAGCGGTTTTACAGTGGCTATTGAAAATTCTTTCAATTAACGAAAAGTTAAAATTCATTTGCAAAATGGAGAAAGGAGAATGAAGTTGGGCGTTTGTTGCTATTGAATTCCGAATTCTGCGTAGTTTTCTTTCAACCGTCCTAAAAAATAAAGAAAAGATCACCACTGGTGGAAAGCGGTAAGTCTACTTTTAGGCACCCTCAGAAAAAAGTGCAGTTCAGTTGAAAATTAAATGATAAATTGGTACCGGGTATTTAATTTTCTGTATCAATGATGTTATATGTACGTACAAGCAACATACACATACCCATAATTGAAAAATATACATAATGATTTCAACTCCAATTTTGTGATCTTTTTCCCATTTACATGAAGATAAGTGGAATGGTAACCTCTATAAGTCTTTGTTCAGTAAGTCGAACTATTTTTCAGGGTTGCTTGAAGATCGAGAATTGACTGTATAAACAAAAATACACTCACCACTAAAAAGTGAAAAATAAAAATAATTTTTAGAAAACAAAACAAAACCGACTTCAAGATTAAACCTACATATACAGACTTGAACTAAAAAATTAAAAATAATATTGTAATTGCTTCGAAACAAAAACCATTTAATGAGAATTAACGAAATTATCGATAATTATATACCTATTCACAATTTATGATAATTTATTTTTGGAGTCGGTGCCAACCAAAACAGAATTTGAAAAGAAATGGTAATTGTAAAGATCCTCCCACTGTTTCATCACCACCACACCGCTGTCTCCGCCCATTCGAAAATTTATTGCAAAGGCAGGAATAAACTGCTCTTCCGGGCTAGCAGCAACTCCAAAAATAAATTATCATAAATTGTGAATAGGTATATAAGTATCGATAATTTCGTTAATTGTCATTAAATGGTTTTTGTTTCGAAGCAATTAAAATATTATTTTTTATTTCTTAGTTCAAGTTTGTATATCTCGGTTTAATCTTGAAGTCGGTTTTGTTTTTTTTTTCTAAAAAATATGTTTGCCATCTTATCTATGTTTGCCAATATTCGTTAACGCTTATATAAAATAGTAATAAAGATAAATTTAATATACAATTTATCTATTTATTCCCCATCTCTAGGATATCGAACTTTTTACAAGGTTTCTTAATTGTGAATAATACAAGTACACTTAAACAATAAAGTCTCATGTTTTCAAGAGGTTACTAAACTTATTCAGTCATTGAGCATTTGTAATTAGTCAAGCCCGTACTTTGTGTTTCCTACTTAGTGAGTTCTGTCGATTCGTTTCCGAGCCAATGAGCTGTGCCATCATCTCTTGCAGAGGCAGTTTGATTTCAATTTGTTCCATTATTTATAGAAAGTTAAAAGAGTATTAGAGTGATTCAACCCCAAATCCTCCTTTTGCCGTCAGAGATTATTCATGTTCAAAAGTTATATATGACACCTGACACAGGTACGAAATAAAAAGTAATAAGGGAGTTTGAAAACAGTGCGCTAGCAGTGCGCTTCAACAAGAGTGGAATAAAACATTCATTTGTATTAAATGTTGCATAATAGTTAGTTCTTCTGATTTTGTTCCAATTTCGTGAAAATATAACTTAATACCAATTAATATTAAATTAATATTTTACTTTGCTCAACATTAGTCATTATTTGGTTCTTGGGCAAGTAAATCAAATAAACACTCTCTCGCAAAGATTTCTACTTAATCGATAAAAAAAAACTGTATGATTTTTATATTTTTAAAACTGTTCCAGGAACATTGCATATAATATATAAAAAGAAAAATTAGAATATTTTTCAAAAATTTAAAATACAATGAAGCAATAAGCAATAATAAATATTACATTTTATAATAATTTTTTGTTTTTTAAAAAAATTTTATAGGAACTCGATGACCGAGGTTGGGGCGAGGTTCTCAGCGCGCTTGGTAATGAACGCCGTGGGTTCAATCCAACCTGGGCGGGTAAAAATTTGTTTCGTGGAGAACCCATAACCTTGACGTTCATTTCCTGGAAGGAATAGGTTGGTTTCATGGAAAGCCATATTGTAATTCACAAAGTGAGCTTGTATTGAAGAAGTAAAAGTTTCAAATGTATACTGAGTTACAAAAAAGTGGCACACTTTAAGAAAATATTGATTCATGGACATTTAACTAATTTTTTTTTCTAATGACCGTATTATCCGTAGCGTGTATTTCCTTCACCTACAGCCTTACACTCTCCATCTTATGCTTCTATCCACCCGGTCATGCCCTAGGAATAAATTTCTAACCTCATTGCTAACATTGTCTAATTATTCTCGTAAAGCGGTTATGAGGTAATTAGGGAACAGTAACTATCCATCTAATATGTATCCCTAGTTTTTCCCAGGATTTTTCATTTGGATTCATGTCAGGTCTTCAAGCAGACTAGTCCAAAACTTAGCTTATAACGTCCTTTATGTATCTCCTATCACACCTGGCTATGTGAGGTCTTGGAGTATATCTGTTATGTATTAATTAGCGTTAAAATTTCATCTCTCTAAAATTAACAGCTATCATAACTGAGCCACCCCAAAAATGTTGTTGTAAAGTAACTTTGGCTTGAGCATAACTCTCACCATGCCTTCTCCAGACTCTCCATTTAGTGAGGTGATAAAAAAAAAAAAATCTGTAAACAGGCTCTTCTCAAGTCGTTCTTAGGCCAAAGCTTGATTCTTTATGAAATCCATAAGACGTTTTCGATGGTGTAGATTTAATAGGAACTCCCGAGCTAGTTTTCTGTCTCTTAACCCATAGCCTACTAGCATTCTCTAGTTTGTGGAATTACCTCTTTCTCACAAACACCCCAAAGCCACTGAAATTAAGTAAAATGAGGTTCTCAGAGGCTCTGTAAAATATCGGTCTTTTCAAGCCAATGGCACCCTCTTTTGTCTCGAGCTATGACGCCTGAAGTATGAATTAGTCTCCCTGAACCTTTGTATTTCTCTGCGCACTGTAGTTTCTGATTCAACGATAGAATGCGCAGTACAGCGGGCACCACAGCAATCTTTAAGTGCTATCGCCTTGGAAGCTTTTTCCACCGTAACTCGTTTTGTTTTTTTAACCTAAAAGTTCAGTAATGGAATAAGTAGTAGTATGAATTGCAGAAAGAAACAATCACGAATTACTGCCGTTCAAACTAATTCATTTTAGAGGATAACGATAAATCTTGATAACGCTAAACTTTGACTTAAAACTGCCTGAATAGATAAAGAGCCTTAACCCAACATTATTATTCAATATTTGTTTTATTTGGTATAGTTACGAGTATATACCTATAATTCCATATTTTCTGGGTGCGCCACTTTTTTTGGAACTCAGTGTATTACATATTTATTTTATGGATTGACATCCACTTAGATATCAGAATCCTTGCTATGATATTATCTACAATACATGATAGCAAGGAACTATATCAACTCTCTTATCTTATTCTCTCCCTTTAGAATACATTAATTAACATTCATATACTTATTATAGTCATTGAACATAACTAACATATGTCATTATATTTATGGGGAAACATAAGTAATTATAGTTGTGATTTTTTTGTTTGTGGTTCCTATTTAACTTAGAAAGCGGTAAAAAGTATTTCAAGTATTATTGAACGCTATCAAAGTCAGTTGCTCTCACACCGGTCCTGCAAATCACCACCCCCTGCTTCGCCTAAATAACGTTTGCGAAAACTATTTTCTCGATTTCTCACGGAGTTTTTTCCTGTTTTCCATTGTTAGCCGATTAATTGCAGCATGGCTAAAGCCGCTTTGGGGCGTGGAATATTGGCACCCGGGGGAAAATGGAAAGCTCATTGAGAATGTTGACACCTACCGTTTTGAATATTTACCTCTACTTGATGAGGTGTGAAAACTAGATTGAGTTGTAAAAATAGCTAGTATTTTATGTTTTTATTGTCTTCTTTCAAAGCGGATTTAAATAGATAATGGATCGTGGACAATTGTAGATTAACGATAATTCGTTTTAACTACGCAGCCGTAAATAAAAGCTATTCAATTGAAATATATTTACATGGAATGACTGTCTTATAACCAACAGTGCGGATCGGGGTTAGAATTTCTTGTTCTGTAAATATTTATTTATTTAATTTTTATATTTGGAATGATGGATTAAAGTAACAACGAATGTATTATTGACAAAGTGGACTGTTTAGTAACTTAGGTTAAAACATGGATGCGATCGATTCATACGGTCTTTTTTTTTTTTTTTTTTTTTTTTTTTTTTTTTTTTTTTTTTTTTTTTTTTTTTTTTTTTTTTTTTTTTTTTTTTTTTTTTTTACTGTTCTGAAGAAGCCTTTTTATCGAATTCTATATGAATCGGTGATCTGAAAAACCCCGCTAGTCCACATTTTGACGAATGTCACTATTTTACATTTTCTTATTCTGTGTAGGCAGACACATGTTGTGTGTAAAAATTCCATTTGTTCACCTAGTCTAAACCATTGAAGAAGAGAACCAGAAATTCTGTTGATTGGAAGAAAGTCATTTGTGCAGGACTTAGTGGCGTTTATTCGCTATTGGCGCTGCCATATGAACTCAAAGTCTACTGAATGCTTCCATTGTAATCGCACAATACTGATTATGAGCAGTCCATATGAAGACACTCTAGGTAGTAATGGATACAATTCATGCTTATACTCTTGAAATTTTTTCAACTGTTTCATAAAATATTTTGAACACGTTTTCCAATGTTTGCATATTGCACTACGACTTGCCTCGGAAAATTTAATCCTTTTATTAGGTACTTAGTTTGGTCACCATCGTTGGTTGGGAAAACCGAGCAATGTAATTGTCATAAAAAAAAACAAAAAGCAAGACTATATTTACCAACGCACCTTCTCATGCTTTATTGAAAACACACGTCTTCATTAAGGAAGAAAAAATAATACACACGATAGACAGTTTTTTGTGTAGACTTGTGGGGTCTTTCAAATCACATATTTATATAGTCTGAACCTTTTGTTTAATATATAATAATCCAGGTACACATTTTAAAATTTTATTTGAAATTATGATTTAGAGGTAAATGTATAATTTTCTTATACACTTGTATTTTGTATTCTAAATATAAAAAGCTGAAATAACCACAGTGCGTACCAATTATCTATTAGATATTAAGAATTATATTTATTATAATCAGGGAGTAACACTCTCAGAATATATCACTAACATAGGAAATGGTGGGTTTTGTTTCGTATATTCATTAATAAATAATCTTATAATCGGTCAATACAAGGAACAAGTCGTCAACAGTTACTACTATCAGAGTTATCAGAACAATTGGCGTAGGTCCTTGAAGACAAAGAAGGTAGAATTAAATTACTCTGAAAATTCTTTTGCAAAATTGGTTTCAAAGTTAAAACATTCTAGACACCAATGTCCAATGGTGTAGAGACCAAATATCACCCATAAGAAATAAAAATTTATCTAAACTAAAATGCATTTACATAACAAAAACAACAGAAAGTTACCTGATAAAATACATTAAAAATATTTATGTAATGTGACTGTTTCATAGCTTTTTGTCAGATAAATATTTTAATAAGTAATAGCATGTAATATGTAATATATTTGTATTTTGTATTCCAAATATAAACAGCTTTACAAAACCCAAAACACTTGTCTTTAAATTTAATTGGTAAAGTCCATTAGGAATATTTAAGTAAAATAAATGTTATATTGTTAAAAAACAACTCCACACTCCAGGATATTCAATACTTATTTTATCTGCAAAAGGTAACAATCTAAAAAAAAAAAAAATAATAATATTCAAGAAAAATATTAATTAGACGATAATTAATTAAATACAACAGTCGATAAAGAAAGTCAGTGCGGGGTCACCTGTGGTGTAGTGGTTAGCATAGCAACCTACTAAACCCAAGATCGTGGGTTCGCAGCCCGGCAGATGACCTTAGGGTTTTTTAAAGGGAGTAAAAAATCCTTAGCTATGCCGTCCTTCGGAAGGGACGTAAAATGGGGGTCCCGAGCCTGTGCGATGTCAGGTACTCGTTAAAGATCCCTATCCTAATTATACCGGGATAGGCAAAGTCTAGGACTCCCACCGTAGCATCGTCCGATTAGCCCTAGCAGCATAAAGTGACGTTAAACGAAATAAAGAAACAAGAAAGTCAGTGCCACTCTTAAAATGTTACATATATATTTGTATATTATTTATTCTACCACTTCCTTCCAACTCTGACATGATTGAAAATATTAATATTTTAAAACGATTAAAATGAACTGTTTTATTAATAATTTTTAGTTCTTGTTTTAAGATAAGATAGTTAATCATAACTATCATTAATAAGATAATTATGACTTTTAATTTTTTTTCTCATTATTTTGTCATTATCATGATATATTTTTACTAATTAAAATATTTTTAACGCCAATAGCATTGAGAATAGTGGTATACCATAATTATAATTCACAGTCATGTTTCCGTTTAAGAAATTTCACTGCAATAGTATATTTAGACATTCCGTTTTCAAGTCCACACAACACTTTAATTTTTTATGCTTTTAGAATCTAACCTATAAAACTAATGAATGTAGTTTTTAGTGGAACTCAGTATACGAAAATGTATTGTCTATCTCTGTAAAATAATTGAAAAATATATGTAATTGGAGACATACTGCAGTTTCTAAGAAATAATTTAATGGAATTTAATTGTTTATTGAAAGGTTCTTCACTTAGACGTCAAATTAAAAAAGAGTAAAAAATATAGTTTATTTGTGTTTCAAATCTTTCTTGTGTTATCTCAGAATTATTTAAAGAAGTTGAAAGTAGCGTAACCACTCCACATCACAATAAACTGCAACCTCACAGCCCAAAGCTTGAGTAGTCACGACAATGGCTGGTTGCAGAAGACTTGGCCTTCAACGATCCTCAATTCCACTGCCAAGATGAAGTTAGTTACACAGGTCAGTGATATCTTTCCTTGTGTATATTCATGGTCTAGCAAACGTTTAAGACTTTGATGACCAGAAAAGTAACTATATTTCTGAGCTCATATGCTTATCGAAGTATGTAGGTTTCACTTAGAAATTACAGCTTAGTTAGGGTCAAGGACATGCCCCTGGGTGCAAAAGAGAAAATAGAGGAAATCGTCTCCCGTGATCCGCACATTTCTCTACTCTTTTATTACAGACTCCAGCTTTTCTCTTACACAGTATTGCTACCATTGGTTGGAATGGTCTTAAGTCATCTTAGCCAATTGAATCAATAAATACGATGATTAATAAAAAAAAATTTAATTTTATTTTTTTATATTATTGGTGAACTGCTGGTGACACCAAATAACAATACGTTATCGACCATAACTGTTTGCTGGTTGAAACTAAAATTCCTTTTGTACTCCAGCTGTTCCAGGAAGGTGGATTAACTATACAAGTTACTAGCCTATTCTAGCCAGAGTGGAAAGGGTAAGATTCATTTTTTGGTACCGCCAGGAAATAAGAATCAACAAACCCATTTTGGAATCAAACCTTCCGTACGGGAGCCCTGAGAGCGACAATCCTAAGCATTCGACCACCACACCCCACTATTCCACTATCCATTAAAATTAAGAGATAATTTTGAAATATTTGTTTTTTTATTATTTTTTTTTATATCTTACCAAAAATCGATGAGATAGTTCAATAATAGGCCTGGAGATCATATTCTATTCAGATTTATCAGCGATCAACCAAACTCAATACGGTTTGTTTTTAGTTAGTGTTTTTCTTGTTGTTTTTTTTTTTTTAGTTTGTGTTTGTTACACATAAGTTTCACTAGTGAAAATTAAGAAATATACAGGTAAAACTATTAGAATAAAGGTTATATAAGTACTTTACGTGACTTTACGACCATAGTACTCTAATGATAAAGACTAACGAATTACAAGGAATCAAAAGGTCATTTGAAAATGTCACTTAGCACGACAATATTACAAGTTATATTCGTGAATAATTTGAAGTAGTTTATAGTTTGGTCTAGTATAATTTAAAACTACGTAGTTAGAACGAGTGTGGTAATGTAAAACTAAATTCATTCTATAAAGTAGGCTGTATATTCCCCTTGGTCTTTTGCCTGAATTAATAAAAGTTAATCATAAATAAGAACGTACTTTTTAACCTATTTATTAACTACAGCAATGCCACCAAGTTCACCTGTTTAATATTTTGACCACTTTATTGACGATAATTATGAAAGTGTCAAAGAGCGTACATAACCTCAGACGTTTAGACTATGGTCTAATTATTATTCTCAAATTATATTAAAGAATCTCCAGATCCCAATTTGAGAATGTTGGTAATAGTTAAACCTCTTTGAACAAGAACTTACCATGTAACAGTTCCTCCACCAAAAATTCTTACTTTACAATCTACTTCAATGAAGCTCAAATACATCACTTATTTATAAACTGACATTGATGTAATAGTTTGAGGTGCGATCAAATGTGTATAAAATAATTCGACAATGGATGGAGTTGTAGAAAACCGTTTTCTCAAATATATCATGAAATTTCTCAAATCTAGTCGGTTCAGATATTAAACGATTCAAAAACCTAGCCGTTGTGGACTATGTCATTGATGGAGACAAATGGGAACTAAATGTTGTTTGAGGTACAATGAAATGAGTTGTGATAACGTCTTGTTTGCTTGATTGATGGTATCTAATAAAATTGGTTATTTTTAAATGAAAATGGAAATTCTATAACTTAGATTAATCACCGAAAAGGACCTTGCACCCTAAAAAATTGGTTTTGTAAGGTTTCTTTTGATAACTTTCCTTTTTTATTTATTTTTAATTTCACTTTTAACAGGGAACCTTTCGGTGTATCCCGCCGCCGATTTTGTTCATTTTCATTGTAAAATGTTTCATATCAGGATAAAAATCATCTACATCGTTTTCTCACCAAAACATTTATATTTTAAAGTAGTTTAAGCAAAATTTAAAAAGATTAAAATATTATTAATTTTTAGCCAAAAATATTCTAAAAAGTGCTTAAGTAATAGACAAAACTTGCTATGTTGATTTTTTAAAACAAGACGAAACTCCTGCACAGTGATAAACTATTGGAGTCAAATAATTAAAGAAGGTAGGGAAAAGTTTTCGCGATTTTGAGGAGTATCAAAATTTTGAGGACATACAGTTAATATTCGATTAGATGCTCGGATATTGTTATAAATCCATCCGAATTCCAAATGTTTCAGCAAATCTAAATACGTTTAAAAGTTTTTGAATAAAAGTTTATTTTAATTTTTTATTCCAACTATTTCCTATAATTTTAAACCTATTAAGTCATTTATACCAATCTTATATGATAGGTAACGGGTCCAAAATATACTCGATCTTCTTTTACTGGATTGGTCATGTCTTAGAACTATTATCAAAACACTTCAATTTTATTTTTATTTTTAAACCATATTTTCCACACACAAAGAAAGGTGAATCTATGTATATTTAAATGAAAATAATAAGTGGTACCTCTTTTTTCGAACTAGCAAAGGAAGGTGGAAAGGATCACTGATTAGTTATACACCACTTGGAATAGTTACTGCTGAATTACTGACTAAAACCTTCTACTTTTTTTATCGCAGAATCTTAAAGTTACTGGTAGCTCTAGTAATTCATCTTCTGCCTGAGAACAACGGCTATGATGTGGTATACTATCTATTTAATTTCCCACAATTTTTATATATGCTATATGGAACCGTATTCAATCGCCGGTTCATTATCGCTCCAGCTATAATAACAAATATAAAACGGTATGTAAATATGAATAGAAGTATTTATGCCCTTTCTCAAGTTATAATATAATGAATCATATTTAAATTAAGGTATTTTTTAATTCTCAAGTGATAAAATACAATAAAAGAGTTATAATGATTAATAAAATATTCTATGCATTCTCAATTAATCAATACATATATACGAGTACATTCGATAACTTATAGTTTAAGAATTATAAATTGTGTTATAGAAATATAGATTCATTAAAATACGAATTACTTTCTATGAATAGATCTGTATAGGACTGCTGCTATTAAGAAAGTGCCAAACGAAAATTTTATACGGTAACTGCTCTTTCAGGGTTGTTGGCAATTGGACTACTATTTGGTGAAATATGTCGTTTTCCAGTCTAGCGGTTGAAGTAGTCAAATCAGAAACTGTCTTGTGATGGCCAGTTAAACATTCCAGTTGAAAGTGGTGTAGCAGATTCGGCAAACCTTATCATATTCTGTCTACTCATTTAGTCATTTGTTTAAATCAGTCCAGAATTTAACTTTGATTTGTAAAGACATTATTTGTCTCCAAATCGGCAACATAAACAAATTCAAAATAATAAAACCTACCCCAGGACCATGGATGCAAGAACCACGACCAAGAAAAAAACAAGTTACGTTTATAATATACGAATTGGTCATTCAAAACTGATCCATAGCTACTTACTGGAAGATAAGCCAGCCCCAAAATGCAATGATTGTAAAGTAACTCTGACAATACAACACATTCTTGTAGAATGTGCAAATACCAAAAGTAAAGAAAAGATAATGGCCTGACGAATCAAGACTTTTCAGAATTGGTTGAGAATAAAACATGTCTTCACAATCAGATCATTGAATTTTTTTAAAAATCAATCTTTATAAGGACTTTTAGTTCTCAACTTGTATTTGATGCCTCTAACCAAATGAAATGGTTCATGGCACCAGACAATATTTAATGTAACTAAATAAAAATAAAATTCCATTCCATAAATGCGTAATTATGCGATGAGATGCGTTGATAATAAATCGTGTTTCTTTTTATACTTGACGACAGCAATTTGTTTAGATTCATAAGATCAAACAATTAGACTAGAGGTAGTGATCTTTGTTTACCCTCATTCTAAAATTCAAAACATTATTTCTCTTTAACTTATGTTCTCTTCTACTTGTTTATTTTCTACCATTATTTGCCATCAGCCTAATTCTCCGACCGAGACTGAAGGGAAATAGCTGAAATCTATGGATAATTCACTTTATTGAAAAATTACTGATTAGGTGAGGTATAACCACAGCCACAACTACGTGTTGTCTATATAATGGCCTTTTTCAAATCTTGTTATAGGCTCTCGAATGTCAATGCTCAAGTGGTTTCAAGCACCACCGCCTTTAAAACTACTTAATCCAACAGTGTTGTTAGTAAATAAGAGTACTGTTTTTAAGGTTAAATGTTCGTGTATAAAGTCAAATTACACATACGCGATTTCGTGTTTTATCCTCTACACACTTTTATCTCTATGAAGATTCTAATAGTTTTCTTTTGAAAAGATTTTATAATTGCTAGTGGCTCATTTTGAAATTCTTGAGTATGGATCGAGTTGAGATACGTCAAGATTACTCTCTAGCACTTTTTACTTCTATACGTCTATAATTTTTCAATTCACCCAATTTTCATTGAATTCACTTACTTAACATTTATATATATTATGAATCAAGTAGCTGTTTTTTTTTGTTTTTTTTGTTGTAAGAAAATTATAACATTAATATTATAATATATTTTCAGAATTATTTCTGAATTCATTTAAAGTTTTTTACATATAGTATTGCTTTAAACATACTCTGCGGGTATCGTTGGTACTATGTAAAACTAAGGAATGTGAAAAATTGTTTGTTTTTTTTATTCCGTTCGTTTACTGTTGTTTTCTACAAGGTCTTATGGTAAAATTTCGAATATGATCGTCATTTAGAAGACCGAAATCAGTCATGTCATGTTTACGAATTTACAGCATTTTACCACAGGTAAGCCTATTAAAATACAACGGTAAACGAACAAAGAAAAAAATTTTTCGTTTTTTCACATTAGTTTTATATAGCAGGGACGATATGCAAGTTGAAGTACCTCCTTTTTATTTAAAAATTTGGTGCAGAAGTAAGACATGTCTATAATCAATAGGCATCTTTACATTCCTAGCCGGTAAGAAAAAAAAGAAGAAAATAATGCATATTCTGAATAGCAATTTCATGTTATTAGTCGATCTGTACTTGATCGAGATTCATCACAACTTTAATGTAGTTTTAAGGAATATCAAGAATTCAAAAAAATATAAATACGGTTTATTTTTCTGGCATATTTAAGTTCAATAATAATTCCAATACCACAATTCCAGTACATCGAATAAAATTACAACTATTTCGACCAGTTGGTTAAATTAAATTCTATTTATTTATTTTTTTTCTCCTAGAAGTTATTAATTACACATAACACAATAATTTTTTTTTTCTTCAAAAGTGTTATCGTAAAGTTATTATTTAATAATTGGTCGGTACTATATTCGACCTATTAATAATTTTTTGATAAGTACATGTTGCCAAAACTGTCAATGTTATAAAAAGAAAAAGTGTTATAAAATAAAAATATTTTAAGTTTTTGTGATATCAATCCACAACCATAAGTATATCATAAAAATCTTTCGTTGTTAAAAAATGGATTGTTGAAATAAATTATTTAAAAAAGTTCACCATTTGAACTTTTAATTTCATTTTAGCTTTGTACTAAATATGGCTATAAGAATTGCAGGTTGGAACACTATGTAAAGAATACAACGATTAAATTGTAAATAGAATTACAAATTATATAAGTAAACAACAATGAATCAACTGAAAAAAAAAAAATCTATTTTGCTCATTAAATTATTCTTTTACAGTAAATAATGAAAATAAAAAAAATATTTTTTTGTGTATAATAATTAAATTAAATGAGAATTGATTTAAGGATCTAATTAAATATTCTAATTTGTTTATTGGTCCTCAATGCCAAAACAAGTTCTATTAAAATAGTTAGTAGTTCATGAATCAAAAAATAAACATACGAATTCAAAAGCTGGAAATTTCAATCGATTGATAAAAAATTAGTTTTAATTAATTTAATTTTTATTTAGTTTGTTTGATTCTATATATACCAGATTGGATGTTTATCACAATTTTGGTAGTAAATTATTGGTTTTTTTTTTCTTTTTTTTTAATAAATTCTATAAGATATGTAAACTAAAGCACAACATAACAGAAATTCATGTGTTGATATTTAATTATTGCATTTTTAATAATTTTTAGTTATTGAAAAATTACGAGCATATAATTAAAAAAAAAATTCTTAGAGTTACTAATAATATTTTTTTTTTTTTTAATTCATTTAAGGCGTTCCTATTCTCAAATTATTTTCGGGTTTTGACATTTTTTTTTTTTTTTTATTGTTATCCTAAATCGTGACATATAAATAGGAGGACAATGGCAAAATAGTTTACTTGATATATAAATAAAATAAAATAAGTAAATACAGTACGTAGATGGTGGATGGACCTACCGACACTGTGGTATCCATGCCCAGAGCTCGGTGGTGCGTCAAGAACTAATGTTGCAGAGCGCGGAGGTGCTAAGCCCCACCAGCCCCCACCACTGCGGGCCTCTGTCCACCCTTCGGTCTCTGTCCCTGTATCCAATTATCTATCCAAGTCTCTCAGTCGGGGAAAGGTCACTTTTTATTCGATAAAGAAGTTATACTGGAATAGTAGCTTACCAGCATTAAAACCACTAACCGATTCTGAACAGAACAGATATAGCGTTAAGTTAGTTATTTTCTGTAAATATGAAAAATAAGCACACATACAGAAAATGTTTATAAATATTTTTAAAAATCAAAGACTCATATCTGACAAATATCCCAAAACAATTTTCAAAATTGTCAGTGTCAATCGGTTCCTAGGAATCGACTTTGAACCATCGATTCTCGATACCGATTCTTTTCACAAAAGTCGGAGGAATCGCAAATCGAAATTAGTATTCGACATATTCCTACCTATTTTATTAAAAATATATACAATAAAACTGACATTGAGAAAAATAATTATTCAGTCAGAGCAATTTGATTAAGAGAGTACATTGAAACATTTCGGCAATGTTTATTGTTATGAATTTTCTAAACATGCCTCTAAATATCCTTATGCTCAACATCAGAAAAATCCGGTACAGTTTTAATGTTCATTCCGAGACCTTTCAAATTGACCTGTTTTTTGTACAAGCAAATTTTAAATTGTTTTCATCTTTTCAATCCAAAATCCTTAGAAAAACCCTGAATGCTTCGTACCTTGTCACAAACCTTATCCACAAAGATCTTAATATTCCTTATGTACAAGTTAAACTGTTCCTTGAAAACCTATTTTTTTCCCTACATCTCATTATAGTTCCGTCCTCCCCTACCCACCACACTTCGTCGTCTGATACTTGGCTTGACATGTTCATTATTGACTCAGAAAAGAACCTCCTCGCTTCTTCTCAGTTACCTGTTCCTTTCCTATTCTCCCATGATCTAATTCAAACATCTTACAATATTCAAGCTGCTTTGTTCCGCCCGAAAACTATTGCTTTCCGCAATATAGAAACCCTAACCCGTGAAAAGATCCTTCCAGAGATTGAAGCTCAGAACTGGACTGAAATTTATACCGCCTCCTCGATTGACTCTATGGTAAACCTCCTCACCACAAACCTCTTAAATATACTTAACATCCATGCACCTCTCAAATCCTCCTCCTTTCGTCGTCCGCCTGCTCCTTGGATAAGTCCAGAAATCAAACAGCTCCAACGAAATCGAGATGCAGCACGTAGACGATTCAGACGCACGAGGATGACTGACGACTACCAAACATTCAGGATGCTTCGTAACTTGGCACAAGCCTCGATTCGTCGAGCAAAATTCACTTATTTCCATGAAGCCCTCTCTTCTGCTCCTGATTCCAGATCGAAATGGCATCTCCTCAGTAAACTTTCCCTTCCTGATTCACGCACATCTCCATCTACCTATCCTGTATCTCCTGAAGAACTAAATTCATATTTTGTTTCTTCCTTCTCTTCTGATTCTCTTCACTCTTCCTCCCATTATACCTCAGCTCCTGCATACAACGATGCTAATTTGTATTTTTACTACATCTCCCGCTCTGAACTTATTTCCTCAGTAATGAAGTTCAGGCATAGATGAAATCCCTATAAAATTGATAAAACTGTGTCTTCCCGAAATCCTCTTATTCATATACAATTTTTCCCGTTAAAATTCAGTATCCCCTACCTCCTGGAAAAAAGCCCTAATTCATCCTATAAAGAAAACATCGAATCCCACATCTCCTAAATACTTTCGCCCTATCTTCATGTTATCTAACCTCTCTAAACCCTTAGAAAGATTAGTACAATCACAGTTTCCTTGAAGAATCCAATGTCCTCGATATCCTACATACTGGTTTTCGACCCGGCTACTCTACACAATCCGCTTTCCTCAAAATCACAAATGACATGTTTACTGCCATAGACGAAAAAAAAACTGACTGTACTGATACTTCTGGATTTTTCTAAAGCGTTTGATTCCCTGGACCACTCTATCCTTTTTTCCAAATTAGAATCTTTGAATTTCTCCTTCAGTTCCATCCGCTGGTTTCAGTCTTTCCTTTCTCACCGTTCCCACGCAGTTAATATACCTAACCAACCCTTATCTACTTTTCTCATTATTACTTCTGGTATTGCTCAAGGGTCCAGCCAGCATTTCTCCTCTGCTTTTCAATACCTACATCAACGATCTACCTAATTCAATTAAGCACTGTTCCTATCACCTCTACGCAGATGATTCCCAAATCTGTCTTTCCTTTCCTCGTTCCGAGCTTCCTTCTGCTTTCGCCAAAATTCAGGAAGACCTGAATAGAATTTGTGCCTGGGCGCCAATTATTATTCAACAAATTACAATTATTTATTCTTTTATTAATAGAAATTTACAACTGTATTATAAAACACATCCAGTAAATATGCGGTATATATGAGATATAATAAGATATAATAAAATTTGTAGAGGAACTACCCATTGGTAGTACTCTAAAAATTACAATTAACTGAACAGAAAACTCAGGTCATTATAATAGGATCTAGCTCCCTCCTTAGTGCATACACCCATTATCCTCCCTTAATCTTAAATTATCATCCTATCCTTTTCAACTCGTCTGTTAAAAATCTCGGAATTATTTTTGATCAGACCCTTTCTTGGAAATCTCAGATTGCCCAAATCTCCCTCCGCTCTATAGGTCTACTTAAATTATTCCACCGATCCCGTCACCTTCTTCCCCAGTCAACCCGTATGCTTCTAGTTTCCTCTCTAATATTCCCTTACCTTGATTATGATTGTCTAGTTTATGGTGGTCTCCCGACGGCTCTCGAAGACAGATTGAATCTAATTATGAACTGCTTTGCCAGATTTGTCTTCGATAAACCGAGGCGCTCCCACATTTCCTCCTCCATTCCGAATTAAAGTGGCTTTATCCCATATTCCATAGAAAATATTTCCATGGATCATTCCTTTACCAAATTATCAGCACTCTTCATCCTTCCTTTATTTACAATACGCTTCAATTCAGATATGCAATCAAGGCATTGAACACAAGATCCCGTCTTTCTGATCTATATACCCCATCCCATAGAACTATTACATTCCAGCGCTCTTTCCTATTCCGCTCAACCATTCTATGGAATTCCATTCCTTCTCATATTAGACAAGCGAAATCTCTAAAAACATTTAAATTCCTCTATTTCCAGTACCTCCTCCTAATCCAAGGTGACGCTTACTAACAATATGTGTTCTCAATTAAACGATATCCAACTCTTTCTGAAACACACTCAGTGTTACCAATTAAAATATTTTTTTCTCACTCCGAATACAACATTTGGGTTCTTATATTGTATATAATTAGTATTGTATCAAAATAACCTATTTATTATTTCATTTGTAGAATGTCTTCTTATTTTCCTGTTCATATATTACATTAGTATCTATGTATACATTATCATTGTTATATTAATATTTCTTCTTTATTTTATTATTTTTTATTTTTATTTTTTCATCTTATTTATTCATCATGTCTCTGACCAGATGTAACTAATATCATTTCTTCCTGTAAAATTTGTTATTCTTAGGGGACTTGGTCCCAGAATAAAATTATTTTTCTATTTCTATTTCTGTTTCTTTGTCTCTGACTTAGCCCAAACCTATCAATTCATATCAAACTCAATCATTCAAATCCATTTTTTTTTTTTTTAATTGAAATATATGTACAATCTGCCTCAATGAAGGGCAGTAGGTGACAGTGCTAAAGATGTATTCATTCATACAATATATACATGTTCACATAGACACAAAATTAATGATTATAGAGGATAAAAAAGATAGCCTTATTACGACGTGCATTAACAAACCAATGTCCAAATCTTCAACATTTATCTTAGATCTACAGCTTTACTTTTTTTTCTAATATCCATTCTTTGGGAAAACATGGACTTTTCATTTGTTATAGTTTTATAGTATTATAGTAATTTAATCAGCAGAATTATTTAATGATCAATAACGAAACCTTCCTTCCACCAAAATTTTCAATAATATTCGCTACGAAAACAAAAATAAAGTAATTTTTCATCTGTTGGAAAAGTAGAAAAATAAGCGGATATTGACGGCAATGTCTGCAAAACTTTGGTTAAAAACACCTTAGGACGGAAGGCCCTTATTTAAAGGATTCATATTTTCCTATTTATATCAATTTATTTACAAATAAATAAATTATAAGTTATAAATAAAAAAAAAATGTTTATATATTTTATTCATAATTTCATTCAAAAGAATGATTAATATTGTTCTTTGAAAATCCTGTATAAGTTTAAAACGTCAATACAATTTTTAGAAGTCTAAAAGTAAATACGTAGAAAACTAAAACTAACACGATAATAATAAATACATGAATAAATTAAAACAAAGTACAATTGAAATTTGAAAATAAACAACAACTAAAAAAACTTATTTATACATTCAACTTATTGACTGATAATTCTATAGTTTATAGAAGAATAGAACTAAAATATTGAAAATATATAGTAATTTGGATTCCATATATAATCATAAAATGTTTATAGGAGCTCAATATTTTTAATTTTCCTTATTTGGAATCTAGATAAAATGTAGTAGGTAAATATGAATGTTCTAATCATCGCATGCAGTTGATGGGTTTTAGGTTAGATCTGTAACCAACATTATAAGTGTAAGAAACTTTTTGTCCAATATGTGACCGACCTAATCTGGAGATATGTAGCTAAATTTTTGTTCATTGTCCTTGCCTCCTATAGTTATGATGAAGTTATATGTTATTCTAGCTTTTATACTTCGTTTTCACTCATAATTGCATTGATATCTTGTTAGATATTTTTTATTTTCGTTTCCGATGATGTGATGGGTCTACGAAAAGTTCATGTATGTTTAGCTATCATTTCGACGTTGGAAGTAAAATTTAATCTGAAAAGAAATGATCAATCAAAGAGCTCTGATTCTTTAAGCATTTGAAGTATAGGACTCTAATTTTTAATTAATTAATTAATTTTTTCAACTCTAGTCACCCACCACTAAAATAAAAAATCTTATGATAAGGTGATGGACAGGAGATCCGTTTCTAGCCAGAAATCACCTATAATCAAAATTAAGGATTTAGAAATAACCTGACAATCATTATATTTATTTAATTAATATAAATCATTATATTTATTTATAAACCTAAAATCTTCAGGCCTGTGTCAGTTCAGCAACCAGACCCACCTTCATTACAAGAGTACCCACCTCTACCGCAGTATTCTGAACCAGCTCAACGAGGACAAGTTAAGTTACCAAAGTTGCAAGAACCCTCAAGCCATCCATAATCATCAGCTACGGGACATCAGCCATGTGCGGACCATTCAGATATAGAGCGAAGAACTACTCGGCAGGTGCTTCCTCCTGAAAATATGCCACATCAAATGGTATCTTTATTATGTGGAATACATGACCTCATTCAACCTCTTTTAAGCCTTCTGCAACAGATTTCTGATGTAAAACAAGCTTTATTCCCATCATATGCCCCCTAATTCTTTAACTGTGGGTTCCTTGTCCATTCTTTCATGGAACACTAACGGACTTCCTCAACATAAAAATGAACTTGACATATACCTACATGAGAAACGAACGGACGTTGCCCTGATAACCGAAACACACCTTACTTCCTGACATGACATTCACATTCCTGGCTACACTATTTACCGAACGGGCCATCCAGATAACACTGCTCACAGAGGCACAGCCATCGTCATCAAATCTTCACTTCGACACAATTCAATACATACACCACATACACCCCACACACAGGCCTCTGCAATCACACTTTACAAAAAACAGAACACTATAACACTGGCAGCTGTGTATTGCCCCCCCAGGTTTGCCATTTCATCACAAATGTTCAATAGTTTTTTCGAGAAACTGGGAAAATGCTTTGTCGCTAGTGGAGACTATAATGCCAAGCACCTAGCTTGGGGTTCCCGTTTGTGTACTCCGAGAGGTAGAAATTTAAGATCTGTTCTCCATAAACTTTCGTTAGACACTATATCCCCAGATACTCCAACTTACTGGCCCACATCGAGAAAACCCCTGACTTACTTGATTTTTTCATCACTAAGGGACTTCGCACCATACCTTACACAATAAGTAGCAGTTCCGATCTCTGCTCTGATCATTCCCTGGTTCATTTGACACTTTTTGATGAACCTATAAAAAAAGAGAAAAGATTATTCCTAAACCAAGGCGTTATGGATTGGGATAGCAATCAATCCAAGTTAAATTCGAAACTGCTGATACCAATGCAACTAAAACCGAAGAAAAAATTGAAGAAGCAGTTGATTTATTTACCAAAGATATACAGGAATCTGCATGGGCCTCAGCCGTTCCTAGAATGAACAAAAGAGGTTCTCTATCGAGTTACCCACAGTACATCAGGGACCCTGATCACAGCAAAGAGAAGGGCGCGAAAGGTATGGCAAACAGACAGACTTTCTTCAGACAGACGAACATTTAATAAATTGAATAACGAACTGAAAAGACAAATTTGAAAATCAAACAGACCAAATACGATTACACTTATCCAATATCACGACAGACGACGGAAGCTTATGGAGGCACACTAAAAAACTTTTAAATAATCACGAGGTAATAGCGCCTCTCAGAAAAAAAGATGGGTCTTGGGTGGTGTCGGACAAAGAAAAGTCTGAACTCTTTGCTGAACATTTGTCTACTGTTTTTACACTACATACAGACTACCAAGACAATGAACATGAAAATCACCTACAAGAAACTTTAGAAGCTCCCCTTCAATTAACATTACCACCACTGTCTTTCACTCCTTCTGATGTATTGCAAGTACTCAGAAAGCTATCACCAAAAAAAAGCTCCAGGATTCGACTTAATCACCGCTGACCTTCTCCAGAAAATGCCCAAAAAAGCTATAGTCTTTTTAACTACACTTTACAACGCAATTCTCAGGACTACAAAATTCCCAGTTCAATGGAAATATTCTTATATTACCATGATACATAAACCAAACAAAAACACCGATTCACTTTCTTCCTACCGACCAATTAGCCTACTTCCTTTGTGTTCTAAAGTTTTTGAAAAATTATTTTACCGGCGAATACTAGACATACTGATAGATAAACAAGTACTGCCTACACATCAATTTGGATTACATTCATTTCAGTCTACAGTTCATCAACTACACCGTGTAACGGATTTCATATCAATCTCACTCGAAAGAAGACTATATGCTACTGGGGCATTTCTAGATGTAGCTCAAGCATTTTACAAAGTTTGGCACGACGAACTTCTTTTTAAATTGAAAAATCTTCTTCATTTTACGTATTATCTGATCCTTCAATCTTTTCTCTCTGATAGATTTTTTTCTGTCCGACAAGGTTCAGAAATGTCCTTTATTTTTCTAGTAAAAGGCGGAGTACCACAGGGGTCAATACTAGCTCCACTGTTATATATTTTTTACACTCACGATATGCCACTTAGCCCTCAAAGATTGACAGCAACATACGCTGATGACATAGCAATATTAACCAGACATAAAGACCCCACAATTGCATCATTAACTCTTCAACACCACTTAACAATACTACAAGACTGGTTCAAACAATGGAAAATAAAACTAAACTACATTAAATCACAGCACATAACCTTTACACTCAGACAAGACTCTTGTCCACCTGTCTTCATCGACAATCATCCCATACCACAAACAAACGAAATTCATTACTTAGGACTTACATTTGATAGAAGAATGACCTGGGGCCCACACGTAAAACAAAACCGTCTCAGTCTAACCGAGAGATTAAAACTTCTGTATCTAATGCTTCATAAACGGTCCGACAATGACTGAATACATACACTTACTTACTTAAACCCATATGGACATACGCCTCACATATATACGGGACTGCAAAAAAATACACACCTTAAAAAAATACAAATATTCCAATCAAAATTACTCAGAATAATCACGAAATCACCTTGGTACGTTTCAAACCACACAATTCACACTGATTTAGAAATAACCACAGTAAAGGAACATATACATGACCTTTATAGACGATTTCATGACAGACTTCATGGACATAACAACGTACTCATTAATGACATGGCCACTACTGACATGCCTGGAAATACACTCAGAAGGCTTAAAAGAAGCTGGATGAGAGATTTGCTCAAATAAATCTCTTTAACCCATGCCAGGAGGAGGTACTATTGAGTGCTAGTCTCCCACACAAGGCCTGTAATATTACATTTTTATCACATTCACTGATTGTTACCCTAATAACAGGTGTGAATTAAAATCTGAAAGAGAAAAAAAAAAATTAATAAATATAATAAAGACTGAAAAGAATAATAGAGAGAAAAAAATTAAAGATAAAATAAAATTATATACAATTAGAGGTAGCGTCATAGAGAGACTGTTAAATTGTTTAGCTCTATGTAATCAGCGTGATCCGCAGATCAGGTCAAACTCATCAAAGTATTTGTCTATGAAATCCTTTTTTGAGGGCGGCTATTAGTCTCTGTTCAGTAGGACTTTGGATATTAGTTTATGTCTGTACCTTTCCAATTTTTTGCTATCATAAATAAGATGGCCGTAGGTTTGTGCACTGTTTCCATCGCAGTTACAATTCCTGTTGTCAGTTAGTTTGAATCTGTGCACCATATCCTGTCAAAAATTTGGTTAGTTTTTATGTCATGGTTTTTTTAATTTTTCCTCTATTGTCTTATAGTCTTAATGAATTCATAAGTATGTCTACTTTTTGTGCATTGTTGGTTCCAAGTTTGTTTCTAGTTGTTCCTTTTAAAATGTGCTTGACTGCACTAATTGGTGCCTTATTAGATAAAACTGGAAGACATAGAACTAAATAATTGAACAGGCTTTCAATGATTTGTAGCCTCTGGATTAGCCCCCTCATTCCATTGTAAGCCTGAATGCACTTTAACCCGTATGAAGGAAAGATACATTCCTTGGCTGTAACAAGAGACCAATTCACGCATGATTTCTTCTATGAGGAATTCATAGAGAGTATGTTTTAATCTTAAAAAGGCTGATTTGAATATCTGAGTGTATACAATAATCATTATCAGTACGATGACCTTTAATAAACACAATGGCTTGAAGGATAGCGAATAGTTCGGATTGATTATTGCAACAATAAGGTCCAAGCCTAAATTTTCTAATATACAATCATTCATCTCTCTCAATTGAAACAAGAGTAGCACCCTTTATGTTTTACTCCTTACTGCCATCTGTGGAAATATTGATTGTGGATATCCGGCTAATATTCGTTACATTTATTATTATATTCGATCTTTATTATTGCTGAAATAATTTTGCCATTCAAAATGGAATAAATAGTTACATAAAATCATTTTATTACCTCCTTTGTTATTCGGTTATGTTATGAGTTCCTCGAACCGTTGGAACGGTATTGTACCCACAACTGTTACATAAAAAATTCTTTAGTAATTACGTCTCTTGTAATTTTCAATCTCTTTTGTGGTGTAGAACTTATGTTATTTCGTTTAAATTCACAATTTAAATATTACCCAATCAACTATTTTTAAAATTTATTTACCCAATTTTTAAGTAAGTATTTTTATTGTTTGTTACTTCGAAATGTCTGATCAAACGTTATATTAACTTTCCCCGGATTGATTAAATTTATAAATGACGAGATTTCACTGTCCGTATAAACAGTGCATTTAGAAGTTGAACCGGTCCAAGGAGAAGATAGTAGAAGAAATTTTATGGAGATTTCCAATGAAATAAGATCCGGAGTAGTGATCACCTCGGGACAATCTCTCTTCCAACTCTAGAGCAATATATCGCCGATGAATATACATTAATTAAACTCACTACTTTGTGGTTACTGACATCAACGATGTATGGTGATATAGAATGGGGCTTAAGGAATATTTTCATTGATGTACCTTGTGATGTGCTCTACCAATGTTAGGAAATCCTCGATGGATCATAAACCAACTGCTATTTAATAATAGATTATATTTTAAAGTAACAGCAAAATTTTATTGGCATTTTAATTCAATTTTATATATATTATTATTATATATTTTTTCGATATTATTTTTGTTTGAATATTAATTGTTTAATTGTTCTTTACATTATTTACATTATTTTTTTTTTTTTTCCGCTAACCAACAATTATATGTTTCCTTAAACAGATTTTTTTTTACAACCTCACGAAAGCTCATAAAATTTAAAATTCATTACATCATTGGTTAAATATAATCATTCACATGTAAAATAACATAATGTAACACATATCATACATGTAGTATGCCTGCAACGGCATGGAACATATAAAGCATTAATAAACGGTCCTTTTATGGGGTTGCCATAAATACCTCGGAGGACTAAAGAGAATCTAAAAGACGAGTGTAACTGAGTGGTGTTGTACTTCATTACGAAATAATTGGTATCTAAACCAGTATAAGTATAAAGATATTGCATTTATAGTGAATAATTTTTATTGTAATACTATATGAAGCATTGAAATTTAAAAAGGAATTTGGGTCATCAGAACTTAAGGTATATTAGATGCTTTTAAGACGTGATTCTGGTTGTGGATTTATGATAACTGATATATATATATATATATATATATATATATATATATATATATATATATATATATATATATATATATATATATATATATATATATATATATATATATATATATATATATATATATATATATATATATATATATATATATATATATATATATATATATATATATATATATATATATATATATATGTATATATATATATATGAAGGTTTGTCAATCAACAATCTTCTACTCTTAAGCTAGTAAGATCGAACTTATTAGAGATGGGGTCTATAGTTAGCTTATACTTAAGGATGGCATAATTACCGAAAGGACTTGTGCAATGGAGAATAAGAATGAAGTTATAAATAGACAAACCTTTATTTTTAATAACCTTTTTATACATTTTTCAGCAATTAATGGTTAGAAGAGACCTGAGCTCAAATAAATAAATCTAATTATAGTCAAGTATCTGAGTATTTTGTAATTACTTAAAAAAAAATTTTTTTTTTTTAATAACAATTTATTGAAATTTACAACTGTACAAAATTTACACATCAAGTAAATGTGCTGTTAACTATTACAATAACGTGACAAAACTTGAGAAGAACTACTCATCAGTAGTACTTTCATAAAAATTCTACACTAGAAGGTCTCTGGGCCTTCTTCTTTTCAGACGCCTCGGAGGATTATCAGGATTATCAGGAAAGCAAGTTGAGAAATTAGGGGATTTGAGTGGTTATGGAGCTTACTATGAAAGGATAGATATCTGGTTTGGGCTAAATCTACAACTTATGGAACATTAAGATCTTTATGGATAAGTTTATTGGTGACAAAGTAAGGTGCATTAATAATGTTTTTGAGGGATTTTGGATTGTAAGGATTGGATACGAGATGAATTGGATGGTTTAGTGGAGCCCCTAAGCTCAACTCCATACGTCCAGATAGGTCTAATCACGGTCATGTTTAACATATTTCAACATTTACTATAATGAAACTTAATTTTATAATCTCCATTTTTTTGGCACTGCAGACTTCGGCTAAAATTATAGGGAGATGTTTGGATATTTGTATTTGTTCTTTGAAAGGCATTTATCGCTATTGAGACATTTAAGAGAGGATTGCTCAGCTTCACATTGAATCTGACCGTTGCCTTCAGGGTGGAAAATCGATCTAGACTCACGTATTATAGCAGTTTAAGGCCTACTTAGCCTGAATATCATTTCTAGAAAAAGAATATCAGAGGCATTTTAGTTGGCCACGCATTTATTTTATTTATTTATATATTTGTTTTTGTATGAAATATTATGGTCATCAACGCTTGACACACACGGATTTTTGGGTGGTCACTCATTATGACTTTTAATTCATATTCCAATCCATAGCATACTCAGCTCTCTAATCTTATACATACAATTCAACAATTATCCTCAAACTAAACTAAGTTAATCACGAACCCTTATACAATACGAACGTATTGTTAAAAATGTATAGCGTAGATTTCTTTTTTTGTCACATACCCACTATTTTATTGAATTTCGCAGTTGATACTTTTGTATCTCATTATTAAGCCTTGTCAGTTATTTCATAATATTTTTAATTCATCTAACTGTAACACAAGTCTCTGCAATTTGTTTTATAATAATGCCTTTATCATTAGCTATTTATAGAGTAATTGTGCTCATGGGAGTGCATGCGTGCACCCATATTAAATGGAGTTTCATGAAATAATAATTTTCAACTTAGCGATGAATGTAAAATTGATAAAATCGATGTTTATGCCTTATTAAACTGAAGTTAGAAGTAGGATGTAAGAAATTATGAGAATGGAGTAGAAGATGATCAGGGATGCAGTCAAAGTAACACCACAACACCACATCTAAGAAGGAATTCTTTAATACGTGCCAACGTTTCGACCTGCGTTGCAGGTCTTCTTCAGGGCTATAATGAACAAAATACTAGATGTCAAAATACTTTGACTGCATCCCTGATCATCTTCTTCTCCATTCATCATACCAGTCAACTATACTTTTATCATTTTGAAATTATGAGAATTTCTGCAGAAGGATTGTTTTTAGATACTATGAAACAATGACTTTTTATTTGTAACCAGATACTTATAAGTAGCTGTCAATAATCCTAATTATGGGTTTTGGTGTACTTTAACTCATGCCTCCCAGTTTTCAGTTTGCGCTAATTCTAAAGCTATTATTCTACAATGAATCAAATTTTTAATTTTATTTTTTTTAAATTCTATACATAACTCATATGGTCTTTACATGTCTGAGATAATTGAAGGTTTCTTAGCAGCTTATAATAAAGCCATGATGAGTTGGTCATCTGTCTTCTATGACATATCACCAGGTAGTTCTGAATGGAAGCCACGAGGGTGATGAATTACCAGTTTATTATTTCTCATCGAAAGCTGGCTCTAGACTACCAGACATTTTTCAAACTTCCACTTGCCGAGAATGATCTGTTCAAATTATTCTTCAGATAAATATGGCCTTACACGTTGGGCTGAGTGACTGGTGAAAGATACCGAAGCAGTAGTATCTCTTCGTTGACAAAAGAACTGGGTTTCTCCATAAGAGGGATGATTCAGCAGTGGTCAGGAAGTAGGATGACACCATGATAACTCCACTATCAAAGGATCATTTTATGTAACTAATTTTCGTGTGCTCCAGAACTGAGTTATTAAATTTACTTCTAATAATTTTGGGAAAATAAAAATGTTAATTGGATATGTCTTTATTTGTTAAATATTAAAGACATAAAAAAACCTGTATCATTAAAATAAAAAACATCTTTTTAAAACAATGACTGCTTTTATGTATTTTTATTCATTAATTTTGTTTAATCACTAGGAAGATACTTTACAGAACTACACTTTAATGAAACATGTCAATTAGGTATGTGGGATAAGAAAAAAAAATGTTAGAACTATTATAGTCTATGAAGGATCTTGTGTTCAGCATTTATGAAGAAAGACTAGTTCATCTGAGTATTCCTTCGAAGTATATCAGTTCCAGAGTTGATTTCCGTCTGCTTATATCCGATTTGGGATTAGAGATGTAAGTGGATTCCTAATGTTGGATTCACACCATTTTATTCGTCTAGAGTGATTCATCCAAATGGATTCAACCAAAGTAAATTATAATTTTCATCAGCTCACACATTTTCATACATTTTTCAGTTAATCGTTCTGTTTCATCCAGTTGTTCGGTCAGTATTACAATTTATAATAAATTTAATGATTTATTCTGTCTATATTCACTGCGGAGGAACAGATCTGCGCCTTTGAACTAAAACAATTGAGGCTCGTAAATCTCATCAACGCCCGCACCATTTTTTTCCGAGGTTCTAATCTTGTTGAGTACTAATTTGTACCAAGTGCGAACTCTTGTAGGTATATTATTGACTGCTATTGATAATCCTGTTAAATAAAGCTGTTACACCATTTCGGAATAAGCTATTTCCTTTGAATTGCTTTTAATATATTCAGTTGATTTATCATTCCAATCTGGTATGCCTAAAGAATTTATTTATTTATCCAATTTATCATTCCTCTGGTATGCCTAAAGAAAGTTAGCCTGCCATTTGAACGACATGGTAACAACTAAAAAAATATAGGCAAAAACAAAACAAAAAAAATAAACGTTTACCAGGGTTCACGCGTGAAGAGAATTTAACATTCACTGAGAAGCAATTCACATTTGAAAATTTCTCACGATGGGTCATAATTTTAAAATCAATTTTACATTGATTCCTTTCATCGTTTTTGATGATCGCACTGGAGGAATTGAAGATAAAAGGCAGTTAACTATAGTCACTTTCGATGATACTTCCAAGATAACCATCCAAAGTGAGAAGTGCAAATGGGCCTTAGCTGAGCTACTCCGCGCCCTTCCTTATTACTTTATATGTAAGGATTTAGTTGCTATTCTTGAGAACGTATGAAGACGATCCAGATAACTTAACAGTATTAGTTTAATATTAATAGATGATTATTTATTATTTAACTGTTTAATATTAGGCAAATGTTACTTAAAAGGAAGTGTACGAGGAAGCTCCAGAACAGATGACTGGGCATCAAGAAGACCTCTACCGTGTCATGACTGCCATCGGCAGTGGACCGATGAAGAACCGTAAACGGTGCACTAGTTCCTAGTGTTTTTTTTTTTTTTTTTTTTTTGAAAAAGGAAGACCTCATTAATGAATTAATTATTATTTGTTGACTGTTTCTGGAACATTTATAATGTAATTATACCCCCGTTATTTATTTCTTTAAAAATGCTCATAGTCAAGAACAAATAATTACTTGTAATTTAAAAATCTGTTAAAATAATTTAATGTCATAAATTATATATATATATATATATATATATAGAGAGAGAGAGAGAGAGAGAGAGAGAGGAAAAGGTGTAAATTTGAGCACCCTCTTTTGTTTTTGATGTAAAGTTACTTTTAGCTTGAAAAATTCAAGATTTTTGTCTTTCATTAACAATTATAACAACTTTTTTAAATGCTAGGCAGTGATTAACATAAATTATTTAATTTCAAAAACGACGATTTACAGAAATATTTCAAAATAGCACCAGAAAAATTAGGTAGTAAATATGGACCCTCTTCAAAAAAGTCACCAAAAATAGGTTAAAATAGGATAAAACAATTCGAAATGGTAGAGAGCTTATTTCATAAAGGAATTTTTTTACAGAAATGGCAATCATAACAGGCTCTTTTAGCCCAGGCACGATCTATGTTCCCACATTTGAGACCATTTTACCCATACCTCTCCCCGAGTGTCTTCAGAGAACTTTCCATCACAAAGGATGCAAGTTCTTGGAGAAATAGGGATCCATGTTTATACCAAGAAAGAGTGATCATATTTACACCAAATATACCCAAGAAAGATGGCCACTATCACCATTGTGAAATTATTTTGAAAGATACACACGTACATGGAACAAAAATATATTCATACACACACACACACACACACACACACACACATATATATATATATATATATATATATATATATATATATATATCATGTAAAAGTGAAGGATGATTATTCATATCAATGGCTTGTTCCAATGCCATCTTCTTTTCAAAATCCTAAGAGCATTAGCAGGAATCATCTTATTCTAAATGAAAAATCTTTCATTGATTGAGTAATTACAGGAGTCAATTAGCTGTTGATCTGGTTGCAATGAGTTGGGCTAAGTGGCGCGCCCTATCTGGGACCTGTGATCACTATATCTCCGGGCACTCTCTCCCGCCGCAGGTATTCGGTCACGGCGGCGATGTAAAACTTCGCTCTAATCTCACTATCACATCTCGGTGAAGTTTTGTTTTACGTTGAGCTCGCTTGCTTTTCATCGCAGCTACAACTCAATTCGTTTTTAGGATTTGAACCGGATCTTTCCCCTGCTTAGTTCTCTTTTGGAGCAATATCTGGAAAGTGGCGGTACTGCATAAGGAAAGTAAATTATGAAAGCTATTTGAGTAACCAAAATATTCAACATATTTATTTTTCAAGTGATAATTAGTCAAGAGTTTTAAAATAAGTTTGTATGTGTTAAAACTCTGAAGGTGATTCGGACGGTGATAGATAGAAATTGGCACTTTAAGAAAGACAATTATTTAAGGTGATTTCGTTTCTTTTTCCCTCATCCGATGATTTAATAAACCGTAACAATGTTCTTTTTCGAACAAAACAAAAAAAAAAAGAAAAAGAAACAGGAAGAGATATCACGGCTATTACCAGATATTTAATTTTATCTGCCCTGAAAACTAAAGACGGGTAATCAGATGGGTACATGGTTAGAGGTCTTTACAGAAGAGAAGGTATTGAGAATTATTTCATTCGAATCAGTAATATAAGGTCCTTCATCCATTTCGGTTTCGGACTTCAATGAGTAAGTATAGTCTTTGATAAAGGTTATTTCATTATGTTTTTAATTTATCTTGAAAGCGATAATCGTGGGTGCTTTTGTATTATTTAATTATTAACATGTGAAGGTCTTTATGTAAAGATGCTAAGGCACCATGGCTCTAAATATTTTTGACAGAATAATATAAAGTTTTTAGATATCTCGTACTAGATTTATCCGTAAAACTTTTTTTTATTTTTCAAAGAGTGTATTGATTTAATTTATGTGTTAACAATGATATTTTTATCATAGTTCGTGATACTGATTAATAAGATTGTCATACTCAGAACTTTTTCCAATAAGTAAATATTATTGCAATTACCCTAATTTAAAATATTCTTTTTTTTGTAAAAACGAGTTTAGAACAAAGTTACGTTTTATATTATTCAGATACAAACTAGATATGTTTCCTTCAATATTAAAGTATTCTCCCACTAAAAAAAGTGGTTTTAAATTTCCAAGCCTTGCCATACAAGGAATTTCTGATTAATGCTTTGAGATATCTTGTAATGGGATTGAGATCTTTTGTTGATGGTTGGAATAGACGATATACTTTACAATAAAGTTATTTATTTAAAAAATATACTGAAAAATATCTAATGTTTTACTGAATTTTTCAATTAAAAAAACTTAAATCAACGACTGGTTCAATGATTTTCCGACAAAAAGTCAACTACTAGAGACACATACATTGAGGCATATGTGTATCTCGTGTACGTGATCTTTCCTTTAGTCAAGGTGTACCATAGCTTATTATTTGATTGAGCATATTGCCGTTTACTCTGGCATACCATATTCTGAGCTAACTGGATCGAAAATAAATCGTTTGTTGTGGAAGGTGTGAAGTCTTTTGTTCTAATCTACTAATTAGTGGCTCAGAGAAGATCTCTTCGCAACGCCTTTTTCTTGTACATACCTGATCGTCCTTCAACCACACTGCTTAGTTCTATTGACTTGATTCTGAGTTAGGGCTCATTCGGATAACAATCTAACCTAAACAGCGAAACAGACCTAGAGAGGCAGCGAAGGACGACGACGGAATGAGACAAAGTGGAAGGAAGGTAAGAGCGGAATCCGTGGATCACGTCCGAAAGAGGTCCTTGGTAGGATACATTTCGAGTGTAAATAGTGAAAGGGCTATTGTGGCGTCATCTATTGAGTATCGGTGGCGTTACTATTGGGACAGCTTTATCTAGTCCCCGACCTGGCAAGGGCATACCTTCCTACGTGGCCGATGCTACGCCAATAATAGTACTAGCTATCTAATAGAACTGATTCGTTTTGCTTTTTATTTCTATCACATTGAGATATCCTAGAGCACTGAGCACCACCAGTGATAGTGAAGCTAAAGCTAAAATATTAATTTTAATATTTCTTAATATTGAATCATAGCTAAGATGTATGAATTTGATTCTGGTCCAACTTTCAAAGTAAAATGTTGAATACATATGAAAAAAAGCATTACCAACATAACCGGTAAATTGACAAGAACAACTATTTTTACTTGCCTCAAGGTTAGGCACAACTCGCTAACTCACTCGCTCTTCCTTGAAGATGATCCTTCTGCTAGACGCTTTACCTGCAAGGATTTCTATTTATTCATAAAACTATTTCTGGATACTACACCCAATATATTATGCGTCGCTGAGTCCATTAAATGCATACTTAGTTTCAAATGTTTAATGATTTTTGTTTTTTTTTAATTTGGGGCTTAACGTCCTCATGTACTCCAACTAGGACAGGATGAACGGGTTATCCTACAGCCACAGTAGGAAGGTCGATTCATTTCGTGGGTACGCCAAGCAATAAAGTTTAACCGGGCCAGGTACAATTTGAACCCAAGGCCTTCTGTACCGAGCGCGTTGAGGCCTTCGCTCCAACTTGTTTGGCCATAAAGTCCCAAGTTTTACTTATTCAAAACCTATTTTAATTTGATGTTATCTATTTTTTATAACCTTAATATCATAAGTTGGTATTAAAAACAACCACTAAATCAATTATCTTAATGTAAATATGTGTACATACGTTATTTATGTTGCAAGATATCAATCATAATTGTAGGGTTACAATGCAGCAATGAGATTTTAAATATTGCTAAATTAAGGTTTTTTTGAATTTATGTTATTATGGAAAAAAAATCCAAAAAAAACCAAAATAGTCCTTTGTTTTCTCTTAAATGCGAGAAAAATACATACAATTTCTTGTATGTATGTTGAAATTAAGCTCAGAAAACCAAAATGATATAATTGTTAATGTTTGTCCTCCTTACGGGAAGAAAAAATCGAAATGCTATTTGATTGATTTATGAGGCAGAATATCGATCATAGCGAGTAGTATAATGATAACTGCTAAATTATTGTTTAAAAATAGTAACTATTTTTTGATTACGGTTTTAATATTTTATATATAGCGGAATATGCATCCTTCAGTCGGTACTACTTTGAGGTTCATTTTTCTAGCCTCCAACACCGAAAAAGGTTCTTCCATATTCAGCCACAGCTTCCGTTCACTTCACGTAAGATCTACTTACTCATCTTGTACCATGGAATTGTCAGGATTTGTGAATTCACGTATCTTCTATACGTGTCACGTGACCTGTCCAGCGTGACAACTCGTTTTGCTATATTGACATTATTTGGGCATTTGAATAGCAGCATTTGCGTCTGTATATTTGCGTAATTTTTATTGATCCGAAATTCTTTCTCATCTGCCTTTGTCAAAGATATAAGAGAACAAATACTTCTATAAATACTTATATTTGTTTCCTTTGAAAAATAAAATTAATTTATTAAACTTTTTATATTTTTAAAATATTAAAAAATTAATATGTGATCGGGATGATCTTTATTTAAGATATATACATACAATTATACATATATTTGTGGCATTTACTAGATTAGATCTAACCAGTTAAACATTTTTATACCTGAGTTGTTGTACATGGCACCTAAAATAGTATCACATAAAATAATAAATTATTGAATCTTTAGAATTTACTAAAATATAAGTATCGATTAAATGTTATAAATCAATGTGTTATTTTTCAAGATTTGTTTTTATTTTTTATGTTTATTAATTTTTTACTTTTACAATATTTTTCAATAGTACTTTTTTTATGTTTTATTATTATTTTTTGTTCTTTTCTCTTCTCATTTAAGTATTTTGTTATTATTTTATGTTATCATTATAATTATATTTCATTCCTTTTTTTTTTTCCTCTCAATCATTTTTTGTTGTTATATACTTATTCTATACTTGCAAATATTTAAAAATTATTATTCAAATTTATCTGTCATGGGTGTCTCTTGCATGATACTACGCCTTTAGTTCATCTGCTGTTAAAATATTATCAATATGTTTACATTGTCTATGTGTCTTACCAAAATAAATAATGAAATAAAAGTTTCTAGAAATAAAGTAAAATAAATAAATAAATAATATGTTACCTTTTAATATATTCAATTGATGTGTTGGCATATTTAATATTCTACTATTGAAATATTAGAATACTACGCGTTATATTCTACCTGTTGTAATGACTTATACATTACCTATTTCTTAATTTCACGGTGACTCCAACAATCTCCAATCACAAACCATTCACTTAATGAAAACCTTTTCTTTCGGTATGAAACCGCATTATTGGAACATTATCTTACATTGGGAAACAATACTAAATAGTTCTTCAGTACGAAAGAACTAGATCGCTTTCACAATACTAAGATTGTACCTCCTTGTTTATGTCCTCTTTATGTCTATTTTTTTTTCCAATGGCTAGCGCAACATGTTAATGTTTCGTCAATGACATGCAAGGACCTGTCGTGTGCTGCGGGTGTGGGAGTTGGACGTGGTGACGATAATGGGCTCAAAGCAGCCTTGCTCTTATTTAGATGTCTTTATGAATTTTAAATTTTCCTTTTTTGTCCAACGGAGACTTGCAACGTCTATTTTGTTGATAAAACTCTGTGATAAAATTCAGTTGTTATAAAATGTTTTGTCGATTTGCACAGTCAAAAAAAAAAAAAATTGTTGCAACAATACTTTACGAAATTTATTTCATAATTTAATTTCCATTTAAAATTTTAGGAAACTTTCTTGTCCATAATATATTAATGATAATTTAAGATACGAAATTTAAACCTTTAAAACACTGAGTATTATGATTGTATTTATCGAATGGCTGAGTAGCTTGTACTGCCAATAAGGTAGTTATATACAGGAAAATTAAATATTCTAATATCTGTATAGAAAATGACAACACGAATCATGAACTTACTGCTCATATGCTGGAAAGCCAAGTTCAAAGTGGATCCACTGTAATATCATAATTAATAGATGCCTAATTAACTTTTTATTTATAACAATATCATTATATTTGAAGACTATGGAATGTATTAAGAACTCAAAAAAAAAAAAAAAAAAAAAAAAAAAAAAAAAAAAAAATAAAATAAAATAAAATAAAATAAAAAAAAAAAAAAAAAAATAAAAAAAAAATAAAAAAAAAAAAAAAAAAAATGTATGTTTAAATATGGTAATGTTAAATATATATTTTTACATACCCCGGATCAATTTTATATAGATTATAAAACACAAATGGAAACATGTTTTTATTTATTTATTTTTTTAATTAACCGCTCCATAATTGAACTTAAACATTTTCTGAAATCATTTACGTATAGAAAAATCAGCCTACATTGGTACGGCCTATGTATTTAGTAAAACACGAGATTTTTTTTTCAGTATAAGAAAATCGATTTTAACCTTCAGATAAACAAAATTAAAATATGACATGGTCAACTGTGAGGTGGGCAGTACCTAATAACCAACTCCTTGCCATAAAGATGATGAAGGGTATAAATATGAATGAGTCTAATTTAACAGATTCCACTTAAGTCTAACAAGTTCAAAATTTGTGAAGTAAGAACTGAATAGTATGAGATTAAACTATTTTCGTACAAGGAATGATTTGTTAATGAAGTTGTTTAGATCACTGTTTAGTGATTGGCTGGGTCTACTCAACATTGTTTTATTTTCAAATAAACATCCAGACAAAAGTTTTGCATAAAACTATTTTAAGGTAATATTTATTTATTTTTATTTTTTGCTTCTTATAGAACCCTCCTATATGATATCTCATCCCTGAAAGAAAAAAATGTTTACCTATTGGCGTGATCCGTAGCTGCTAGGTTTCCGGAAATAGCTTCCAATCTCCCTAAGGTATAGTAAAATTCTTGAAACAGTGTTTCTAAGTAATAATTAACAGTTTAATGATTCCATTGGTGTGCTTGTTATTGTTTTAAAAATAATTATCTAATATTGGAATGAAAACTTTGTAAGTGTGTCAAATCACCTGAAGAAACAACAGTAAAGAACTGAGATGATTTGTTAATTCAAGAGATGAGTTCAATTCAAAAATATATGAGATTTATTCTAGTGAATGTTGTACGGAGGGGGTTTCTATAAATTTCTATTAACTTATTTCGAAACTTGATCACCGATAATTGTAAGGTCCAGTTTAAATAGGACTATTAAATATATCAAAAGGATGTGATCTCCTGGAGGACCCGATACTGGCCCTTTTTCTACCTGCGTTAAAAAAATTGCTAGACTACAGTGCACCTGTGAACATGTTTGTTGGTTTGTAGAGGATTGGAGACTTCTTCTATTCATTCAATCAACTTCATATTAATCCATCCTTACATCTGATAATACGGATATACATTAAATAGCCACATGATATTCTTCCATGGATCAGAATTAATTTAAGATACATAGGTAGATATAGTAAAAAGTTAGGTTTCAATACATTTTTGTTAAATGTATTCTTTTAGATACTTCCAAAATCTATCCATAAATCCTAGCATTAGGTATATGTGGGTAAAACCAAACATTACACAGATCCTTAAAACCTCACCGAATTATATTATTTAGGACGTAATAGTTGGTTTTCAACATCACCTCTAATACTTATAAAGAATACTTATAGCCGCAAGTAAAAGTTTTCTACTCCCATTTTTTAGGTTGACAGCAAGCTACACATTGCATCAATGCACATAACGCGACATTACATAAAAATACGCCCTACATTTCTCTAGCTGTCATGCTCCCATGTTTCTATTTGATTATATCGCTACTAGACCAAAACTGTAATTTCAAAATGTGTGAAATTTGTTTTACAAGGTTAGACCACACGGCTTAAGAGACCACTCTACTGCTGGAGTCCAAAATGATGCTCAGTACGAAGATTAAAAAAAATATCCGTTTTTATTAGAAGATTCATTATAAAGGTATTGGAGAAAAAAAAATCAGAAAATAAGATTTCATTGGGGTGTTTATTTAATGCATTGAGTTATTTCTTGAAGCTTTGTTAATTGTATCTTAATTCATTTTCATTTGTTGTTTTCGTTTCTTACTATGTACTTCCATTCTCTCACTATATCTCTTTATTCTTTCTTCCTGCCTCTTCGTACTTATCTGTTGCACCTCGGAATTCCAAATATAACACTTATATATAACCTTCTTTCTAAAGGTACCTCTCTGAGGTGCTTTTCAGGTTATATGCTGTGTATTTCTAAATTTTTCTTAATTGATTAGATCCATGTTGTTGTTAATTTATTCTTTCAACGATGCTTGAAGATTTATAGTAATATTTTTCATTTTATTTCTTGATTTTTTTTTTCATTTCTTGTGAAGTTTAACAGAATAATTTTGAGTCATATGTATATATTTTGTAAACCTGGAACAAAATTAGTAAATGTTGCTGGCAAGAATCTGACCATTTCTGTAAAATATGGTCTTTCGCCAACATTATTCATTTATTAATAAAACAACCAATTGAATAAATGTTGGGGACGAGCTTCTGCTGATCCTATGAGATACTGTATGTACTCCTATATGGATTCAACCTTATCTTGATTTGTAGAAGTTTTAATCTGAATTTTAGGATTTATTTAATCATAAAGTTTTAAAATAATTTTGATATTGATGTCCATTAAATAATGTAGCAATGTTTATTATCCTCAACTTTCATCGGTCGCACCAACATTAAAAAATGGTTTAATCAATTATAAATTTCGACATATATTGAAAGAATTTTTTCATTGTATTAATTATAGTTATGTTTTATAACATGTACTAACTTTTTAAATAAACGAATGAGTAAAAAAAAAAAAATGTATAATCCTGATGAAGTGAGCCATCGTTTTAAGTTTTTTTGTTGTTTTATTTATAGAAATTTACAGCTTTATTAGAGAACACATCTAGTAAATATGCGGTATATATGAGATATAATGACATGAATAAAACTTGTAGAGGAACTACCCATTGGTAGTACTCTAATTAGACAGCCATTCGTTGTAAGTTAATACAGGAAAACAGTTCTTAGCTGGATCATTGACGTGTATTTTATTTTTTAAACAACTGGATCTGTTGATTCCTTATTTCGAAAATCGATGCCTCCCATTCTTGAGAAAATAATTGCTATCTACAATCGAGAATCCAAAACTAATTCCTAGGAACCGATCGATGTCGCTGACGTTAAAGATACTTTTTCAGTATTAATCATCGCAGGATTTCCGCATTAAATATCTGAATACATGTTTACACAAACATATTAATGCTTTAATTTTGACAATATAAACTATATTTTTTAGAATAAATAAAGCATGGATAGAAATTGACTTAAAACAAGGAAACGTATATCTAATGAAACGGTTTTAGAAGTTAACAATTAATTATAAGAAAAGATTTAAGTGAAAGAAATATAGAATGTTGTTATGAGGATAATATAAAGGATAGTTGTTTAATACTTATACAATATAAATCTTAATTAGTACTGTACAGTTGAAAATAGAAATGAGATTTAAAAAATGCAAGCTGTTTAGTTGTTAAGCTTTATTTCGTCGACTTCATCCTCAAATGCATTTAACTACTCAAAGATCCTTCTTTAAAAGTGGCCATTGGTCTCTGTTCAGTTGGCCTTCAGTTATAAATTAACGCTTGTATCTTTTTAATTTTGTGTAGTTATGAATAAGATGGCCGTAGGTTTGTTCACTGTTTCTGTCAAAATATAAATGACGTTGACATTTAGGTTAAACGATTGTTTTTCGATACCTGATTATTTAATTAGTATACTTAAATTATTCTCCATAAAGATAAAGAAATTATATTTGTTCATCTTCGATAACAGAGCGATTCTTATGTACTAGACCAACATTCCTTTGTACACAACATAAAACTATACTTTTAAAAATCAAGCACTGCTTTTTACTTGTTATTGAAAAATGAAAAAAAAATGATTAAAATTTAGTAAAACCGAAGCTGAAGCACTAAAGAAATAAATCTAGTCAAAAATAGTACTACTTTATTATTATTAATTTTTAATCATATGAAATGATTTTTATTCTGTCCTTCCCAGAGTAAAGATTATTTCGTCAGATGTTCATACTGATTTTTTAGCCCTAATACATATCAATAAAACTTAAAAATCAGTAAAATAGATTTTTTTTTTTTAAATTATCTGTATTGCAATTAACTTAAATATTATATGTTGTTGATAATAAATGCTATTTTCTGTTTACTAATTTATTTATTGAATTATTAATGTCCTGTATTGCATATAACATATCTGTTTTGAAGTATCAGTATCGTGAATCGATTTTTTGAAACCGGTATCAAAAATCGGAACATTTAGGTATTAACACATGATCAATCAATATATCAGACTGTTTGAAATGAATTAAAGCTTTCCTAACCCCAAATCTTTCAGAAATGAAAACCAAAAAATATGCATAGCATTATACTTTCTTTTTCATTAATAAAATCATTATATTAATAGCGTGAAATGTGACACGGACTGAACAAACAGCCATAACAGATCAAGTGCCTCAGTTCATAACTTAACCCGCAGCGTTTTACTAGTACACTCTATTAAGTTGCTTTTTTCTTTTCCAACTACCAAGTAGTGCATGTAGTGTTAACTTTTTTTTTTCAGTTAAAACATAAATGAGCCTATAATTTTGTTGAAATATTATGTACAGTATAGGAAAAAAAATTCAATATTTTTCAAGATTATGTCTAAAATGGATAAATATATTGCAAGATATAGATTATGATTAGTCACACTCAGTTTTTCTTTAAATCAATTTGATAATACAAACCTTCGTATTTTGATTGACATTATAAGCTTACATTGTTGACTGAAGTATTAAGTATGATACTAAATGAAAATATGAAAATAAATATAGTTATAATGTTTTCTGTAAAAATTGGTAATAAAAATTTTCAATTTCAATTTCTTCTGCTCGAGATTGAATAAATTACGTTTAATAATGATTATTATATTTACTAATTTCTCCAACAGCTAAAATTTAAAAAAAAATAACTGATATCAAATATTCAAAGTGAATCACAATCCTATTAAATTCAACCATGCTTTGCAAATCTGACATTACCAACTCAATGATTAATGACAAGTTCTCAGAGTGGTACAAAACCTCGTGGGTTCGAATCCCACCTTGGTGGGTTTAAATTTATTAGTTTGGTTAGAATGAAATAGTAACCTGTAGGAAGACCTAATCTAATGCCCTCGTTAGAGTACATTTGGACGTTAAGCCACAACAAACAAATCTGACATTTTTTTTTTTAAAGGTTTGAATGTCAGCTTTATTTTTCCAGCACCTGTTTTTCTAGTTTTTATTTGTTAATAGATTTTTTTCCTAGCAAATTGGTACCGACACCAACAGAAACGGTTAGTAACTTATATAAATTAAGTAAAATCCTTATTTTTTAAATAAGAAAATATTAAATATGTTATTATGGGCCATTCTTCTTATATATTTTCATCAACAGATAAATATTAATTTTTTAGGACCGAATATAATTTTAAAAAAACATTTTGTAGTTCTCCTTGATTTGTAAATTATGGATATAATTAATGGGCCAATAGTTTTAATTTCGATTCCGAGAGAAATAAATGGTGTATGCATAGTGGTATGGACCCCATAAATTAAATACATAACATTGTCTATAAACCACCAGCAGATGAGCATGAGAAGTCTATTAAAAAGGAAAAATTCGGTTCAGTTAACCTAAATTGCCTTGTAGAGGGCTTGTTTTTCAGATTGGTAGAAATCTTCTTGGTCTGGGGATTTGGAATTAGGTAACTTCAGTAGAAGAAAAATATGCTTTAGGAAGCCAAAAACCAATAGTTCCCAAGAAAGCTTAACACAGAAACACTTGGTCCAAAGTCCTCTTGGGAAAGCTACAGGTGAGATGGATTATTGACAGATACTAAACCGGCACATAAATATATAAATAAACATGTTAAAAAAATATATTCATAAAGCGGTACATTAAGCGATTGATGACGAAAATGTTCAAGCTTGATCATCTTAAACGTTTAATATAGTAAATATAAGAAAATAAGATTATAAAAAAAAAGTAAATAGAAAAAAAATACTTTAATTGATAGTATTTAACAATAAAATTCTTTGTAATCTATCCGATTTACACTATTTACTGAAGAATACTTTTTGACGAAGTCCTTGAGAATATGTTACTATAATATGTTTAGTAGGATCATGCCTTCTATTATATGTTCTCCCTAACATGTTTTAAATAAGATTATTGTTCATTTGCTCTTGGGAATGAGGCCAGTTAGTTAAAATGTATATAAATACCTATAAAAAAATAAGGACTCCCCTATCCCTGGGAGGAGCGTAACAGACTGTTACGCCCGGAAATAGATATTATGGAAAGGAGTCGCGAGATGGTACAAACTAATTAGAGAGGAAGACGTTTTCTGCCCATGCCAAAATTTTTGGGAAATCAATCATACAATGGGAGAAAGGCGTTTGCAGTTGTCTAATTAGTTAGCTAGGAATCATTGGATAGCAGTTCCCGCAGGAACAGTTCCGCCTTTCCTGAACTGTTATTAGGCCAGTGGTATTAATTACAGTCTAGGCCTGCCTTACATCAGCCAGAACAATGTTCTCGTCATCATATTCTTTTCTTCGTCTAATCTTAATCCCGTTTTATTGCCCACACGCAAAAGTTAGGCAACTGTATCATCTCTAAGAGAGAGCTTTCTATTTTAAGTATCCATTGTATAATATGAATATATTAATTTCACCTTGTGTTTTTCTTCCATAATAATAAAATATTTAATAATTTATTATAAATAAAATTCTACGCTAAACTTTTGCTGACTGATCAAGCGGGGATGGAAGTGGCCTTAAATCCGTAATTAAATACTAAACTTATAAAGACTAATGAATGTATAGTTAATTTTTAATTAGTATAGGACTGAATCATTTACAATTAGTAATATAAACATTGTACTGTAATGGGCTCGTATTACATACTTCGGGCTTTTATTTTTCTTTATATCCTTAGAATCGAAGATGAATGTTTAAAATTTCAAACTAATCTTCATAAGTCACTTCCTAATTGTATTGATCCTTCCATTCCATCAAGCGTATCATTTTCTTAGCACCTAAAAAAATCTTTTTGATCAAGGTTCTACTTCTTTTACTACTCCAAAGATGCATTTTAAGACGGTTCTGGGGAGAGCAGTGGTTTTAAGAAAGAATAGATAATTTAATCATTATCAGTCGCTACCAAGTGAAGTGACTCACTAGATTTTTAGGCGTGACTGAACTAAATTATGAGTTAAAACATTAAAGGAAAAAAAAAAAAAAGAAAAAAAAAGTTGGTTAGCGAGAATAACACATTACAACAACCCAATAACACAATACGAATGACAAAGAGGAAGTAGGCAGCAAGTATCCTAATAATAATAAGAAGAAAAGAAGCTGAATAGACACATCAGACAGAATGAGCTAATGATTTCGAGTATTTTAGATTCATTTATCTGTGCTGTATTATACAAATAAAAATAATTATTACCATACCCTAATAAAGTAAAGTTATAAAAGTGTATACAATCAGAAAAGATGAATTAGGATTTACTGAGTGTCTTCATTGATTAAACTAATCGGATTGGATTTATGATTTTGATAATTTGGTTGTTAATGTTTCCAATACCTAACCAAAATCTCAAACATGTAAATAAATAACAAATTTCATTTATTGCACATCAGATTTTAAAGTTGATTTCTTTATAACGCAATACTTATGTTACTCACGACAAAGCTATTATTAATATAAAATTTTGTAAAAAAAAAAAAAAAAAAAAAAAAAGACCGAGAAGCTCAAAGTGTAAACATTTCAAAATCGTATTCATTGAAAAGAATATGTTTACAAATTTCTTACTAACTTGGTCTATTTTTAATGAAGATGTGGAACATTTAGGTAGGGACACTATCGGGCAATTCATAGCTATGCAAGTGGCTCTACATTCCTGAGAAGGACTATTTATTTATTTTACGAACAAGACTGCTTAGGTCTATAAAAACTGCTTCAGGTAACTATAGTAGTTAGAGGTTGGTTAGTTATCTTGAAATGAAGCTTTTTCATGAAAAAATAAAATCATAAAAAATAAAAAAATCTAATTAATTCAGTTCTGCATTTTGACTTAACCTCTATAAATATTATTTTAAAAGAAAAATCCTTCAATACGCAGTGGTGGTAAATTTTTAATCGATAGTTTCTAGATATGTACATATAAACTTAATTATTTGGCAAATTACCTTACAATATATTTAGTTACTAATACTGCAGTTATTGAAGGGGAACTAGACAGGCAAGTGGGATTCTTGGTTTGAGATAAGAACTCTATTTTCTTATATTTTAAATTCTGTGTTTACAATGTATTGTTATAATTGATGGGGACTATCCCTTGAACTCTTATACTATATACTAATATATTTTAAAAGCCTATTCCTAATAAATAATAGATATTTGTTACCTTATAAATTAAACGTGTAGAAAAAAGAAACAGTAATATCTTGGAAAAAAAGGATAGGTATTTTTTTAAGGTTCAAATTTTGAGTTATATTATCAAAGACCATTGACTATTGGCCTGTGGTGGAGTGTTCACAGCGAAATCCAAATTGTCCCTTTTTATTAATAAATATTTGACAGTGTGACAAACCTAAAAGTATTTGGCAGTGTGGCAAACCTCGTTTCTGACACCCAACATAGTTTATTTCAATTTTTTTTACTGTAAATTTTATTATTACTAAACCTTTCTAGAACCATGAAAGTAATGTAGTTAAAATTTGATAAGGAATGGTACTACGTATCGGTCGATTTTCAAACTTCACTGACATTCACATGTCACATTAAATATTTAAATCTTTTATAATAATTTAATCGAATATAAGTAAATTTTATTATCAATTTCCAGCAATATATAAAATTGTACATATGTAACCTCTGATATAGAATGCGTTCGTCACCTATTGGTCAATTTTCAAACTTGGGTGTTATCCACTAATTTTCGCTTTTTTAATAACAAATTAATTGAAAATCAGGAGATTGTTTTATTGCTTAACCTTCCTGGATCCTGGTGGAAACCCTTCCTCCTAAATATTTATAGAAACCACGAAGAGAAAATAAATCCGTTCGCTTTGGCGCAATGCTGCTCAAATACCCTTTACGAACATATCTTATAAAATATTTTAAGCACCCATATTTTATACTTTTCTATTAACCTTGGATTGACATTACGACCTAGGTGGAGCTGAATACCTTGCAAGGTAATTATGGGGGCGCAAAGGCCTGTTACTCCAGGCAGGAACGCTGCCTATTTCGAGAATTCAGGAGATCTACTCAAGTTTGGAAAGGAAGATCTAACAAAGGTAGCTTTCTCCGTTCCTCTAAGGATGTGATTATTGGAATTCTGCAAGGAAATAAAGATACTCCGTCACGTACACACTTTCGTTTGCGAATAGCTCAAGAGAATCTGCCGAAACCTGTCCCTTCGACGATTGCTTCTGATTTCTGTTGTTAATATGTTTAGAAATGTTAGGTTATCATTGGTTCTGATTTTCTTTAAGTACTTTTTCTTATTATACATGCAAGTAAACTGTAAATTAAAAAAAAAATACATTTATTTGCTTAGATTTCCATATAAAAACAGTTGTGTTCATAAATGAAAAAATGACTTACATACGCTTCTTATGAATTTCTCCATTATTTTATATTTATTATACTGTTTTCTTTTATTTGTTTATTATTATTTCTTTCTTTTTTTTTTCTGCATATTTAATATTTTTCTTCTTCGTTCTCCACTTTAGATAGTTAAGCCGGAAGAGAAGTAAGAAAATCGATGACCCTCCTCCGGTCATCAATGGTCCCACAGAGCTTCTACAGATCGGTGGGGATGGGCCATACCTCTTCCTCTGGTGGACCACTAACTTCCATGACCGCTAGTCATAAATATTTATTAAAGTATCATGGGCATTAATTTATGAAACCTACTTATTGAAATTTACTGTAGTGTTATGCAAAACACACTAAAAGTAAATGTCAGATATTGTTACTCAAATGACACGGCTATGACTGATTGAGTAACTAAACATCGATAAACACACACTAAAAATTCTTTACTGCCAAGTCCTGAGGGCATCTTCTAGGGCATAAGGCACCTTAGAGGATTATCTAGAATCGAAAATTGGGAGAAAAACAGACATTTACTTTCTTAGATTACTTTTAAAGAAATAGTTTTGTTAAAAAATAAAGAAATCACTTGCTGCATGCCTTTCTTATGTATTTTCAATTTTTCTTTTTTCTTTTAATAATTATAATTTATTTATTTTTCATTAAGTAACATAATATCACTCTCATCAATTCATTACAAATAAAATAATCGTTATAATGAGTAATACTAACTTTAATGATAAAATAAATTAATGAGATTAATGAAAAGGCTAAAAAATAGTTTTCAAGTCTATAGTTTCTCGGACAAGCCAAAAAATAATGCATATTTAAAACTACAACTTAGTATCAATCTTATGTACATATTGTGAATTAATGAAATGATTATAATCACAATATTTTCCCCCCTTTTTGGCTCTCCTAAATTATTTAAGGGTTTGAAAACTAATAATTATCACTCGGGGTAGCTACAATGATTTTACTGTGGTGTTTTATTATTCAGAAAATATGATAATTTAACAAATTGACTTTTGTTATTTATTTAGAACACATCTACGAAGATATTATTTGAAACATTTGAACCTCCTATAGTAGTGTCTAGTTTGAGAGCTACTAAGTAAATTCTGGGCTATTAGAATTAAGAATTGTCAACATGCAATCTCTTTGTAATAGTTGTTACTTTTATTTATTTGTTTTAAAGTAATTTAATATCTTTTCCAGGCTGTGCTTCATAAAGCGTTTGTTTTATGTAGTACATGTTTATCCGATATATTCACCTGTGATGTATTTTATTTTGTAGTAAATATAAAATAATTATTACATTACAAATCTGTCTTTAAATGTTTGAATTGTCAAAACAACCGATGATATCTATCCTAATTGAAATGCATAAAGATAAAAATTATTGAACATAATCACTTTATGATGTGGGAAAGATTCAGTGTGGCGCCAAATTTTCTTTAATTTTTAGGTTACAAAGAAGCAATTGCAAAAAAAAATAAAGAAAAAAAGAATATAAAAAAAAATCAAGAAAGTAAGAGCATTTTCCCCCAGTTATATAATCTAAAATATATTTTATTTCAAGATACTGAAAGGTAATTTGTTGTATTCATTGACCTGAAGAAACGAAATGGCGTTTCGGTGAATAGTTACTAGTACAACCTCTTCACCACAGAGATGGTCACTGAACCTCGTGAAATTATTCAGATTTTGCTCTTATAATTCTTTTGTAACAAAAAGTACATTCCTACAAAGAAATATCTCATCACTGAAGGGTGACATAGATTCCTGCGGTTTAAGTTACATAAAACTTTTTTTGCAGAACAGACCTTGGTACCAGTGACTTCTTTAGTGTCATTGACTTATTAAGAACGATTATTTCTCCTTTGAAGATCATTAATTTATGTATCCTCATGAAAAATAAGAGTAAAATACATTTTTTTTTTTTTTTTTTTTTTTTGCAAAGGAGGTTTATTAGCTGTTGGGGTGCCTCTATTAGTGAGGGCGTGCTCGGAGTACTAATGATCCGCTATGGCTTGCCAAAACGTGACCCGTACCTTGTGCCAACATGAAAGTAATAAACTATAGCCCTATACTATTGGTCAGAATATCTCATTACGCAATATTAAATAATTTCGGTTACATAAATTGCTGTGTAGTAAGTTTAGAGAAAAAGCTTTCGGTAAAACCAGTCCTAATGTACGTTGAATTTGTTCGAAAGGCTTATAAACGGGAATACATTCCTTTTGTATTATATATGGTCGTTATATCATATAGAAAAATGAAGTTTTTATAATTTTTTTCTTGGATTACGCCTTCAGTTAATCCCACAATTGTGTAGTTGTGTTTGTATATTGTGTCTTACATAAAGACTGTTTATTTGGCCTTTAATATTGTTATTTTATGGTTGCTTATTTATGACGTCAGCTAAAATGTGATTCCTCGTAAGTACCAATTTCTAGAAAAAAAAGCTTTGGAACCATTGTTTAAAAAAAAAATTGTCGCATCGATGAAGTGAGACCGCGTATTCACTAGATCAATAAAAAGGGATAAAAAAAAAGTATTCATTAGAGAAATTATATTTCAAAATACTTATTATTTCATTATACAAGCGGGTTTTTGCTTCTCCTGTAAAATCGATATTTTGTAAACACATATTAACCGACGATATGTAAATAATTAATAATAATTAATAATTAATAGACATTAATCGTTGAGATAAATAAAACTAAGTAGCAGTTGCGATGGATGAAGCTATTCAAAGGAAGTTGTGGTTTATATTTATTTATTGAAATTTATAGCTTAATAAAGAAAGTATGTTCAGCGTCTGTAATGGCTGACCAGGTTGTGGAAAGAATTTCAGAGGGTTCGGTACAGATCATGGAATTTGATTCCCAGGAGTCGGGTTATCTTGTACTAGTCTTACGAAAAGCATCTTATTTAGCCTTCTAGCTAGAATAGGTTGGTAACATGTAGGATAGCCCGCCGTTCATGCCTTAGTTTGAGTACTGAGGACGTTAAAACGCAAAAATCAACAACAATTAAATTTAAAGAATAATTAAATGTCTACGGGATGTGAAGTAACATTCCGTCTACAGTTGTGTTTGTTTTCTTTAATTGCTGTTAATAAATAGTTATTTGTCGATTAAAAAATTTTTCGATTCTCGATTCTTGATACCATTACCTCTGTTCAAAGATAAAATAACATTCCATAAAATAATTTTAATTTAAATGTAATTGTTTGAAAATCATATTAGTTTATTAGGTATTTGTTTTTAAAAACAAGCATCAACGATTAAAAAAAAAATCATTTGGTCGATGTAACCTTTTTTTTATTCTTTTATTAATAGAAATTTACAACTATATTTAAAAAAATACATCCAGTAAATATGCGGTATATATGAGACATAATGACATGAATAAAACTTGTAGAGGAACTACCCATTGGTAGTACTCTAATGAATATTTACAAAAGAAGATCATCTTCTTTTCAGACGCCTCGGAGGATTGCCAGGAATGGGAAGCAAGTTGTGCAACAAGTGGATTTGGATGAGCAGTGAGTTTATTATGAAAGGAAAGGTATCTGGTACGTGCCAATTCAGCAACATATGGGATATTTAGGTCGTTGTGGATCAATTCATTTGTGACATAGTAAGGAGCATCTAGGATTTTTCGAAGGATTTTGGATTGGAGTGATTGGATGCTTCGATGTAACCCAGGATCATTTTCAAGGAATCATCTTTTGTTTTCGGTTCTCGAGAATTGACACTTGGGATCGAAAGATCCCCATTACCAATCATTTAAAATTTATTTCTGTTATGAAAATTCATAGTTTTAAAACGGAGAAAATTCACCCATTTGCAGAACAATAAAGATATCTATTTCAGCACGCTAAAATGTGCTGGGTCATTTTCATTTTATTGAGAATTATCTGCAAATATGTAAAAGTATTAGAAGTAGTTAGCTAAAGGATATTCTACAAAATGAAGGTGTGAATAAATTATTATTAATGATAATCATCACTTATGGAATATAGAGACTCCATGGTTAAGGGCATTGGGCGAGTGTCTCAATTCGCTTGTTGGTTCAAATCCCACCTGTGAGGTATCAAATTTATTTCGTAGCAGACCTATCGAATAAGTCTTGACGTTCCCACCCATAATAAAATTTATTATATCCCTGGCTAGAATAGGTGGGAAACCTAGGATAATCCGTAATACCCTCGTTGGAGTACTTAAGCACCAACAAACAAGCAGAGTGAATATGAAGTTTATATAGGATTAGTTTGTTTGTAAAAGAATAAATAACATAAATAATTTTGCAACGGATTTAATATCAAATGAATTGCATGTAAAGAACAAATCTCTGGTTCCTGTAAAAAAGAGGAAAATCATAATTGATTTTTTTAAATTCATATCTCAAATTTTAATTGAATTACTATATTATAAACGACAGTAATTAATATTTAGTGAATTGTGAATTAGTAATTTAACTTTATATCAATTAAAGTTAATTGTGTATAGTAGGATTTAATGAATGAATGAATGTTAATAATAGGAAAGAAATGGTTTGTTAGTTATGCAATAACATCTTTCTTTGCGTTATATCATGAGAAAATTGTCGAAAGTACAAAAGCTTTCTTTAAAATATAATAAAAAAAAAAAAAAGAGGAACACGTGCACTGTTCACATTCCCACCGTTTTCCGTCCAGAAGCTTGTATCTTGTTAGTGGTATAGTAATTAAAAAGCAAGTAATTAAAGTATAATTATAGAATAAGTATGAATGTGTTAATTACAAGGGTGAAAATATGTTAATAGTAACTAAGCGTTTGCCAAAGATTTAATTTTTAGAAAGTACCTATTTTTTTTATAATAAAATTTATTATACTGAAAAACGAAATAGATGGATCCAACATTGTAGGTTTGACTAGCAAATTTATAGTTTTCACGCGATGGAACAAGCATCCAACAAATGAATATTTTTTCAAGCTTATTCTTTGATGAAAACCTAATGTTGAACACTTTATTTGTACACTGTTTAATATCTCCATGGAATATATTTGCAAGCCGTGATAAGAGTTGCAATAGATCCATTCAAAGTTTATATTTCTGGATACAGTATCCAATTTTTGGTGCCGTTTCTAGAGTGAAATATCCAGAATAAAGATTTTGTTCGTCGTTGTTTTTAGAATCGTACTATCAATTTTATCAGAACATCAATTATTGGGTTGTTTCACATGAAATGTCCGATTTTATAATATTTGAAATACATAGAGGATTTTGCGAGTCTCTGTTGTTTACTTCCTAAGTTCACATATCATAATCAAGCAGTTACTAATCCTCTACTTTTCTTTTATAAACATTAGCTTCCCAATCAATTACACACTGTTTAGTATACCTTCAAATATGAACATGGAAACACGCGATTTTCGTGTAATATTTTTTTATGAGTTTAAACTAGGTCGTTCGGCAGCTGGATTGCTTATGACAATCAGCGTCGGTCAGGGCAGTGGTTAGACATCGACGAAAGCCCAGGACAAATTCCAAAACCAAATTTGCACCCGAAAAAATTGATGGTTACAGTATGGTGGTCCATGGCTGGAATCATACATTATTCCTTTTTGCCTAGAGGTGAGACCATTACCTCTACAACCTACTGCAATGAAATTGGCCAAATGCACGAAAAATTATTGAAAAAACAACCTGGATTGGTAAATCGGAAGGGCCCTATACTCCTACACGACAACGCTAGACCCCACGTTTCAAAACTTACCATGCATAAATTGAAAGAGCTGGGGTACGAAGTTCTTCCGCACCCACCATATTCTCCCGACTTGTCTCCAACAGATTATCACCTTTTCAGGAATTTAGACAACTTCTGCAGAGGAAATTTTTTTGCAAATGATGCTGAAATCAAAAGTGCGTTTTCAGATTTTGTTTCACTTCAAAGCTCAGAGTTTTTCAAATCCGGGATAAAAAAGTTGTTGTCACGTTGGGAAAAATGTGTAGAAAAAGAAGGTAAATACTTTGAATAAAATTATACTGTTTTCATATTGTATTTTTACTAAAATCCCTTTACCTTGAAAACGGACATTTCATGTGAAACAACCCAATATTTCCATATAAGGGAATATTTTTTGTTTTTAAAATATTTAAGCATTTAACGACATACTTTGCTTTCTCAATAAACAATTTTTTTTTCTTTTCAATTCATGCAGGAAATTGCATTCTATTAAAATTTTTGTTTCACTCTTTGCACTTTATATTTGTAGCTAACTGTTGTTTGTTACCTAAGTGACAAGTTTAAATTTAATATTGTTTCAAGAAATTTCAAATGCTGTCGACATAAAAATATTTCCTTTTGTGACCACCTAAATCTTATCGTAGATATCATGAATTTTATTTTTACAAATTCATGGTTGGAAAGAATTGAGAAACACCACGTTGAAGCAGAATATAGGCTAAAAATGACAAAACAAGGTGGTACAAAGCCCCACTAGTTGCCCAAGCATTCTACTTTAAAAACTTATTATTATTTTTTTCTTTACAGGGAAATATGGTACGTTTTGCTTAATTTTTCTTTAATTTGACTTTTAGGCCTTCTATGTCATTAAATTAAATAGTTTGCTTAAGAAAACAAGAACAGTGGCCTAAAGTTGTATTAACTTTAAACCAGAATAAATCCAATACTATTCTAAATTCATCCTTTCAGATATAAAAGTTTATACAATGTAATTGAGTATATGTATATGTTAGTATACAATATAAGTTAGTATATATATATATATATATATATATATATATATATATATATATATATATTATTTTTTTTAGCTTGGGCCCAAAAAAAAAATTCAGTTTTTTTAATTTATCAGCTTGTATAAACTTGTATTAATATCAAAACCATTGATTTATGAAATGTATTCTTGCGCAGTCAATAAAAGTATTGGAGTAAGAAGTACTTGAGCTATTTTGTACGTGAGGATTTTTAATGTTTATTAATTACATTTTTTTTTATTTGTTGCAAGATAAATTTTTTGCATCCACATATGAGGTTTTGGCCTATATATTTATTATAGTCTTTATCTAAATTGGCATCCTAAAAGGAAGTAAAAGAAAAAAAATGTTTCCATAAAAAACCTGCTTACATCATAAATTTACTGTAATCTACTCCTACGCTTCAATATGCCCGTAAATCACGCATTTTCATCGAAGTTATTGCAGTGTGAAATTAATTTGAAATCAATTATTAAACCTTCATCGTTTAGCGTTTTTTTTAAATAACAAGCGAGCTATTAATGATTCAAAAAAAAAAAAAAGAAATTAAAAAATAAAAAGGAACGAGACTAGACTTTCGACGGAGTCGTGAGCTGGAGTGTGTAAGAGGTTCTTCTGAGGTCAATGTCTTTACGTAACTTTGATCGGAATTCGCTGTAAATAAGTTTTAGTTAATGACTAGATAGTTTCCATAGTTACGTTCTGTCATATTATTATTGATTGAAATGCATATTACAGATGTACCTTTAAGGCGAGGGTTAACATTTATGGTCTGAGTCTCCTGTTGTATACCCATTTAGGAATAATTCTGACAAAATAAAAATTCATATTGTATTTTTCTCATTAAAATAAATTTATATTCAAACAAACGAATATGGCCTAGAGACCTTCTAGTGTAGAAGTTTTAATAAAGTGATAATGATGAGTAATATTCAAACTGTTTGTACCAATATTATATTTAAATATACCTTAGTAAATATCTACATGGATGATTTTATTTTATTTTTTTAAATAGTTAATTTCATTTTATTGGATTTCTTTAGTACTCACCATCTATTTGTTTTTTTGTTTTTTTTTACATCACTAAGATTTTGAACTTAAGTTTCAGAAAATGAAAGTGTGTGGTAGATCACAAGTTATAATCAACTCAGCAAGTATAGGTAGGGCAACTACCTTTTGAAGTGGAATGTTAGATCAGAATTCGGAAACAGTTGTTCATTAATATCAGATAGTTGTAGCTAATTTCTTAAGTGTTTATCGAAAAATTCGGGTTTGGGGTACACGTTTACCCTAATGTAGTTTCTGTGTAACTGCCTTTTTTTTTTATTTAAACATTATATATTTATATATAAACAACTATTTATGTATGAATAGTTGTAATATAACAATTTTAACAATCTGATCTATAATTAAAGGTTTTTTCAATATATTTATAGTGAATAACAGTCTGTGAGTACTATGATATGGCTTCATAAAAAAACAGGATTCTCACTTCTATTGAAGAAATTCATGAACTTTTATTTGGAGACCTTACTGAAGTGAAAAATAGGCAATATTTTTTAAAACGTCGGGCGTTAGGCCACACACATTGTCCCACCTAGATGGTTTAAATATACTGTCTCAATTCAGGCTTCTTATTAGTGAAATGCTCAATATTCACCAAGCTGCGAAACCAACATCTAATAGGGAATCTTCAGCTTAAAGATGTAGTTTCCAACGAAGTAAAGACAAAAAAAAGGAGTCAAGTGCGCCAAGTGCGAAAAATGTTCGGAACACCAAAAGGAAATATTATATGAATGTGTTTAAATAACTTTTTTTCTTCCTTGTTTTTGTTAGAAAGTTAAATAATTTTTTCTTGGGATACACCTGAACCCCAGTGTAGCCTTTGTGTAATTATTTTTAAGTGCAGTCTTCTAGGGTTAATTACGATGATCTTCACTTTTTTTAGTCATGGTAGATATTTTATATCTGAAGTAACCGTTACTAGTTATTATAATTGTAATCGGTACTTAGCGTGTAGCTGCAGGTCTAAAAGAATGAATGAATAAATTAAAAGAAAATTATAACGAAAAAGTGCTATCTAATTATCTATAACTTACTTCACAATAAGGATGAAGATAGTTCTGTAACCCCCACGGCTTCTTACTGAATAGTTCACCTCTGATATGTAGTTTTAATACAACTGTTTCTAAACTAATAACTAAAAAGTTTGTGAAGTTAATAGATTAATTGTGATTTTAAATATATTTTTTACTTTTTTGTTAAACCATGTTGTGTAAGTATTTAAAGGTATTTCATATTTGTTCATAACCTAATAGAATTTTTTTTAATTAAAAAAAATGTATTTGAGCATTTTTTACCACATGACCATAATTGGTTTTTACAATATCCATAACTGAAACCATCATATTTGTCATTTTTACATTAAATAGAAAAAAAATTCAACTACCAAATCGTGCTAATATTTTTTTTTTTTTTTTTTTTTTTTTTTTTTCAGTTGGCATTACGTATCTTGGAGATCTTGGGACAAGTGAAGTGGTCTTCTGATATATGTTCATTGCTTCTGCGAGCTTTGCCTTAATCCCAGTGGTTTCTGGACATATCTAGATTGTGGTTATTTGGAGTCAGTGGGCTAGACTTGTAGACATACATATATATTTAATTCTTTTTATGAAATAATATCTCCGCGAACTGAGGCTTCGATATGCCTGTAGCGAATTACTGCCTGTAGGAGCACATCACCATTCCCGGCTACGATACGTGGAGTAGGATGCGCGAACAGTGTTAGTTGTACGCAGATGGACATTCATACTAACACTGTTGTTCTATTCTATATCACTGATCCAAGTGTTTGCCATTCTGACCGCTGCTTAACTTAAAAACTGCCGATAACTTAACGAATACTACCTGCCTATAATCTTGATAATTTCCGGTTTTGCTATTTTAATAAAATAACCAGCAATGTTTAAGCTAAGACCAATTCCCGGGTGTTTATGGTACTTTCAATCGATTGTCTCACTTCATTAGGTTTTTATTTTTTTGTTTTTAAGGAATTATTCATTTTAAAAAAATGTATATATATTTGGCGCAACCGTTGAAAGATGACTAACATTACCACTTTTATTTACGGGCACAGATATCACAAATTTATTTAAAACAGTACGATAAATGAATCCAAAAACTTTGATTAACATTTTTACAAATTAAATGGAATCCACATGAATGCAGCATCAATCATTTACACAATAAAAGCAAAGCTAAACCCAAAATATTTTATATGAAATACTAACATTGCTAATTGATAGAACGTAATGATAAGCTCATTTTTAAATATGGCTTAAATTCAAAAAATAAAGCCATAAACGAAAAACATAAGTTCAACTTTGTTATAATTTTTTAATTTATACATAATATAAAGGTGTGTATATATTTATAAAGATTCCAGTTCTCACGCTCTTCTAATAAATAATCAGAAAAAATAAATATATATATTTATTGATATCAATGAAAATACTTTTAACAAAGCACTAAGTTCCATTATTTCTTGCCCAATTCCCTGTTTCTTTCGAGGTTACACACCTATCATGTGCTTTACAGATTTTGTTTCTATTTCTTCAATGTTTCGCTGATTACATAACATTTTTTTCTAAGCTGGAGATATATTTTTTTCAATGTTAACAAAACTAAGTTCCATTATTTTGCCCAAACTTTACTATATTTTTTTTTTTCTTCAATGTTTTTTTCACATTTTTTTTCTCCTCCATAGGTTTTTTCTTTGATTTTCATAATATTAAATAAAGTACTTATGAATTTCTTTTATTTTTCGTTAAAGTGACGTAATTTATATTTAAAGTACTGAATTTAGCATTTTTTGTTGAACTAATATTTTAGAGGCTTTTCTCTCAAATTTTTTCTGTGTTCAAAAATGAACATTCTTGTACTCTCTTCTCGATTTCTAAATGGATTAATGTCACTATTGAGTTACCACCTCTTTTCTAACATTTCATTCTCTCTTGCTTCCTTCCATTGTCTTCTGCTCCTTATTCTCCTTGAGGCCACCTTGGTCTACGTGTTGGGCTCTTTGGCAATCCCGTGGCCCACGTGTCTTTCCATTCTGTGAAGGTGGCCTAACTTCCTCAGCCTTCTAATCTTGATTGCGCCAGACCCGCTTTTCTTCAGCTATTAATCCTCAGTAGATTTATAATTCCCTTAAACCAATAAATATTGGTTGATATATGTTCCTATCGTTTTTTTATATATTTAAAAAAAAAAACAATTCTTATCAACAGACATTACTCTTCATCGATTGTTTATTGTTATTTGTGTTTCGCACCTCCAACAAACTTTTAAAGCTCAGACATGCTGTACAATTTTAAAATAAGAAGTTTAAGTACTTCATATATCACATTTTATGTTATTATTTTCTAGTTACATAATTCCTCATTGTATTATATAACTTATTTCAACATAATAAGAGACTATTTTCCATTGTATATAAAGTGAAATTGTATCTCAAGTTAATTAATTTTTGATTTACCTAAATTATTTGAAATATACCTTAGTTGATACATAAAACAATATTTATATATATATTTTTTTTAATAATATCTAATTTCATTCTATCAGATTTCTTCAATACTTACCATCCCTTCCATTTAAGCTTTGAACTCGAGTTTGGGAAAATGATGTGTGTTTTGGGTAGATCATTGTATATTAAGGGAAATATCAGATATTATCTCATGTTAATAAATTTAAAAATGTCACTCCCCCCGAAAACAAATGAAAACAAACAATAATCCAGGGTTGTGAATATCAGGCTTGAGCTAATAACTTAATCTGTTCGTAAAAAATCGATGGACGTTAATAAAATAAAGTCTAATTTTTTTTCGTACTAGGTTGCAACTATTGAAACTAATGCGTATTCAGTCAGTAAGCATATTCTCATAGTAGACCGTGACACAGGATCACGAGTTAGTGTACATCGTTGTGGGAGGATATCTTCAGTGAATACCCTCAATAAATGAGATATTTATATAAAAATATATATTTTATCTCGAAACCCAACATTTTCCTTTACAATGCTAATCATATTTAGGCATTCTGTTATAAATGGTTTATTCTTCTTCAAATTTTCAAATTCGTCAAATTTATTTTAGAAATAATTATATGTTTATATATGTCCAGAGATAAAATAATTAAATTACCTTAAATGAATTTTTAATATTATCTTTTTAACATAAAGAAATATTTATGTTTTTATTTATCGATATTTACAAATACAATGTTTATAATAAGTAAATTTGCGGTAAAATGACCACAATGACATGCTAAGACCTTTTTTTTCGAAGGATTTTCGATCGTAATGATCAGATAGGAGAAGAATCAGAGATACGATTCAGTTGTAACAATGCAGAATTTCCAAGTCACGTTTATATGAGTCCGTGCACTCACGTAATTTTTTTTTTTTAATGTACGTACTTAGTATGTAAGAGCAAAACCCTCTTTATAAAGTATTTTTCTTAGATATAAACCTCCTGATGAATAGCACTAGAACGAAGTAGGGAAAGAAGACCATGATATGTAAAAAAACTTTCTCATCTGGGACTGAGATCATTAAATCAGACGCTATCAGCTTGCAGTCACTTTCCCTGACAACGGGACCCGCTCTGCCTCGTCCTTATCACTCTCTCGACACTTATTAATTTGATTTATGTCAGCTCAGTGTTTATTTATTTAGTTTATTATTTATTTTTTAATTCAGTTTTGTTTTCGCTTATTTGCATGTCCGCTCTCTTCTGCTAATGACGTTACAAATCCTGCGTGCTTCTTCAGATCCTGTCATGTTGTTGTAAAAAGCTTCTGACAGTGTTCTATTCTGATAGGTCGTTTCTCTGATGCGGGTAGCTGGTCACCTAAGGCCATATATAATGCCTAGAGAAATGCCTCCATGTGCTCTAGTTTAAGAGAAGTAATTTATTTCCCACTGTCTTGTTCTTTTTAATAAATAAATAGGCAATAGCATATTTAAGAAATCTTCATAATCCTCATTTAGCTATTATCAACCAAATAATAGTTGTGGTAGGTAACCTTAGAGTGCCGGATGATGTCCAATAAAACATAGTGTAGTTTTATTTTTCTTACATAGGAATTATTTTGTTTTTATAGTAAATTGTAAAATCAAATGTGTGTTTTTTTTTTTTTTTTTTTTTTTTTTTTTTTTTTTTTTTTTTTTTTTTTTTTTTTTTTTTTTTTTTTTTTTTTTTTTAATTTTTTCAATATGGCTATCTGAACTTTTTATATTTCATTTATATTATATATTTTTTTTTTGTTAATCATTATTTTTTATTTATCTTCCTTCAAGATAGTTCATTTAGTTATTTATTCGTATTATAATGACATAATTTTTTTTTTTCTTCTTTTTCTTCCGTAACACTACACTCCTGTGGTGGTCTTAGTTATTTACTAGTATTATTTATTTTAATTATTAGTTATTAGTTTTAGTTTTTGGTTATTCATTTAGTGTATTTATTAATTTTTTTTACATTTTTATTTTCATTTTCTTTAATAGGTGTGTTTGAATTCATTGTATGAATGGGTATACTGTTACAGATTGCCTCATGGTAGGGTAAATTGAAATTTAAAAAAAAAAAAAAAAAAAAAAAAGTTTTGTTTTACTTCTCTATATTTAACTGATACAAAGTATTTAGTTGTTAAAAAATTATTAAAGTAATTTATCACTGTCCGTTGTGAATTCACTGTACGAAGATATTCCAAAAGATTATCGTTTAAAAAGATTGTCCTCATAACTTATATTTCTTTTTGTATAAGGTGGATACGAGTGACAGGAAAGATTTATAATATCAACAATCCGTTTAGAAAATTATTTTCCTATTTTAATTGATTTACGAAGTTTACTATATAATTAACTATTCATAACGTCTAAAAACTGTTTTAAAATAAAAATTCATACTGCAGAAATTTCACAGAAACAAAAAAAAAATCTTTTCATTAATGTTTACAAGCACAAAAATTAAATATCCACACTTGATTTTAGTATTTTTTTCTCGCCCATCCTCACTATTTTAAATATATATATATCAAAGCTAAAATACATATATTAAAGTGTCCATCATTTCGCATCCCTTTATCTGTTTTGAAAACCATGACAGATGTGACCATAATCCTACATAAATAACAATTGGCCAAATGATGCCAATAAATTAGGATTAAAAGAGTATTATAAATTCACTAGAAGGCGCTAATCCTGGGGATTTCTTCTGCTTAAGGAAAGAATAAATTTCAATCTATCGAATAATAATTATGAATCTTATATCTATATAACATATAACTGGCAAATCCAGGTAAATACCATATTCTAGGCATTTATGTTATTTACTTGGTGAAAATTTCTTTTTTGTGTAAGTTGCCAGGTGCACTTATTTGCATCCAGCAATTCCTATTGAAAAACTCCCATTATCTGATTCAAAATGACATTTCTTTAGAATGAAAAAAAAAAATACCTAGTCGCTATAATTGAAAAAATTAGCCTACTATTATCTTAATAATAAAGCCTGACTATGACTCATCTAATGTTTTCTGACAAATTCTTATTTTTTTTATTTATTTTTTTTAGCAGTCTAGCCCTTTGTCCTTAAAATACTGCAGCGTTATAATGATTAGTAAAGTTTTGATTTTTTGATTTATTGTATGGGTTGTAAAATCTTAGCTTCCTGATATTCCTAACCACAAGAAGTTATACCTCGATGAAGAAGAACTACCTACTAATTTTATGGATGTGTCCCTTTTTATCCAAATATCTTTGTTAGGAATAAAGAAAAATTGCTATAGATACATCATTCTTCAGGCTGCTCCTTACAAATTCACTGACATAAAATCTTTAGCGGATGCTGTTATCTATTAAGGTTTAGATGAACGTAACGTAATGGAATGTCCTGTTTTCACTTACAAAATCTCATGAGTCATATTCTCAAATCTTCTTTTAAGTGTAAGTATTCCATAGGAATTGACTCAGGTATTGACCAATCTGATAAATTTATCTCTACATTTGTGGTTAGGTAACTCTAGTGACACGTTATGACGTATCCATTGATTCACAAGGTTAGTGTATTAGTCGGTTTAGATCCGCTTTCCTCTTTATTTGAAACCCATATATTTCTATCTTTAATAATAAATCTATAAAGAAAGGCTCGATACTGAAATCAATAATAATCGCTGACCACACTGCTTCTACCACTCTCCCATGTGAAGACCCCGACAGCGAATTACCCCTTAGAAAATCCTGCAAGAGCACATAAACGTTGAATTCCTATATCAAATAATATAATGTATTTCTAACCTTTATTTGCAAGAGCGATGTTCCAGCATTTAACCCTTTTCCAGGCAAAAATAGAAGTATTGGGATTTTTTAAAGAATTGTATTGAAAAATCGAAGTTTAGCCTTCACAAATTATCTATTCCGGCCACAATTGGTTTTAATTATTTTTGTGATTTAATGATCCCCTTGTCAGGTTACCGTAAGGTTGCTCTTGCAACAAATTGGGAACTGTGGTTCCCCTTGGCTGTTTTCCCGTCTAGGAAAATTAGGGAAGATTAAAATTTAAATCTTATTAAACCTGTCAAAAAATTGTAAACTAAATCGAAAATAAACATCAGCTTTCTGAGATTATAGAAAGGTAAAAATTTCAGTCTTTCAGCATCACATTGGTATGAACTAGAATCGATTCGAATTCTACTAACTAAAAGAAATTATTCCTAAGAATAATAAACCAAAATCAAGAAAACATGACTCTAAAAAAATGGATCTTAAATAGAATGAAAAACTTTAGAAGGACAACTCGGACCTACCTAGGTAAATTAAAAAAAAAAAAAAATGAAAAGGCAATTGCTTTCATGGCACGACTGATACTAGAATTAAAGTGGTACTGAAAGGACAGTTTCTGGTGAGCACTGTCCATTTTTGATAAGAGAAAAATTGTTTTGTTGATGTGACATAGAGAACATTTACCTTTCCCTGTGAACGTCTGGAAATGTTCACCAACTGAAGTCTCATTGAAATTCACCAGGCACTCCATGGGTAATTCGACTGTGGCTTGCAAACGAAGCGCGACGAGGCTCCATTCCTTGATACAGACCAAACTCCAGCAAGGGTGAGCTGTTAGGCGACATCAGCCCTAGATTCTTTTAGAGAAACTTCAAGCATATTTGATGATCTCTTCTTTCTGCTAGGTGTTTTATCTACATTTTTCTTTATTTCTCAATCTTCATTTTCGTGAAGTTCTTTTTACAAAGATTTTTATTTAGGCAAGAAGTAAAATCAATCGCTTTTTTTTTCAATACTGGTAACCAGGGCAAGGGGAACTAAAGTTCTCTTTCTAATTTATTCGATTATAAAAGTGTGAATGTAAGTTTAAATATTTTTTTTTTTTTGCTCTTTTCTTTAGTAAATACCTCAATCTATACGGATCAACAGATCACAGGCCTCAAAAATAACGAATAACTAATAAAAACTTGTTGTAAACATGCCTAACTCACCAAGCCAACCATGGTCATCAACCCAACCGGACTTTGCCGCATATATCGTCGAATAGCATATATCGTTGAGAAGGGTTTTCTAAACAGAACAACGCCGTTTGTGACGTCACTATCCAGCTAGAGGTTTCTCATATTTTGACCAAAGTTGATGGGAACTGCAGTTCCCCTTGCCAGGATAAGGGTTAATATTAAAGTGCATCCGAGTCTCTTTGGGTCAAATATTCTTGACATAACTTTTTGAAGCCATTAAATCTGTATTCATACTATAGCGTAATCGACATCGTTTCGCACCCGTAAAAATTCAATTAGACGGATAAAAAAATAAAAGAAATAAATTTATAAATCAATAAATTATGTTGATTCCAATTTTAAAGTTTCTAAGCAGTTGGAGTGAGCTAAGAAAGTTTGAATCTGAAAACCAATAAATGTCCCCAAACTTACCCTATCTTCTGATTCCTCTTGAATTTCTTTTTACAATATTCTATACCTTAATTACTTGAACTTTTCGATTATTCAAATGAAATCATTGGTTACATATCTATGTAACGGAAAATATATATAAGAAATAATATAATATTTTAATAAAAAAATAGAAGAAAAAATCTTCAAGTTAAAAAAATGCGCAAACATTTGTTGAGGATATGATATCTTCGACTGTTAAATTTTAGGTCTGGAATCAAATTTTCCCCTATCAACAGATCTGTACTAAAGCGCTGGAACTGATATTTGTACGGTACATTTTCATTATTGTTTATCTCTGGATCTCCATCAGTCATTTTCATAGTAAAATATTTATTAATTATTCGAATAAGGCGAAAATATTTATTTTATATTTACCACTAGGTAATAACTTTAATTCATCTTACGTTTGTGGAATATATTAGTGTTCTAATGTCCTTCTCTGAGAGACTTTACCACTGAGCGAATATCTAATAGCATCTTTACAACTTAGCAGATAAGAGCGAAAGTGCATCAAGAAATTATAATTAGCTGATGTTTTCTAGCTTTCTTGTGATGATAGTAATAAATATCACTAAAGTGAAAGACATCTTTATTTAAGCCTCATCTCGACGATGAATTATTAAAGATTGGAACGTAAGCAAATATTTCTGTAAAAAGAAAAACTTCATTTTTGTTCTACGGAATCATTAACATCTCCATTGCATATTTTCCTTGAGCGAGGAAGATATTAATAAATTGCCAATAAAAGCTATCATTAAGATTTTGTTTCTTTCATGCGTTGAAGTCATTTCAACAATTTAAGGAGGAAATATAAATGCATTCCTAATGACACTATTACTTGGCTGTACATCACGAAAAATTTCCGTTTAAAATAAACTAAAATAATAAAAAATATAAGAAATACAAAAGTGAATTTATATAAAAATAATCACTATGAAGAAAAAAAGGTTTAAAAAAAACAAAAAACAATTACAAATAAAAAAACAAACATATTTCCTTATTTGCTTCAATTTATCTCCCTGTTTGAAATCATATTGATATACTTTTTTTGAGATTAAAAGAATATATACAAACTTTATATGGTTTTGCGGCGTCCAGAAGTTTTATTATTTTTTTTGTTACTGTATGACTGAATATATTTTCACAACATGCAAATGTGGTTTGACATTAAAATAAAAAATGTCTTGTAAAGAACATCCTTATGATTTTTCCACTGAATGAATTAAAATTAAAAACAAATATCTAGATAGTTCTTAAATGAATGGATTTCATTAGGCACTATGTTCTTCATATATATATATATATATGTTGTTTTTATAGGATGTAGAAACTACGGTTTTCTAAGGTCGTGTTTTGAGCATAACGAAAGTATTTTTATGTCAAAATGCATACAAAACTACAATTTAACGTGAAAGAATCATTTCACTATCTTGATTGAGAGGTGAGAAAAAAAAAAAAAAAAAAACGTGATTTTCATATTTTTTTTTTTTTTTCTCGGCTCCCAATGCCCATTGGCGGCTATAATTCTAGCTTTGCACTATTATAGGTCCCTACTATGGTACCCACACAGAAATCGGCATTCAAATCTATGACTTACAACTCCAAACGACCCCTTCTATGAAATCAAGTAGAAAATAGTCCAAAATAAAATATTTATTGATCACTTGAAAAATTAAAATCGTTTATGAGAATTTCAAATACTTGTTTAAATGACCAGGTAAGTATTTCCAATAGCCCAATTTTAAATTTCCTCTCACTTGGAAAAAAAAAAATTACTATTGATAAGGGATTTTTTTTTTTTTGCCTGGTTATTTATCAGACTAGCCCACCTCCCTTTATATCTATTACTGCACAGTTCACATTATAAACATAAGTTTCAAGCAGATCTTCCACATTCCTTCCTCTTATGAGTATCAATATATTTATTTTCTAGTTATGTAATTAATACTTGTATAATCTCTGTATAAATTTGCTGATGTTTTTAGGACTGATGATGTTCAACATTCAAAACTAGTCTATGAAGAAAAAAATACCAATTGAAGTGGTGAATAGTTCGTCTATCGTAACTGTAATGATCCCTCTATACCATCATGCAAAGTTGCTTTGTGTCAATTCCCTTGAAAACTTTTTCTTTTTTTTCAGAAGTATGGAATAGGTGCTGCTCTTTAAGGATAGTGAAATGTATTGAGTTCATTGGCATTATACTGCTAACATATTAACGCAGGTAAAATTGAAAAAAAAACAAAAAAAAAACATAATATATACATTCACTAGTAACTAAACGTGATAACGAAATATTTCCTTTCACATATTTAATTAAAAAAAAAAAAAATAAATAAGAGAAATTTACTTCCTTCAGGAAATCTTCACCAAATGCATCCGACTTCATCAAAGTTTGTCACGACCAGTAATTTACTTAAATGTCCATTACAAACACAAGGGTCACACTTTACAGAGATGAGGTTGTGATCTCCAGCTTACTGGAAAGGAGTTGGGTAGCGGGTTCTTGCTTCCACTTCCCTTATTTATGTAATATGTTTAATTTGTGTTCATTGGCAGCCTAGGCTATGTATGTATTATGTAGACTTGAGTTATTTCGTCTGTTGTAACTATAGCCCTTGGTGATAAGAGCTCAGATGATGGTCATTACAAGATATTCTTGACAACTAAGGCAGTGTTCAATCCTGTAATCCAACTACCATTTCTGCATTGCCTAAAATGGTTTTCTATGTTCTAAAATAATTTTCGTCAACATGTTCACCTAACATATTTTAATTCCTGAACCTGTCTAATTATACCACAAAAAATAATTGTTCGATATTTATATTTGATGAATGTTTTCTAAATTTTGTTGAATCGTAAAAACGAAAATCACAGTTTTGATGAATATCGGTAGTATTAAATATGCGTCATAACTTCTATTTAGTCTTACTTAAATACTTATTTATGATGTTACTCTATTCTCATAATTTTATTCATTAATGAAACAAATCACCGAGTGATATGTAATTATGATGCCATCCCCTCTCTTAAAATGCAGAAATTGCAATTGCTTAATCTTTGAACTGTTTGTAAAATATATAAAACCACTATTAGAAAGATTATTACTAAACCAGAGGATACTGTTTAATAATTCTGTTTTACTGTCGACACCATGTCAAACTGGCGTTTTTTTTGTATTTTTTATTTAGTTGGTTTACCGGTGTATTCTATAAGGCTTTACGGTAAAATTTTGAATCAGATCAGCAATTTGAAGACCGAAATCAGTTTGAAATGTTTACGATTTTACCCTTTTACAACTAGGTAGGCCTTGTATAATATAGCGGTAAAAGACGAAATAAAAAAAATGTGTTTTTTCACATTCGTTAGTTTTACATAGTGGCGACGATATATAATATAATTGTTGAAAATTATTATTTTTTTTTCAATTTTAAAATTTATGCAATAAGCACTAATTAGACTAAATGTATAAAACGTGTTGTGGTAATTTACCAAAAAGATATGGGACTCGATGGCCGCGTCGAGGGGCGAGGATCTAAAGGCGCTCAGTACAGGTCTTAGGTTTAAAATTTACTAAGGCGGGTTAATATTTATTTTGTGGAGGACCCCATAAAATTAATCTTGACCTTCCCACCCTGGGTAGAATAGGTTGGTAACCTGTAGGATAACCTGTCCTTCCTGACCTTGTTGGAGTACATAAGGACATTAAGCCCCAATAAACAAACAACTTACAACTCTACACACAATCTACTGCTTAGGCTCAGAATACAATGAGACGATTTTACAGCTCCTACGGTAGGTCTTGTTATATAACAAAAAATAGTCTCCATTAAATTGCCGAGAAGGAAACTGTTATCAAATTTTTTATGAGAGCAACACCAAGAGAACGGGTTGCTTATTACATTATTGAGTGCGGAGAAACCTTCCAAAACTCACCAAAGACCCCCTGTCGAAATACATATCCATTTTAAAAAATGGAATGTAGTTTTTCCATTAGTGAAAACCACAATTACAAGCAAAAAATCAGTCATAACTCACATAGCATTAATTGGTAAAACTGAAAGTTTTTTAAGAAATTGGGCATGGGCACTTGACTCATTTTTCACAGGTGGAAAATCAATTTTGAGTTCCAAACAAATATTTATCATTGTAATAGACGCATAACTTAGCCGAAAAAAAAAACCTCCCCAAAAAAATACTTAGTGATAGTTATTTGCAATTTTATACAGGCATCTTGAGTTTAATGTATTATTCATCTTAAAGGAATAAAAATGAAAGTAAATAAAACAGAACACCAGCAATAATGTAGTTTTGAAACAACATACTGCAAGTCTGACTACAGCCTTAAATATTTCATGTTTATTCACGTTGTAAATATAAAGTAATATTTCAATAAATTGCATATCAACTAATTTTTTATAGTACTTCTTAATTGGATGTTTCACATCATATGGTATTAAGACTAGGAGGATAGTATTTCTATTACTATTTTTCTGAAAGGTTTTTAACGCTAGTGTTGATTAAATCCTTCAAGGCATCATTAATTTATATAACACCCTCTTTTTTCCAATCTCCTATAATTTATTACCTTGGGAATTTTAAATTTAAATTAAAATTCTTCATTTTTTAGAAGTGTAGCGCCAATAACGTTTATTATCGTTAATAGTATAAAAAATAATTATTATATTACTAATATTAATTTATCTAATCAATCTTAATAAGTTCTCATCTTTTTTTTATCTATCCATTGACTGAAATTGACAACAGTACATTAAAAAAATAAAAAAAAAAATACATCCAGTAAAAGTGATAATAACGTACATAATAACATGGCAATTGCTCGTGAAGCAACTACCCACTGGTAACACTTCAATAAATGCAGGAATAGAATGGGAAGCAAGTTGAGAGACAAGTGGATTTAAATGTTCATGCAGTTTCCTTACCTTAATTTAAACAAAAAAATAATACATTTAACAACAAATAAATGTAGACTTTTATTTATTTTTGATTTTATTTCATTGAAATTCACGACTACACACGATATGAACATAGCCGCTGGTACTAATCAATGAAACCTTCATTACAAAGCTAGAAGGTTACGAGGACATGTTCCACCAAAGTTCGTGAAGGAGTTGAAATTGGAAGGTGTTATATAATCATACAGATACACAAAATATAATTTTTAGGGTGAATGAAATACTTGATGAATCTATTTCTCATTCTATATTAAACCCATCGAATTAGTTTCTTGTAAAGAGTTATTCTTGACAGTTGTCCTTTCTTAAGACTTCGAGGGGATTTTTTTTTAAGAAGTATAGAATAATATTTCTGCTACAGAACTAGATACTCCCTTAACAAAAATCAGGATGCCTGAGTAGCATGGAAACTACATTAGCCCTATAGAAGCAAATCCTCAACCCTCGAGTTAGATAACGTACACAAGACTCAGTGAGCTCACACAAGGATAAACAGAGCGTTAACCTGACTGAGCAATGACAGCCTGTCAAAATGGCGAGATTAGTCATAGCGTTCTACGGTCTGCGAATGGCCTCTCATGTTCAATCATTCATCTCTTCCAAATTGTGCTCAACAGAACCATTGATCTGTGTGAATATCTGCATTGCTAACATTTTATGTCTAATTTGAAAAAAAAAAACTAGAATTTTCATTTCATCATGGAGGATTTCATTTTCATCAAGGAGTATAGTGCCTACATGAGTTGGTCAGTAATAATAAACGAATCTTTTGGGAAAATTTTATCTTACAATTAGTTAACCCGGGAGAGGTACCCCAGGGTAATCGACTACTCCAGACAGCTAATTACTTCCATATTAGTTTACTACAATGAGCTAGTGACTTAGTTTTACTGGTAGTTTCCAAAGTTTGGCACTGGTATTTGACAATGAGTTTATCAGTTCTTTATCTGTGTCCATTTTTTTTTTTTTTTTTTTTGTGAACATCATTTTTGGTACACCAGCACCCATGTGTACCGTGCGCGTAAAATGAGTGTTTTCATCTCATTATTTCTTTCTCTTCATATTCTTATTTTTTATAAATTAAAAGCTGCTGCATATTATCATCTGTTTGTGAAAAAAAAATGAAGGTGGTAAACCCAATTTTGGAAAGATTCCTGAAATTATTGAATTTCTCAACTCATATAAAGACAGTGTTGACCACTTGATAGATCAGTTGTGCCACACACATACAAGCATCACTGGGCTCTCATTGAGCATTGCAAAATTGCAGAATTCATCTCGTTGGTACTGTTAAAAAGATCGAAACATATATGTATAGAAATATCTTTAAAAAAACAAAACAGAATCTTTATGGAAAAGTTAGCTTGGGAACTTGTGAGACCACAAATGTTGAATCTTTTAAACAGTCCAAATTAACAATCTTCTTGCTAAAGGCGAATCCGCATAGGTCTGTGCACCCCCTACGTCGCCACGTAAATAGAGGGGAGCTCATTTATCCGCCGCGAATTCGCTCTGCGATTGTTTGCGCTTCGGTGTAAGGTACGCTTAATACTTTATACTTATGCACATTAAATAAAAATTAATACTCGTAACTATCAATAAAAGATTTTTGTTGTAGGGGTACACCATTACCCCAATGTACCTTTTCTATCATATTTTTCAAAAGTGCCTCTATATTCTATGTTAAGATATGTTAAAGCGTCTCACAGGGTTAAAAAAAAAAAATTAAAATTATGATATATAAATAGTTTAACGCGGGTTATTTCAAGAAGATTGTCCGGGTGCGATTATAGAAAAACGTACAGAATGGGAAAAATAATTGAAAGCATACTGGCGTATCAACCAGTATCAGGGTATCACAGTATCATATTCAGGGCTATGAAAACAAGATATAACAGCGTCAATACTATAAGAAATATAAAATGATTAGATGCATTTTTCTATCGCACTGAAGGAAGTCTACTCAGTTGGCTGATTAGACAGCACATAATAGTTTTCTTTAACTAAACCCCAACTATCCAATCCTTGATTATAATTTTCATGTTAATATAAATTCATATAGATACTTATATTAATAACATGGGTGGAAATTTATCTTTTTTTTTAAATACATACAGTATTATTACTATTTTGAACCAGGTTCCTTTAGCTAATCTTAAGAGTTCAAGGTCCACGGAAGTAAACTTAATACTCGCGAAGGATATTAGGATCTCGGCATTGCTCGAATTGACTAATGAATCGATTAAATCTAATTTAGATATCAAAACGATTATCAACGGAGTCGTAACAGTTGGTCATTCTTTGTGTGAATCCAGAACGTTTAATCCGATAAGATTCAAAAGTTACGTAACGTAGAAATTATTTGTTTCAGTTACAGATCAGTTTAGAGTTTCCACTTCATTCTAATTATTCGTTCTAAATGAAATTATCACATTGCGAGAACAAAACAAAGTGTCAGATACATTAAAACCGTTTATTGTCGATATGATTCCAAAAATTACAGGGCTTTTATATAAACTGAATTTTCAAGATTACTACTGTTTTTCTTAATCTCAAAGTAATTGTTTGGGGTCACCTGTGGTGTAGTGGTTAGCATAGCAACCTACTAAACCCAAGATCGCTGGTTCGCAGCCCGGCAGATGACCTTAGGTTTTTTTCAAGGGAGTAAAAAATCCTTAGCTATGCCGTCCTTCGGAAGGGACGTAAAATAGGGGTCCCGAGCCTGTGCGATATCAGATACTCGTTAAAGATTAAAGATTATCCTAATTATACCTAGATTGGCGAAATTCAGGATTCCACCGTAGCATCGTCCGATTAGCCATAGCAGCATAAAGTAACGTTAAACGAAATAAACAAACAAGCAATTGTTAAACAGCATTATTAAAAATGTTTTAGAATTTTATCATAAATGTTATTACGTTAATTTTTCCAAAACATCTTTTAGCAGTATGTAAATCAGTTTAAAAAAGTAATTAAACCCTTACCAATAGCCCATTTCTTAATAGTGAACACATTACCTAATGGAATTTTGAAGGTTATGTGGTTTTAATTAGTAGTATTTTTTATTTAAAACTTGATTTTCTATTCAGTAAGTATAATTATATCACCAGACGATTATGGCAAGCTTTTATTTTATTAAATAAATTCGCTGAAAGAGAAAAGGAGAGAGAAGATATAAAACTTTTTGGGAAAATATTTTAGAAACTTTCCCCTAATTTTTAATTATTTGAAAAGTATTTAAAGATGTTATAGTAATGAACAATATATATTGGAACATTTTGCAAGCATGCCTAATTGTTTTATAACAACTGCAATTTTGAATTTTCGGTTATGGGTGTCGCCAGTGAGATACTTTTTGTCTCCTTATTTGTGTATACACGGCTAAGTTATGCGTCTATTACAATGATAAATATTTGTGAATATTTGTTTGGAACTCAAAAATTGATTTTCCACCTGTGAAAAATGAGTCAAGTGCACATGCTCAATTTCGCACAATTTTTCAGTTTTACCAATTAATGCTATGTGAGCTATGACATGGATATGTTTTTTGACGGGGGTCTTTGGTGTGTTTTGGGAGGTTTTTTTCGCACTCAATAATGTAATACGCAACCCGTTCTCTTGGTGTTGCTCTGATCAAAAATTTGATGACAGTTTCCTTCTTGGCAATTTAATGGAGACTATTTTTTTTTATGTAACAAGACCTACCGTAGGAGCTGTAAAATCGTCTCATTGTATTCTAAGCCTAAGCAGTAGATTATGTGGAGCGTTGTTTGTTGTTTGTTTATTGGGTCTTAATGTCCTCATGTACTCCAAGTAGGGCACGAAGGACGGGTTATCCTACAGGTTACCAATCTGTTCTGGGGAGAGGTACCCCAGGGTAATCGACTACTCCAGACAGCTAATTACTTCCATATTAGTTTACTACAATGAGCTAGTGACTTAGTTTTACTGGTAGTTTCCAAAGTTTGGCACTGGTATTTGACAATGAGTTTATCAGTTCTTTATCTGTGTCCATTTTTTTTTTTTTTTTGTGAACATCATTTTTGGTACACCAGCACCCATGTGTACCGTGCGCGTAAAATGAGTGTTTTCATCTCATTATTTCTTTCTCTTCATATTCTTATTTTTTATAAATTAAAAGCTGCTGCATATTATCATCTGTTTGTGAAAAAAAATGAAGGTGGTAAACCCAATTTTGGAAAGATTCCTGAAATTATTGAATTTCTCAACTCATATAAAGACAGTGTTGACCACTTGATAGATCAGTTGTGCCACACACATACAAGCATCACTGGGCTCTCATTGAGCATTGCAAAATTGCAGAATTCATCTCGTTGGTACTGTTAAAAAGATCGAAACATATATGTATAGAAATATCTTTAAAAAAACAAAACAGAATCTTTATGGAAAAGTTAGCTTGGGAACTTGTGAGACCACAAATGTTGAATCTTTTAAACAGTCCAAATTAACAATCTTCTTGCTAAAGGCGAATCCGCATAGGTCTGTGCACCCCCTACGTCGCCACGTAAATAGAGGGGAGCTCATTTATCCGCCGCGAATTCGCTCTGCGATTGTTTGCGCTTCGGTGTAAGGTACGCTTAATACTTTATACTTATGCACATTAAATAAAAATTAATACTCGTAACTATCAATAAAAGATTTTTGTTGTAGGGGTACACCATTACCCCAATGTACCTTTTCTATCATATTTTTCAAAAGTGCCTCTATATTCTATGTTAAGATATGTTAAAGCGTCTCACAGGGTTAAAAAAAAAATTAAAATTATGATGTATAAATAGTTTAACGCGGGTTATTTCAAGAAGATTGTCCGGGTGCGATTATAGAAAAACGTACAGAATGGGAAAAATAATTGAAAGCATACTGGCGTATCAACCAGTATCAGGGTATCACAGTATCATATTCAGGGCTATGAAAACAAGATATAACAGCGTCAATACTATAAGAAATATAAAATGATTAGATGCATTTTTCTATCGCACTGAAGGAAGTCTACTCAGTTGGCTGATTAGACAGCACATAATAGTTTTCTTTAACTAAACCCCAACTATCCAATCCTTGATTATAATTTTCATGTTAATATAAATTCATATAGATACTTATATTAATAACATGGGTGGAAATTTATCTTTTTTTTTAAATACATACAGTATTATTACTATTTTGAACCAGGTTCCTTTAGCTAATCTTAAGAGTTCAAGGTCCACGGAAGTAAACTTAATACTCGCGAAGGATATTAGGATCTCGGCATTGCTCGAATTGACTAATGAATCGATTAAATCTAATTTAGATATCAAAACGATTATCAACGGAGTCGTAACAGTTGGTCATTCTTTGTGTGAATCCAGAACGTTTAATCCGATAAGATTCAAAAGTTACGTAACGTAGAAATTATTTGTTTCAGTTACAGATCAGTTTAGAGTTTCCACTTCATTCTAATTATTCGTTCTAAATGAAATTATCACATTGCGAGAACAAAACAAAGTGTCAGATACATTAAAACCGTTTATTGTCGATATGATTCCAAAAATTACAGGGCTTTTATATAAACTGAATTTTCAAGATTACTACTGTTTTTCTTAATCTCAAAGTAATTGTTTGGGGTCACCTGTGGTGTAGTGGTTAGCATAGCAACCTACTAAACCCAAGATCGCTGGTTCGCAGCCCGGCAGATGACCTTAGGTTTTTTTCAAGGGAGTAAAAAATCCTTAGCTATGCCGTCCTTCGGAAGGGACGTAAAATAGGGGTCCCGAGCCTGTGCGATATCAGATACTCGTTAAAGATTAAAGATTATCCTAATTATACCTAGATTGGCGAAATTCAGGATTCCACCGTAGCATCGTCCGATTAGCCATAGCAGCATAAAGTAACGTTAAACGAAATAAACAAACAAGCAATTGTTAAACAGCATTATTAAAAATGTTTTAGAATTTTATCATAAATGTTATTACGTTAATTTTTCCAAAACATCTTTTAGCAGTATGTAAATCAGTTTAAAAAAGTAATTAAACCCTTACCAATAGCCCATTTCTTAATAGTGAACACATTACCTAATGGAATTTTGAAGGTTATGTGGTTTTAATTAGTAGTATTTTTTATTTAAAACTTGATTTTCTATTCAGTAAGTATAATTATATCACCAGACGATTATGGCAAGCTTTTATTTTATTAAATAAATTCGCTGAAAGAGAAAAGGAGAGAGAAGATATAAAACTTTTTGGGAAAATATTTTAGAAACTTTCCCCTAATTTTTAATTATTTGAAAAGTATTTAAAGATGTTATAGTAATGAACAATATATATTGGAACATTTTGCAAGCATGCCTAATTGTTTTATAACAACTGCAATTTTGAATTTTCGGTTATGGGTGTCGCCAGTGAGATACTTTTTGTCTCCTTATTTGTGTATACACGGCTAAGTTATGCGTCTATTACAATGATAAATATTTGTGAATATTTGTTTGGAACTCAAAAATTGATTTTCCACCTGTGAAAAATGAGTCAAGTGCACATGCTCAATTTCGCACAATTTTTCAGTTTTACCAATTAATGCTATGTGAGCTATGACATGGATATTTTTTTGACGGGGGTCTTTGGTGTGTTTTGGGAGGTTTTTTTCGCACTCAATAATGTAATACGCAACCCGTTCTCTTGGTGTTGCTCTGATCAAAAATTTGATGACAGTTTCCTTCTTGGCAATTTAATGGAGACTATTTTTTTTTATGTAACAAGACCTACCGTAGGAGCTGTAAAATCGTCTCATTGTATTCTAAGCCTAAGCAGTAGATTATGTGGAGCGTTGTTTGTTGTTTGTTTATTGGGTCTTAATGTCCTCATGTACTCCAAGTAGGGCACGAAGGACGGGTTATCCTACAGGTTACCAATCTGTTCTGGCAGAGGTGGGAAGGTCAAGGTTTATTTTATGGGGTCCTCCACGAAATAAATATTAACCCGCCTTACTACGGTTTAAACCTAAGACCTGTACAGAACGCGCTGAGGCTGTTTTTTAAATCTTCTTTGACTTGACTTCTCATGATGAAAAATAAATAAATAAATAAATATGATTTTACCCTTTTCTCTGCACATGGTGCATTTTAAGGGAGTTATGAACAGAGAAACGATTAAAGATATGAATTTAAGGAGAAATGTTTGTCTAGTGATGTTAATGGTCACGGTGACAGGCTATACAGTAGGAAGCTATAAAATTTATTCGACTAAGGCAATCCTAGTATCTCTAGCAATGTTGCCTGATCATAGATGTTAGAAAGTCTCGACCATCTATCTTACAGCCGCATCGGATGGCATACATTATTATTAATATACATCTTCCTGAAGAGCGTTTGACGTAATTGGTAAAAAATATTGATTAGGTTTTCATTAAGGTTTATAAACGGTGGGCTCACGGCTTTCTCCATTACATTGAAAAGAACATTAATTCCTTTAATATTTTTTTTAACTTAATAACTTTTGATTTTTTTTTTTTTTTTTATTTTACCCAACCCATACAAGGTTTTCAGCAGCAGTGGGTTCAAGATTTGCGTTCATTCACACCTGTCATTTAGCATACTGAAAATAAGTAAATCTGATAAATTAAATATATATAGGGTGTGCGGAATATCATTGGCAAAAGAGGTATATCGGGTAGGGAGGTTCATTTTGAACCTATTTAAGGCCACTCACCTATATACAAAGTCTTAAGCGTTCTTTTTTTTGTTTTTGTTTTAATAAATAACCAAAACCAAACATTTATGCCTTATAACTTTGTTGTTTACTGATATATCAACGCCATTTTTTTTTTGCTGTAATTACTAATACATTGTCCATGTAAAATAAAAAAGATTTAACGAACTCCCGTTTTTTTTTTATTTGTTTTTTGCATCAAATCTTTTTTCTTTTACTTGGACAATGTATTATTGATTGCAGCAAAAAAAAAAATGGCGTTGATATATCAGTAAACAACGAAGTTATAAGGCATAACTGTTTGGTTTTGACCATTTTTTTTTTTTTCAAAAAACTTCATTTAAAAAACCCGTAAGACTTTATATAGGTAAGTGACCTTAAATAGGTACAAAATGAACTTCCTTACCCGAGATACCTCTTTGGCCAACGATCTTCCGAACACCCTGTATTTAGCTTAAACGACAAGGGAAACAGCTCTTGATTTATTTATTTAATTTTTTTTGTTTATCCTAGGAGTTACCTCATTCATCTCCTTTTCAACGTTGTTCGGCTGATTTCTATTTAATGGCGTAGTGGCAATGTCGTTAATCAGGGTTTTAGTATCTCCATGTGATTTTTCGTGGAATCGTCTGTAGTGGGTCCATTTATGTTCATTAATAGTAGTCATCTGAAGATCAATATCTAGAGTTACTCACGTACCAGGTGAAATTTAATTGTTTTTTCTTTCAATTTATTTAGAAGGGGGTTAGTATTATTTTTATATTCAATTTCAAATGGCATGACTTCTCCATTTATTCTTTACTTCACTTGAATAAGTTAAGTACTTTTTATAATTAGGGACAATGTGAAAAAAAAATCTAAAAAACAAGAATCCTGAAGATGGAAATGAGAATCCCGAAACATGTTGATGTAAATTAGAATAAATGGAGGAGTTAGGGCAGTTGAAAGTGGGTAAGTAAAATTATTATTAAAACGAAAATAGACGGAGCCCTAACCCAGGAGCGAGATATAAATCATAGCTATGCTGCACCCCAGTTCAATATTGCACCCGCTTAAACATAACCGAACTGGAATCCAATCGTTTTTCATTACACAATAGGTCGTTATAAAACGTCAATGTTGACAGATGGGAACCTGTTACACTGAGCCGGTTACCACTTGCTCTACAGTCCCTTTGTTCAAGATAATAGGCCTCACCTGTCAGCCTGGAAAAAATGTTTTCAGGAGTCTGGAAAATAATATTATATCGCTCAGTCAGTGTCGGCTGGCCAATTCCACACGCGCAGCTCACCAGGTAACACTGGAATTAATAAAATTATAAACAATATAATAATTATTTTATAATTCAAATATAATTTTAAAATTTCACTGAATTAATTAAATCAAAAATTAGATTGGTTTTAGGTTAAAATAATTGTGTAGTTGTTATAGAATATAGACAAGTGAAACTAAATAAAGTAGAATATTATAAAGTGGCATTTTAAATTTATAAAATTTATTTAAAAAAAAAAAAAAGCACAAATTCTACCATTTACAGAAATTACGAAAGAAACTATATAATAGACAAGTAGCTATAGATATGTAGTTTCATACCAATGCTAGAGAAAAAATTGAAAAATTTGATCTTGACATCAAAACTTACATCAATAAATACAGGGGTCTCAGTTGCCTCATTGAAAATAAGTTGTTGTTTTTATATTTATAGGAACTCGTGAATGACAAGGAAATTATTTGTATAATGGCCCGCAAAGTATTTTATAACTATTGAAAGCATTTTAGTTGGGTATATCTTTATTTGTATCTCCTGAAAGAACTTACGCTTAAGAACTTCCAATTTTATTTGTTCAAAATATTATGATTTGATTACACAAATTATCATAACACAAAATATTAAAATCGATAATTTTGACATTGTTTTACTTTTCAATCCCTTGATATATTGTTTGTTGATATATTGTTTTCAATTATAGTTAATAAGCATTTTTTTAATTTTTTTCACCTCTCAAATAGAAAATAATTTATGAAAAACATACATTATATAATTCAGTTCTCAATTAAACTCACTGTTTGATTGATCAAAAATCAGGATATACCCCTTTTTCTTCTAGTAGTTACCAGTAGTTGGTTCCTTCTTCGTGTTCACCTATTTCAAGGTGTCCTTCTTCGTGGTCATCGACCACTGTCAGTTCCATTTCTAGAAGAGAACTCAATTAGTACTTTATTTAATCAACTTATTCATTCCTCAATGGACGGGTGTTCCGCAGATATGGTAAGCCTTGTCTTATGATTTCATGCTTCATCGGTCCTAAGAGACGGTATGACACCTACATCCTATAGTGAAGAAATTGTTTTATAACATCTTCCAATCTCTATTAATTCTCTTCACATATCAACACGCAATTGATCATCCAACTAAAGTTAATGCATTCACAACTTAGATTAAAATTCGAAATAAGACAAATAAATGGGAAGAGCAATAGTTATAGAAACCAGTTCTATGAACCAAAGATTTCTTGTATTGCTTACTAACTTCAAACAGTTATGAACGTTTCAATCATAGACCTATCGCTTATCACTCATGCATTATGTTAATAACATTTTATTCAGCGGGTTACATTTTTCGATAGTTGATAATAAAATGGACACAATGAACTGTTTAATTAACCATTAAGCGACTATAATGCCAGATAATAGTAATAATAGTAATAAACTAAAAAGAACGTATATCCTGATATAAGATTGGTAAATTAAGCCAGAGTACATCATATTTGACATGTAATTTTTTAAGATCACAACAGGTTATTTGCCGATATTCCATTTAGTCATTTTAGACAGATACTATAAGAAAGAAAACAATTCAAAGGAAGAAAAAAAAAACATAATTATTATACCAATTAAAATTATTCTAAAAAATCATGTTTCGTTATGAGCATCTGCACTGAAACTAGATCAAATTGAATCGTCTTATAGAGCTAGTTAATTTTCTGTCTCACCTTTGCTGGGACTGATAGTTTGAAAGATATTCCATATTTTTAAAGTCCATAGTTTACATGTACATGGTCGCATAAGTCCTTAAGTACCTCAGGTTATTAAAAATAGAATCATACCTTCTTCATCGGAATAATATTTTAAATAAAAAGTTGCTCGATCAAGCTTAACACTTCAATTTTATGAATCAGAGGATATAATAAAGACATTCTTGATGGCTCCTTAAAATTAAATGGATATAATCTCCATAATTACCTAAAACAGCCAACGAATTGTTATGGCTTGCTAGATTAAAAAAAAAAAAAAAAAAAAAAAAAAAAAAAAAAAAAAAAAAAAAAACACCATTTAGCCTTCTTAACTGTCTTTTATTAATCTTCCACTGATACCTGAGGAACAGATCTGCTACCTTTGGCTCCATCTGAACAATCGTCTTACTTTTTAGCCACTTAAAAAACTACAACAAGAAACTGCTCGTCTTTACAATTTTCTTCTCCGTTAGCCTGACAAATGCTCTAGGCATACGTAGTTGAGCTCTGAAGCAGCACTTTATGTTTAAAATATTATCGTGTCCAATCCTTAGAAACCGATATTCTCAATTCTCTTCATTATGTTATAAATAAACCTACCCATAATATCTATATATTAAATATATTGAAGTATTGATAATATTACTAGTAACCGTAAATCAAGAAGAAGGATTACCGCAGCCAACCTGTATTACTTTGGATTAAGCTAGCAGCTGAGCGGGCGATTACTCTCAAGGAAGACAAAGTCTGATCCTTATAAAACCCTTGAGTGCCCCGTTGTCCTGTATGGATCGGAAACCTGGGTACTAACTAATACTTCTAAAAAATGGTTATTGATTTTTGAAAGAAACGTTCTCGAAGGGGTTAGTTATCATTGGAGAAGAATGGAGGCGACACACCAAATAAGAACCTTTACCTCACCTTTGGAGATACGGGTGTGGTCAGAGAAATTAAGATATGCGTCAAAGGTATATATATATATATATATATATATATATATATATATATATATATTATAATTAAATACCTAGCATTTTTACAAAAGGCAAAGATTGATGTATAGATTGATCAATAAAATTCCTTCCATGTTCTTTTATAAGGTTCCACTGGTGCTTTAGGTATAACTGTATATAACGTACTCAAATATTAAAGTCTTATATGACTAAACAATGAGCGAACCATTACATTTGGGATTTTTGTTTAAATACGTGACTTTTCAGCGACCACATTTAAAATTGCTCTTTTTAATTTTAAAAATGTGTGTACTGGTTACTGGAAAATGAAAGATTTTTCTCTCCATTAAAGGAGCCGTTTCTCGACGATCAGAGTGAAATAACTTTCTCGAATAGATTTCGGCCTTTCAATAATACACCACTTTAGACCGGGCTTGCCTTGTCGAAGTTTATGATTCGTTTAAAGCGCCCTTTGTGATAGTTTAGTGTTGACATGAAACACGCTACAACTGACCACAATGAAGGAATGTTATTGCTGCCTCGATACCTAGATAGCTATCTTACCCTTAGCAGTGTATTTTATGAAACACGAACGTGTACAGAGTCACCTTGTAGGGCAGAAAAGTGCCACTTCGCAATAGTAGCAGTTGTGGCCAGGGATATGAGATAGAGATACCAGGGTGCCAGGGTCCAAGGGTCGAATTCTTTGTTGATCTGCACGCCGAGCGGATTATCTATTCTTTAAGTATATTCCGTTAAATGACCAGATTATTTGTTTGTAATTGGATGAAAAGTGTTTTCAATACCTTTCATTATTTTTCCATTCAAAATTAGCATGATCATATCATTATTTATTTACGTTTTATTTCGGAGTTAAACCTAAGTATAGTAAAATAAATTCTAGGTAAAAGGAGATATCTTTTTAGGCAATTAATAAATATTTCTTTGATCACGATTGAACTGCGATGCATTATATTCAGATGATTTGTTTAGGTACAAGTATAGATGAACTATTAGCGTTGTGGTGAGGGTCCCAGAGGAAATGGTGGCTCAATTCCTGTCTGGGATGGTATATGGTGTAGGTAAGCCTGAGCAGGTATACCTGTGAACTTATTCTGTGCATGTAAACCTGAACAGGCACACCTTTGAAGTTAACCGGACCGCCTCGAAGAGCCCAGACCTCTGTGAGCCGCACTGTAGTTCAGAATAACTATCTAACCAGCCAAAAATCATTTCATGATACAAATTCTATGGCCTAATCTATCTTTTATATAATATTTTATATTAGAAAGTATTATTGGGTCCTAAAAAAATATTCCAAGCTTTTGCAAAAACCATTATATTCGAACCATCTATGGACTAATTGTATCCTGATGTAAGTGAGGATGAGGATTTAAATAATAATAATGCTTTATTGACATATTTACAATTACAAATGATGTAGTATACATGTGCCGGTCTTAAGTCTTCTACATGATTAACATAGGTTTATAGTTTAGCTAATAGTTTTACACTTTAAAGATTATCTGTGAACAGTCGGAAAAATAAGGAAAAAAACCAACATAAAGGGAAAAAAACCACATAAAGGATTTAAATAAATTATCAGTTAAATGCACTGTATCTGATTACAATATTCTTTTACGAGTCAAAGATTTCAACTTGTACATGGTGGTGACAAATCGTGCGTCCTGTATATGCGGCGCCATCCAGTTGAGCGAAAGTGGAAAAAAGATACTTTTTACAGATAAAGCTGTGCAGGTTTTCCTGTTGTAGTTCAGCTTGTTTCTGTACTTGGCTTTATTTTTAAAATTTGGGAGTATTGCCGTTCTCATCGACTGAGAGCCCCGACTAACGCTAGGGAGAATAGAACAGAACGAGGATTGAAAAAACTTGAGCAATGAATCAGCATTTTATATTTATTTGAAGCAATTCATCTTCATTCTCAGGTAAGTTGGAATGAAATGTAAATACTTTATCGCGATTTATTGGGATAGTTTTTAATAAACGTTGTTATTTCAGCTTTTTGACGCATGTTGGTGCAATGTAGTTACATTCGTTTGACCATGTCAAAATGCTATATTTCAGAAACTACTGAGAAACACTAGTTTCAAAACTCATTTTTAAACTTATTTGAACAATAGTGTTTAAAAGAAAAAACAAAAAGGCACTATAGCAGAAAATAAAATTTTGTTCATTATTTGAGTTTTTGAACTTTATCAATGTTTATAAATATTTTAGATATACTAAAATCAAACAGTCAATATCATCTTGATATTAATAATATTTTGCATGTCTACTCCTAAAAAACAGTGACCAGGGGCTGCAGGTGTGATCTCCACCCGATCGGACCAGCTCCACAGCACCGCTGTAGAGCAGGTTGTCTAATTCGAATATAGAAAGTGATTTTTTATTTGTATACCATTTTATAAATGGCAACTAAAACGTTCGACAAGAGAAAGTCCGAACTTGACCTAATAATTATTATTTATGGTCCGGTCTACTTAATGAGTTGATTTTAATAGCGCTTCCAAGAATCTCTTACAGTCTCTCTGTCGTTCTGTCCACGCTAATGACTTTCTATAGCCAGTTTACTCGATACAGTTTAGAATAAATAATATCTAATAAATAGTTATGGGGTACTTGTAATATCATCAGGTTATAATAATTCAATATTATCAGTCAGGTTCATACTGAAGACCTTGGTCTGACTTATATATCAAGCCTGATTGATTCTCTTTTCAAAAAAAAATGTTAAAAATATGTTAGCGTTTGTCACGTTGATTCTTCATACAACTATACAAAAGTGAAGTACGCAATATTAGATCTATTGGTTTCGCAAAGAAGAGAAATAGATGTATATGTACAATTATGAAAATAGGACATAAGGTCATAGAAATTTTCCTTCCGTATTGCATGACAAAACAAATCTCATTAGTTACAATTAAACTTAAAGATCTCGAGGGAAACCTCTTTCATCCTTTTTGACGTTGAATTTGGGGGCTCCAACCTTCCAAAATCGCTAGTATTTTCATTCTTTATTCACCTACTAAGCTTCTTAAAGTTTATGAGTTTGTAGTTCTGTTAATTTCAGCAGTTATGGATCTCACTCTTTGAATATATATTATATAGATGGGTTTCGCCGCACATGACAGAACTTTCCTTTCAATTCTCGCGCCTCTGAAATTCCTTCCTCCATCCATCGCTTCAATATTTTTCCTACTTTTAAATCTCGCCGATGTCATCATCTGTTATCAACTCAGTTCACCGATAATTGTAAATTGCCTTTCAATGTTTTCTTTCAATAGAAAACAATTCGTTTTACGGCTTAATAGAAACTTCTATAACGTTAGTGTACTTTAATTTGATTGTTTTTCATTTCTGTTGGTTAATACTGTTTTGTTTTTTGGTTTTTTTAATTTAAGCCTCTAAATAATTAGGTGCTACATGGGCAACTGATGCCTAGTGATAGATGATTCCATTCTATTAATTTTTAAAATCAATACACTGATTTTCATCGAGTTCAGTTTTATTGCTTTTAAAAACATAAGACTTATTTCTTTAGTAAAGATTTTCGTTTCAAAATCATGATCATTAAATCGATTCATATTTATATTAAAAAAATTTAAGAACACCATATTTCTCACTTGTATAATTCTTTTCCATTTTGTTTGTTTGTTGTTCCACTATTTTTTTTCTTTTTTGAAAATTACATATGATCCAGCCAATTTGGATTAGAACGTTTCGATATATTAATCTTTCAATCAGAATTTATGAAATCAGTATTTAGGGGCCTTTTTTGCAAGGGGAATAACACGGCTTTGTGGACAGAAAATATGGTATTTTTTAAGATCTTTTTTGATTTTTCTATTTTCTCACAGAATAAGAATCAGTTCTTAATTTCTTTATATACATCACTTTTGCTTTTCAAATATGGTAGCCTATTTTACCTATTTTAGTGCAAAAGATTCTTACTACAAAAAATTAATCATTGGTTCTTAATCTAGGGGAAATGAGGAAACAAGCAAAAAAAATATTATACCTGTCCTTTATATCACGAACTTGTCAAAGAAAGGCTGATATTACCTACATCTCATTTCAATGTTCAAAAACTATATAGTGTATGCTATACTATGTATATATATATGTATGTATGTGTGTGTTTGTGTGTGTGTGTGTATAGTATTTCACTGTAAAAAAAAAAAAGATTAAGTTCATCCTTTGAGATTAGTTTCATACATAAAATAATACGAATAGAGTGGTTAAAATACAATAGCGAAAAGGCCAAAAAATATACTTCTGATTCTGTGTCAGTAGGTTAGTGATTGTTGACCGAAACTGAATCGAATTCACTCTAGTTATCCGCTGTCAGTTATATATTATAGCCAATGATGAAGCCATTGGTTCTTTTTTTTCTCTATCTGGTAAAGGTTAAATAAAATGTTTTGTACATGTATATATTTTAAAAAAAGTAACATTATTATTAAAGTATCAAGTTACATCAAAATTATAAAACGATTGCACACAAAAAAAAAAAAAAAAAATTATATATTATATGCATATTATATTATGTGTATATTTATATTGTAACTAGCATACATACGAGGATGATAGTATTATTAACATTTATATAATCATACCAAAACGCCTATTTTTACAGTCAACAGTGGACAAAAATTATTTACTGGTAATAAGTTTTTCTTAATTGTTTGACAAAACGTACAGTTATAAGCTCTCATATATTTCTAATTGTTTTTTCTATATATTCAATCAATCACCTGAAATTGTGATTGCTGCACTGTAACAGACATAAAATGACACCACAAAATTAGTAATTATAGCTTAGAAGTTAAACTTGTTTGTTTATTTGTTATGTTTAGAGCTTTAAATAATGAACGTACCATATGAAGGTTATTTCACCATTTCAAGTTTTCGGTACCCAATAATTTCGTTTCCAAACCGTGTGGAAACAACAGAACGCATTTTATTTAATTCTTCCGATCTTATTCATTATATAATCTACAGATTTTTTATGAAATGAAAGTACGCAGACGAATAATGCTTACGTTATCGATACATCGATACATTTCTCAAGAAAGATGTTCGTTTTGATTATTGCAATGTTGTCTTCATCTACAGAATTCATGACTACACAACAGAAGGAACTTGAAAAAGTACAAGATTCACTTTGAAATTAAATTTTCTTGTGTTATTCCATAAATGAGTTGTGTTCTTTTTTATTTTATTTTTTCAAAAATACCAGTATTTCTTAATTTAAGAAAAGTGGAAGTGTTGTGAACTTGGATGTCTCAGCACCGATATATTGAATATTCCTCACACTATATCATATTTCGGGTAGTGAGCTACTTTACTCCTAGTATTTAAACTTATATAAGCAGTTAATAATAGTACATCAAATGAAATTAAGAAAGATACTCTCAGAATTTAAATATACTTCAAATATTACTAAAATTACAGAATATTCAATCATTTGTTATATAACACAGATAAAGACCTAAAAAAAAGTCCAACTTGCGGTAAAGTTTTGCTTGTTAAAAATCTATTAAAGAGTTGAGAACTTTCAGTTCCTGTCGTTTAGCGCTAAGAGGACGTTGACAATCGAGTACGTGGCGGCGTTGTGTATTGACTGCGAGGGGAAAGTGCGGCCGTAACTGCTTTAACTGATCTGTTGGGGTTAAAGGGCCAAGGGATCTCGATCTGCGATCCCACATCCAGATCCTGATAGGCGATGGGAGGAGGTCATCCGAGGAGTACCGCCTGCAAGGAGGAAGAGAACCAAAGTGGGCCATCTGCACAAGAGTTGATAATTTCCAGGTTCACTCCACTAATTAATTCACTAGTCTGAGAGTCGATTATATGTGATAAAATCCTTTATTATTTCTATATTATATTATATTATATATTAGTTTTATAATGTTATATATATATATATATATATATATATATATATATATATATATATATATATATATAATATTAAACTAAATTTTATAACTGTTAAAAGCAGGAAAGTACTTTCTGTGGGTGAAAAATCCCAAGTTCTCAATTTTCATTTTTAATAAATCTTTAATAAAATCTCGAAAAACATTTCCAAAACGTAATACCATAAAATTTACGGCTAACTAAGATAGAGTTCCAGTACGTACTAAGCAACAGTCTGAAATATAAGAAAAAAATAATATTTGATCTCATTAAAAAAATAAATGGTAGTTCTTGGATTTAGATGTATCTATATCTTAAACAAGCTACTTTCAAATCGAATGTCTTCCATTTAAGTCGAGATAACAACTTGGTTTTCAGCAGTGTTCACTAGTATTTATGATAATCAAGACACATTATTTTTAATAAAACCACAAGATAAATTTTTCCGCAAAAGCATTACAACAGTCGTTCGGTTTCAGTTGAATAAAAAAATTCAGCATATATACTACTTAATTTTTTTTTTTTTTGTTTAGTTTTTTCTTCTTTATTTTCATATATAATAACAAATTTTGTTTATTTTTAGAAAAGATTTTATGACAGTTCCATCGATTGAAAAGACTACATACATACATATATAATTGTAAATTTGACAACAATCGGTGCCAGCAAATGTTGAAAAAATTATTAATTTGCTTCCCATTCTTGAAAAGAATTTCGGGTTGCCGAAGATTTCATTCTTAACAGAACAATTATTAAAGTTTATTCAACCTTGATATGAAAATTTTAATTTTAAAACTAATACATTAAATAAATAATCCCAATGCCTTTTAAGACTACAATAGCAGTAGACATCATTGTTGACAAGAAACATACGTATATGTTATATATGAGCGTACAGTGTAAAAAAACGTACTACCATATGTAAGGCAACAGAGAAAGTTAAACTGTTATTATAAAAAAAAAAAAAAAAAAAAATCAATAACTGAAAAAATGCTTAATGTACGCCTACTTAAATTATTTGAACAGCTGTTCATGTAATTAATTTCAATTGTCGTAATGATCTCCTTTGTTCTATCGTTATTAATTGGATTAGCATATATTTAACTGGATAATGAGTCCTAAAATATAAGAAAATACTGTGCATTTAACATTTTATATTTTGTGGTTGCGAACTATTGATTCTATTACTTTTTAACATAAGTTGATCAATAAATTTAAAATCATATCATAGCTATATATATATATATATATATATATATATATATATATATATATATATAAATTATCACTTAAAGTGAGCTTGATAGATTAGAAGGATCAATCTAATTTATAATTAATAAACGATTTACCATATCTGTGATATTTAGTCTGATTGAAAACTAGTTTTGAAATTCATCTTCGGCCAAACTAAATACAAAAAACAACGTAAAGAACATAATTAGAATAGAATAGAATAGAATAGAAAATAAACTTTATTCTGGGACGATGTCCCCTAAGAATAATATAATGTACATAAATAAATACAATGAGTCTAGCTTTCATAAGATGAAATAAAATAAATTAACACTCTGGTTAACTATTTACAATTTTACAAATAAAGAACAAAAATAGAAATAAAAATTACAAAATCCAATAATTGCAGGAGAAAGAATAAAAACCTATTTACATCTACTGAATGCACTTCTTTTTTTTTTTTAGTGAAGTTTTGCTAGTCAGTATCATTCTGGAGGGAAAGGAGGTATTGAAAGAGAAGGGATTTAAATGTGGACAGAGATGGAGCATTACGGATATTACAGGGTAGTGAATTCCACAAGGAAGTAGCACGGGAAATGAAGGAGTGGTCAAATGATGTACTCTTATGGGAAGAAGTATACAGGTCAGAGGAGCGAGATCTTGTAGTGCGGGAGGAGACCGAGGATCTGAACTGGAAGATGTTATAGATGTAGGAGGGATTCCGAGAATTGATGGTTTGGTAGAGGAAGGAGGCTAGGAAGTAATTTATGCGGGATGAAGGATAAAGCCATTTTAACTCTGTATATAGATGTGATGTGTGGGAGGCTTTTGGAACCCTAAAGATAAACCTAATGAAACAGTTCATTAGTCTCCTTAGTTTACTCTCGAGTTCCGCCGTCAAGCCACCATATGCAACACAGCTGTAGTCAAAATGGGGTAGGATAAGGGAAGAAACCAAGAGTTGACGAGTAGGTTTCGGAAGGGAGTCCTGGGAAGAATGGAATAGCTTAAGGATGGATATAACCCGTCAAGAAATTTGGGAGATATGAGGTTTCCATGAAAGGGTTTGGTCAAAGGTAATACCAAGGTTTTTGACTGTGGGGTGGAATTGAATAGGTTGGGAGTTCATTGACAGTATCGGGAGGTGGGGAAGGGATCTCAGATGGGTATTAGAACCTATGATAATAGCTTGCGTTTTTTCTACATTTAATTTTAATTTGTTGTCAGAGGCCCACTTGCAAATGCTATTAAGGTCTTCTTGGATAAGGGAGAATGATTTAATTAAATCAGAGGGATGGAAGGATAGATATATCTGGAAATCATCCGCGTATAGATGGTAGGAACAATGGTGAATGGAATTTGGTAGATCATTTATGTAGGCACAAAAAAGAGTAGGAGAGACAATGGAACCTTGGGCTACCCCTGATGTCAATGAAAGGGAAGAGGAAAGTGGCTGGTTTGGTATGAATACTATTTGAGTTCTACTATAGAGGAAGGAATGAAACCAGAGGAGAGAGCTTGAGGAAAAAGATAGGGCTTTTAGTTTCGTGAGGAGAATAGAATGGTCTAGGGTGTCAAAGGCTTTGGTAAAATCTAGAAGGATAAGGACAGTTACTTTTCGTTCGTCAAGGGCAGTATGTATGTCATTAGTAATTTTTGTTATGGCTGTCTGAGTTGAATAACCAGGTCGGAACCCAGATTGGAACGGATTAAGGAGATGAGAGTTTTCTAGGAAATTGGAGATTTGTGATTGAACTAGTCTTTCAAGGGGTTTGGACAGATTGGAAAGTATTGATATGGGACGGAAATCATTAAGTGAAGATGGGTTAGATTTCTTTTGTAAGGGTTGTATTTTAGCTTTCTTCCAGGATGAAGGAAAGGTGGAATTTTGCAAAGAATAATTATATATATGTAGGAGGACTGGAAGGATAGTAGGAAGGCAGAGTTTGATTAATTTTAGTGGAATACCATCATGTCCAATAGCTTGCGTTTTACATTGGAAAATGGCATCAATGAGGTCTGAACCCCTATTAAGCTGGCCCCCCCACCATCGCCAAACGAATTAAAACCTATTGCATAATTTTGTGCTATTTATGTGCTAATTTGTTGCCGTAGTACGGATTTTGTTGCTCGCACCGCTTGGCAGGTATTAACGATCAAAGGTGGGGGGGCTAGCTTAATATTAAGCTAGCCCCCCCACTATAAGAAAGAAATGGAATTTCAAAAAACTGCTTATATCGGAATTTGTTGCTATTTTGTTGCTCTAAGATGGCATAAAAACATTTCAAAAAATCAATAATTTAAAAAAAAAAAAAAAAATTATGTCACATACGAGTGTTTACCGCTTACCCGTAAATGATGAAATTTCTTCAAAAAATTTCACGCTATCTTAAAGCAACAACAATGTAACAAAATCTAGTACACATATATAATGAATTTAAACAGTATAAATTAAATTCTTAAACAGAAAAAAATAACTATATTCTATTCTTAAGAAGAACCAGTTCCACTGCGTGACTTAACATGACCGCGAAGACATAGTGTCGATTTTCGTTCCTTAAAAACGAGCAACAAATTCAGTTACCTATATAATTCAATAGCAGAATGTATAAACAATAGTTCAATGCCAAAAAGATGTGAGCAACTAATTTCTTAAGGAAACTATTATGGTCTAATTGAGCGTAATACTTATCAAAAACGAAAAAGTGTCGATTTTCGTTCCTTAAAAACGAGCAACAAATTCAGTTACCTATATATTTCAATAGCAAAATGTATAAACAATAGTTCAATGCCAAAAAGATGTGAGCAACTATTTTTTTTAGGAAACTGTTATGGTCTAATAGAGCGTAATACTTATCAAAAACGAAAAAGTGTCGATTTTCGTTCCCTAAAAACGAGCAACAAATTCAGTTACCTATATAATTTAATAGCAGAATGTATAAACAATAGTTCAATGCCAACAAGATGTGAGCAACTAATTTTTTTAGGAAACTATTATGGTCTAATAGAGCGTAATACTTATCAAAAACGAAAAAGTGTCGATTTTCGTTCCTTAAAAACGAGCACCAAATTCAGTTACCTATATATTTCAATAGCAGAATGTATAAACAATAGTTCAATGCCAACAAGATGTGAGCAACTAATTTTTTTAGGAAACTATTATGGTCTAATTGAGCGTAATACTTATCAAAAACGAAAAAGTGTCGATTTTCGTTCCTTAAAAAAACGAGCAACAAATTCAGTTACCTATATAATTTAATAGCAGAATGTATAAACAATAGTTCAATGCCAAAAAGATGTGAGCAACTAATTTTTTTAGGAAACTATTATGGTCTAATAGAGCGTAATACTTATCAAAAACGAAAAAGTGTCGATTTTCGTTCCTAAAAAAAACGAGCACCAAATTCAGTTACCTATATATTTCAATAGCAGAATGTATAAACAATAGTTCAATGCCAACAAGATGTGAGCAACTAATTTTTTTAGGAAACTATTATGGTCTAATAGAGCGTAATACTTATCAAAAACGAAAAAGTGTCGATTTTCGTTCCTTAAAAACGAGCAACAAATTCAGTTACCTATATAATTTAATAGCAGAATGTATAAACAATAGTTCAATGCCAAAAAGATGTGAGCAACTAATTTTTTTAGGAAACTATTATGGTCTATTTGAGCGTAATACTTATCAAAAACGAAAAAAAAAGTGTCGATTTTCGTTCCTTAAAAACGAGCAACAAATTCAGTTACCTATATATTTCAATAGCAGAATGTATAAACAATAGTTCAATGCCAACAAGATGTGAGCAACTAATTTTTTTAGGAAACTATTATGGTCTAATTGAGCGTAATACTTATCAAAAACGAAAAAGTGTCGATTTTCGTTCTTTAAAAACGAGCAACAAATTCAGTTACCTATATAATTCAATAGCAGAATGTATAAACAATACTTCAATGCCAAAAAGATGTGAGCAACTAATTTATTTAGGAAACTATTATGGTCTAATTGAGCGTAATACTTATGAAAAACGAAAAAGTGTCGATTTTCGTTCCTTAAAAACGAGCAACAAATTCAGTTACTTATATATTTTGATAGCAGAAGGTATAAACAATATTTCAATGACAAAAAGATGTGAGCAACTAATTTTTTTAGAAAAATATTATGGTCTAATTGAGCGAAATACTTATCAAAAACGAAAAAGTGTCGATTTTCGTTCCTTAAAAACGAGCAACAAATTCAGTTGCCTATATATTTTAATAGCAGAATGTATAAAAAATAGTTCAATGCCTAAAAGATGTGAGCAACTAATTTATTTAGGAAACTATTATGGTCTAATTGAGCGTAATACTTATCAAAAACGAAAAAGTGTCGATTTTCGTTCCTTAAAAACGAGCAACAAATTCAGTTACCTATATATTTCAATAGCAGAATGTATAAACAATAGTTCAATGCCAAAAAGATGTGAGCAACTAATTTTTTTAGGAAACTATTATGGTCTAATAGAGCGTAATACTTATCAAAAACGAAAAAGTGTCGATTTTCGTTTCTTAAAAACGAGCAACAAATTCAGTTACCTATATAATTCAATAGCAGAATGTATAAACAATACTTCAATGCCAAAAAGATGTGAGCAACTAATTTTTTTAGGAAACTATTATGGTCTATTTGAGCGTAATACTTATCAAAAACGAAAAAAGTGTCGATTTTCGTTCCCTAAAAACGAGCAACAAATTCAGTTACCTATATATTTCAATAGCAGAATGTATAAACAATAGTTCAATGCCAAAAAAGATGTGAGCAACTAATTTTTTTAGGAAACTATTATGGTCTAATTGTGCGTAATACTTATCAAAAACGAAAAAGTGTCGATTTTCGTTCCCTAAAAACGAGCAACAAATTCAGTTACCTATATAATTTAATAGCAGAATGTATAAACAATAGTTCAATGCCAAAAAGATGTAAGCAACTAATTTTTAAGGAATACTATTTTGGTCTAATTGAGTGGAATATTATTTAACTACGAAAAAGTGTCGATTTTGGTTTTTTAAAAACGAGAAAGAAATTCAGTTACCAATATATTTAAATAGTAAAAAGAATAAACAATAGTTTAATGCCAAAAAGATGTGAGCAACTATTTTTTTTAGGAAACTGTTATGGTCTAATAGAGCGTAATACTTATCAAAAACGAAAAAGTGTCGATTTTCGGTTCCTAAAAACGAGCAACAAATTCAGTTACCTATATATTTCAATAGCAGAATGTATAAAAAATAGTTCAATGCCAAAAAGATGTGAGCAACTAATTTTTTTAGGAAACTATTATGGTCTATTGAGCGTAATACTTATCAAAAACGAAAAAGTGTCAATTTTCGTTCCTTAAAAACGAGCAACAAATTCAGTTACCTATATATTTCAATAGCAAAATGTATAAACAATAGTTCAATGCCAAAAAGATGTGAGCAACTATTTTTTTTAGGAAACTGTTATGGTCTAATAGAGCGTAATACTTATCAAAAACGAAAAAGTGTCGATTTTCGTTCCCTCCTTAAAAACGAGCAACAAATTCAGTTACCTATATATTTCAATAGCAGAATGTATAAACAATAGTTCAATGCCAAAAAGATGTGAGCAACTAATTTTTTTAGGAAACTATTATGGTCTAATTGAGCGTAATACTTATCAAAAACGAAAAAGTGTCGATTTTCGTTCCTTAAAAACGAGCAACAAATTCAGTTACCTATATATTTCAATAGCAGAATGTATAAAAAATAGTTCAATGCCAAAAAGATGTGAGCAACTAATTTTTTTAGGAAACTATTATGGTCTAATTGAGCGTAATACTTATCAAAAAAAAAAAGTGTCGATTTTCGTTCCTTAAAAACGAGCAACAAATTCAGTTACCTATATATTCAATAGCAAAATGTATAAACAATAGTTCAATGCCAAAAAGATGTGAGCAACTAATTTTTTTAGGAAACTGTTATGGTCTAATAGAGCGTAATACTTATCAAAAACGAAAAAGTGTCGATTTTCGGTTCCTAAAAACGAGCAACAAATTCAGTTACCTATATATTTCAATAGCAGAATGTATAAAAAATAGTTCAATGCCAAAAAGATGTGAGCAACTAATTTTTTTAGGAAACTATTATGGTCTAATTGAGCGTAATACTTATCAAAAACGAAAAAGTGTCGATTTTCGTTCCTTAAAAACGAGCAACAAATTCAGTTACCTATATATTTCAATAGCAAAATGTATAAACAATAGTTCAATGCCAAAAAGATGTGAGCAACTATTTTTTTTAGGAAACTGTTATGGTCTAATAGAGCGTAATACTTATCAAAAACGAAAAAGTGTCGATTTTCGTTCCCTAAAAACGAGCAACAAATTCAGTTACCTATATATTTCAATAGCAGAATGTATAAAAAATAGTTCAATGCCAACAAGATGTGAGCAACTAATTTTTTTAGGAAACTATTATGGTCTAATTGAGCGTAATACTTATCAAAAACGAAAAAGTGTCGATTTTCGTTCCTTAAAAACGAGCAACAAATTCAGTTACCTATATATTTCAATAGCAGAATGTATAAACAATAGTTCAATGCCAAAAAGATGTGAGCAACTAATTTTTTTACGAAACTATTATGGTCTAATAGAGCGTAATACTTATCAAAAACGAAAAAGTGTCGATTTTCGTTCCTTAAAAACGAGCAACAAATTCAGTTACCTATATAATTTAATAGCAGAATGTATAAACAATAGTTCAATGCCAAAAAGATGTGAGCAACTAATTTTTTTAGGAAACTATTATGGTCTATTTGAGCGTAATACTTATCAAAAACGAAAAAGTGTCGATTTTCGTTCCTTAAAAACGAGCAACAAATTCAGTTACCTATATATTTCAATAGCAGAATGTATAAACAATAGTTCAATGCCAAAAAGATGTGAGCAACTAATTTTTTTAGGAAACTATTATGGTCTAATAGAGCGTAATACTTATCAAAAACGAAAAAAAGTGTCGATTTTCGTTCTTTAAAAACGAGCAACAAATTCAGTTACCTATATAATTCAATAGCAGAATGTATAAACAATAGTTCAATGCCAAAAAGATGTGAGCAACTAATTTTTTTAGGAAACTATTATGGTCTAATTGAGCGTAATACTTATCAAAAACGAAAAAGTGTCGATTTTCGTTCCTTAAAAACGAGCAACAAATTCAGTTACCTATATATTTCAATAGCAGAATGTATAAACAATAGTTCAATGCCAAAAAGATGTGAGCAACTAATTTTTTTAGGAAACTATTATGGTCTAATTGAGCGTAATACTTATCAAAAACGAAAAAGTGTCGATTTTCGTTCCCTAAAAACGAGCAACAAATTCAGTTACCTATATATTTAATAGCAGAATGTATAAACAATAGTTCAATGCCAAAAAGATGTGAGCAACTAATTTTTTTAGGAAACTATTATGGTCTATTTGAGCGTAATACTTATCAAAAACGAAAAAGTGTCGATTTTCGTTCCTTAAAAACGAGCAACAAATTCAGTTACCTATATATTTCAATAGCAGAATGTATAAACAATAGTTCAATGCCAAAAAGATGTGAGCAACTAATTTTTTTAGGAAACTATTATGGTCTAATAGAGCGTAATACTTATCAAAAACGAAAAAGTGTCGATTTTCGTTCCTTAAAAACGAGCAACAAATTCAGTTACCTATATATTTCAATAGCAGAATGTATAAACAATAGTTCAATGCCAAAAGATGTGAGCAACTAATTTTTTTAGGAAACTATTATGGTCTAATTGAGCGTAATACTTATTAAAAACGAAAAAGTGTCGATTTTCGTTTCTTAAAAACGAGCAACAAATTCAGTTACCTATATATTTCAATAGCAGAATGTATAAACAATAGTTCAATGCCAAAAAGATGTGAGCAACTAATTTTTTTAGGAAACTATTATGGTCTATTTGAGCGTAATACTTATCAAAAACGAAAAAGTGTCGATTTTCGTTCCTTAAAAACGAGCAACAAATTCAGTTACCTATATATTTCAATAGCAGAATGTATAAACAATAGTTCAATGCCAAAAAGATGTGAGCAACTAATTTTTTTAGGAAACTATTATGGTCTAATTGAGCGTAATACTTATCAAAAACGAAAAAGTGTCGATTTTCGTTCCTTAAAAACGAGCAACAAATTCAGTTACCTATATATTTCAATAGCAGAATGTATAAACAATAGTTCAATGCCAAAAAGATGTGAGCAACTAATTTTTTTAGGAAACTATTATGGTCTAATTGAGCGTAATATTTATCAAAAACGAAAAAGTGTCGATTTTCGTTCCTTAAAAACGAGCAACAAATTCAGTTACCTATATATTTCAATAGCAAAATGTATAAACAATAGTTCAATGCCAAAAAGATGTGAGCAACTAATTTTTTTAGGAAACTATTATGGTCTAATTGAGCGTAATACTTATCAAAAACGAAAAAGTGTCGATTTTCGTTCCTTAAAAACGAGCAACAAATTCAGTTACCTATATATTTCAATAGCAGAATGTATAAACAATAGTTCAATGCCAAAAAGATGTGAGCAACTAATTTTTTTAGGAAACTATTATGGTCTAATTGAGCGTAATACTTATCAAAAACGAAAAAGTGTCGATTTTCGTTCCTTAAAAACGAGCAACAAATTCAGTTACCTATATATTTCAATAGCAGAATGTATAAACAATAGTTCAATGCCAAAAAGATGTGAGCAACTAATTTTTTTAGGAAACTATTATGGTCTAATTGAGCGTAATATTTATCAAAAACGAAAAAGTGTCGATTTTCGTTCCTTAAAAACGAGCAACAAATTCAGTTACCTATATATTTCAATAGCAAAATGTATAAACAATAGTTCAATGCCAAAAAGATGTGAGCAACTAATTTTTTTAGGAAACTATTATGGTCTAATTGAGCGTAATACTTATCAAAAACGAAAAAGTGTCGATTTTCGTTCCTTAAAAACGAGCAACAAATTCAGTTACCTATATATTTCAATAGCAGAATGTATAAACAATAGTTCAATGCCAAAAAGATGTGAGCAACTAATTTTTTTAGGAAACTATTATGGTCTAATGGAGCGTAATACTTATCAAAAACGAAAAAGTGTCGATTTTCGTTCCTTAAAAACGAGCAACAAATTCAGTTACCTATATAATTCAATAGCAGAATGTATAAACAATAGTTCAATGCCAAAAAGATGTGAGCAACTAATTTTTTTAGGAAACTATTATGGTCTAATTGAGCGTAATACTTATCAAAAAAACGAAAAAGTGTCGATTTTCGTTCCTTAAAAACGAGCAACAAATTCAGTTACCTATATATTTCAATAGCAGAATGTATAAACAATAGTTCAATGCCAAAAAGATGTGAGCAACTAATTTTTTTAGGAAACTATTATGGTCTAATTGAGCGTAATACTTATCAAAAACGAAAAAGTGTCGATTTTCGTTCCTTAAAAACGAGCAACAAATTCAGTTACCTATATATTTCAATAGCAGAATGTATAAAACAATAGTTCAATGCCAAAAAGATGTGAGCAACTAATTTTTTTTTAGGAAACTATTATGGTCTAATTGAGCGTAATACTTATCAAAAACGAAAAAGTGTCGATTTTCGTTCCTTAAAAACGAGCAACAAATTCAGTTACCTATATAATTCAATAGCAGAATGTATAAACAATAGTTCAATGCCAAAAAGATGTGAGCAACTAATTTTTTTAGGAAACTATTATGGTCTAATTGAGCGTAATACTTATCAAAAACGAAAAAGTGTCGATTTTCGTTCCTTAAAAACGAGCAACAAATTCAGTTACCTATATATTTCAATAGCAGAATGTATAAACAATAGTTCAATGCCAAAAGATGTGAGCAACTAATTTTTTTAGGAAACTATTATGGTCTAATTGAGCGTAATACTTATCAAAAACGAAAAAGTGTCGATTTTCGTTCCTTAAAAACGAGCAACAAATTCAGTTACCTATATATTTCAATAGCAGAATGTATAAACAATAGTTCAATGCCAAAAAGATGTGAGCAACTAATTTTTTTTAGGAAACTATTATGGTCTAATTGAGCGTAATACTTATCAAAAACGAAAAAGTGTCGATTTTCGTTCCTTAAAAAAACGAGCAACAAATTCAGTTACCTATATATTTCAATAGCAGAATGTATAAACAATAGTTCAATGCCAAAAAGATGTGAGCAACTAATTTTTTTAGGAAACTATTATGGTCTAATTGAGCGTAATACTTATCAAAAACGAAAAAGTGTCGATTTTCGTTCCTTAAAAAAAACGAGCAACAAATTCAGTTACCTATATATTTCAATAGCAGAATGTATAAACAATAGTTCAATGCCAAAAAGATGTGAGCAACTAATTTTTTTAGGAAACTATTATGGTCTAATTGAGCGTAATACTTATCAAAAACGAAAAAGTGTCGATTTTCGTTCCTTAAAAACGAGCAACAAATTCAGTTACCTATATATATTTCAATAGCAGAATGTATAAACAATAGTTCAATGCCAAAAAGATGTGAGCAACTAATTTTTTTTAGGAAACTATTATGGTCTAATTGAGCGTAATACTTATCAAAAACGAAAAAGTGTCGATTTTCGTTCCTTAAAAACGAGCAACAAATTCAGTTACCTATATATTTCAATAGCAAATGTATAAACAATAGTTCAATGCCAAAAAGATGTGAGCAACTAATTTTTTTTAGGAAACTATTATGGTCTAATTGAGCGTAATACTTATCAAAAACGAAAAAAAGTGTCGATTTTCGTTCCTTAAAAACGAGCAACAAATTCAGTTACCTATATATTTCAATAGCAGAATGTATAAACAATAGTTCAATGCCAAAAAGATGTGAGCAACTAATTTTTTTAGGAAACTATTATGGTCTAATTGAGCGTAATACTTATCAAAAACGAAAAAGTGTCGATTTTCGTTCCTTAAAAACGAGCAACAAATTCAGTTACCTATATATTTCAATAGCAGAATGTATAAAAAATAGTTCAATGCCAAAAAGATGTGAGCAACTAATTTTTTTAGGAAACTATTATGGTCTAATTGAGCGTAATACTTATCAAAAACGAAAAAGTGTCGATTTTCGTTCCTTAAAAACGAGCAACAAATTCAGTTACCTATATATTTCAATAGCAAAATGTATAAACAATAGTTCAATGCCAAAAAGATGTGAGCAACTAATTTTTTTTAGGAAACTATTATGGTCTAATTGAGCGTAATACTTATCAAAAACGAAAAAGTGTCGATTTTCGTTCCTTAAAAACGAGCAACAAATTCAGTTACCTATATATTTCAATAGCAGAATGTATAAAACAATAGTTCAATGCCAAAAAGATGTGAGCAACTAATTTTTTTAGGAAACTATTATGGTCTAATTGAGCGTAATACTTATCAAAAACGAAAAAGTGTCGATTTTCGTTCCTTAAAAACGAGCAACAAATTCAGTTACCTATATATTTCAATAGCAAAATGTATAAACAATAGTTCAATGCCAAAAAGATGTGAGCAACTATTTTTTTAGGAAACTATTATGGTCTAATTGAGCGTAATACTTATCAAAAACGAAAAAGTGTCGATTTTCGTTCCTTAAAAACGAGCAACAAATTCAGTTACCTATATATTTCGATAGCAGAATGTAAAAAAAAATAGTTCAATGCCAAAAAGATGTGAGCAACTAATTTTTTTAGGAAACTATTATGGTCTAATTGAGCGTAATACTTATCAAAAACGAAAAAGTGTCGATTTTCGTTCCTTAAAAACGAGCAACAAATTCAGTTACCTATATATTTCAATAGCAGAATGTATAAACAATAGTTCAATGCCAAAAAGATGTGAGCAACTAATTTTTTTAGGAAACTATTATGGTCTAATTGAGCGTAATACTTATCAAAAACGAAAAAGTGTCGATTTTCGTTCCTTTAAAACGAGCAACAAATTCAGTTACCTATATAATTCAATAGCAGAATGTATAAACAATAGTTCAATGCCAAAAAGATGTGAGCAACTAATTTTTTTAGGAAACTATTATGGTCTAATTGAGCGTAATACTTATCAAAAACGAAAAAGTGTCGATTTTCGTTCCTTAAAAACGAGCAACAAATTCAGTTACCTATATATTTCAATAGCAGAATGTATAAACAATAGTTCAATGCCAAAAAGATGTGAGCAACTAATTTTTTTAGGAAACTATTATGGTCTAATTGAGCGTAATACTTATCAAAAACGAAAAAGTGTCGATTTTCGTTCCTTAAAAACGAGCAACAAATTCAGTTACCTATATAATTCAATAGCAGAATGTATAAACAATAGTTCAATGCCAAAAAGATGTGAGCAACTAATTTTTTTAGGAAACTATTATGGTCTATTTGAGCGTAATACTTATCAAAAACGAAAAAGTGTCGATTTTCGTTCCTTAAAAACGAGCAACAAATTCAGTTACCTATATATTTCAATAGCAGAATGTATAAACAATAGTTCAATGCCAAAAAGATGTGAGCAACTTTTTTTTTTTTAGGAAACTATTATGGTCTAATTGAGCGTAATACTTATCAAAAACGAAAAAGTGTCGATTTTCTTTCTTTAAAAACGAGCAACAAATTCAGTTACCTACATATTTCAATAGCAGAATGTATAAACAATAGTTCAATGCCAGTTAGGTTAAGTTTTAGATTTGCTATTGGGTTTCCCTTGTGACTCATTGGGTTTTTTCCGTTCCTATGGGAAACAAATTTAAAATGGGGCTATTGGATATGTTAATCATATCATTTAAACAAAAATCTGGATCGGTTTTAAACGATTTTATTATTTCTAGTGATTCAAAAATATTTAATTTAGGGCAATTTTCTACTTGATGTAATATTTTTACTCCCAAGTCTTTATTAAATTTGTGGTTACTTTCATTTAGATGGAAAGCGAAATTGGAATTTTGGGTCTTATTAGTGTATGCTCTTATATGTTTTTATTAACTCTTTGATTTACCGATCGTCCGGTTTTTCCCGTGTATTTTGCTTCACAGTCATTACATTTTTTGGAAAGGGTCTATTTTGTCTTCCGGTGAAGGGAAGTATGATGACAGTGGTTTATCTATTTTAAATGCAGGGTTTAAACCTAATTTTTTTCAATTCTTTCCCGACTTTAGCGGATATTGGGCCGTAGTATGGTATAAAAATATATTTTGTTGGGGTAGCTTTTTCCTCTGGGGGTGTTTTGTATATATTATTCATAGTTTTTTTTTTAATTTCTTTGTTATAATTTCGTTCATTTAGCGGTATATTTAAAAGGCGGTATATCATGCTATTAAATGCTGCGAGTTTGTGTGTTAGTGGTCTCCTGGCATTGTTGTCTATAACTACATCTGTGTGTGTGGGTTTCCCGTATTTATGAAATTCGTGTTATTTATTGTTTATGGAGATTTTTATGTCTAAAAAATTTAAAGTTCATGATGTGTTGAGCTAGTTTTGAATGTAGGATTTTCCGTTCTAATTTATTCATAAAAAGATCTGCTAGAAGGGGTGAAAGAGGGGACCCCATTGGTAATCCTTCTTCCTGTTTATAGAATGTATTGTTAAATTGAAAATAATTATGTTTTATGCAAACTGACTTAAATTTTAAAAGTCTAATTTTTCTAGTGGTTGAAGATAAGACCGGAAGATTAGTTCTTCTAAAATTTCTATTGTTTCTGTTGTTGTCATCATACTTCCCTTCACCAAAAGACAAAATAGACCCTTTCCAAAAAAGCGGCGTATACGAATTAAAATGCAATGACTGTGAAGCAAAATACACCGGAAAAACCGGACGATCGGTAAATCAAAGAGTAAATAAGAACATATAAGAGCATACACTAATAAGACCCAAAATTCCAATTTCGCTATCCATCTAAATGAAAATAACCACAAATTTAATAAAGACTCGGGAGTAAAAATATTACATCAAGTAGAAAATAGCCTAAAATTAAATACTTTTGAATCACTATAAATAATAAAATCGTTTAAAACCGATCCAGATTTTTGTTTAAATAATCAGATTAACATATCCAATAGCCCCATTTTAAATTTGTTTCCCATAGGAACGGAAAAACCAATGAGTCATAAGGGAAACCCCATTGTAAATCTAAAAATTAACCTACCTTTGTCTTTACGTTTGTCGGTACTCTTTTGGTTAAAACTCCAAAACTATTTACCCGATCTAAAAAAAATTTTTTTTTTTTATCTGAAAGCTGGTTAAATTTACTGTCTAGTAAAAAATAAGTAAGTAAATAAGTAAGTAGTAAGTAAATAAGACTCTATGTATTAAGTTTTTATTAAGTCCCTTGAAACATCCATTCCAGCACGTTAAGAACCCCATACTATTGTTATATTTTTATTTTTTCGGCACATTTCTCGTATTAACTCCAAAAATATTTGTTCGATCTCGAATTTTTTTTCATCTCAAAGCTGGTTACATTTACTATCAGATACTATATATAAAATTTTAATTTTTTTTTGTTAAATACCTTTGCCAGCACGCTACAAGCTGAAAAACGTTTATAAAATCCAAATTTTTTTGATTCATTTTCTTTATAGGTAACTCCTAAACAATTTGTCCGATCTTAAATTTCTTTTTTCCATCTTAAAACTACTTAAATTATCTATCAGGTTCTGTATATCAAATTGTGATTAAATTTCGTACAATATCCATACCAACACGCTAAATGTGTATGTTTTGGAAAAACATGACAGTTCTGATATGTTGAGTGGGCTGGTATGGGTACTTCACGGAATTAATTCAAAGTTTGATTTAATGGATCTCACAGCAAATTTAATCAGCATTAAGATATAAAAACGGATTATAATTCAGGATCGAACCACTTGTTGTTTCGAGTTATAACGAAAAATGTGCCAACAAAAATTCATTACACATACATAAATACATTATTCCACAACATTACACGGAATTTAGTGTAGTGGAATGGATATTTCACGAAATTTAATTAAAATTAGATATATCGGATCTGATAGTAAATTTAACCAGCTTTGAGATGGGAAAAAAAAAAATCAGGATCAAACTAATAGTTTTGGAGTTATAGCCAGAACAATAATAACAAACGTGTTTTCTCGGAAAAGTGTGACAGCCAAATTTTGTCCTTCACAGTCCTAAAAATATTGATCGAATTAAAAAAAAATTAATATAACCAAATTTATTACGAATTCTCTTAGCTTTAATAATATATGGAAGACAATATGTGCTAAAAGTATCGCTTCCCGAGTTACTGTATCTAACTGCTAAAAACGTACAATTTTCACCAATTTCCCCCTCCCCTGCCACAACCCGATGATCTTTCGAAGAAATCTTATTAACACATTTAGAGCTAAGGTTAGTGAACAATTTCCAGTAGTCAGATATTTTTTTTCTTAATTCAATTTCCAGGTTTGAAAGTAAATTACCCTTCATTATTATAAACATATTAACTTTAACTACTAATATTTTATTTATAGCAATACCCATTTAATAATAAACTATTCATTTGTGAAAATAAACATTTCAATTTAAAAATTAAAAAATAATTTTTTTAAAAAAAAAAAAAAAGTTTCAATTGAGATATTAAAAGAAATATATTATATTAAATATAGCTATTAACATTAGTAATAAGAACTGGAATGGTCATCCACAACTTCTTTTGAGATGTTTATAATATATATTCAAAAGATATAGTTAAACTCAAAGGCAGTATAACAAAAATGTTTAACTCTTATATTATAGAAATGTACAAATAGCAAACTTTGTCAACGCTGAGTATTCCGCTCAGTTAGACCATAATGGTCATAAAAAAAATTAGTTGCTCTCATCATTTCTGCATTAAATTATTGCTTATACCTTCTGCCATCGAAATATATAAGTAACTGAATTTGCGACTCGTTTTTAAGGAACGAAAATGGACACTTTTTCGTTTTTGATGAGTATTCCGCTCAATTAGACCATAATAGTTTCCTAAAAAAATTAGTTGCTCACATCTTTTAGGCATTGAACTATTTTTTATACATTCTGCTATTGAAATATATAGGCAACTGAATTTGTTGCTCGTTTTTAAGGAACGAAAATCGACACTTTTTCGTTTTTGATAAGTATTTCGCTCAATTAGACCATAATATTTTTCTAAAAAAATTAGTTGCTCACATCTTTTTGTCATTGAAATATTGTTTATACCTTCTGCTATCAAAATATATAAGTAACTGAATTTGTTGCTCGTTTTTAAGGAACGAAAATCGACACTTTTTCGTTTTTGATAAGTATTACGCTCAATTAGACCATAATAGTTTCCTAAAAAAATTAGTTGCTCACATCTTTTTGGCATTGAACTATTTTTTATACATTCTGCTATTGAAATATATAGGTAACTGAATTTGTTGCTCGTTTTTAAGGAACGAAAATCGACACTTTTTCGTTTTTGATAAGTATTACGCTCAATTAGACCATAATATTTTCCTAAAAAAATTAGTTGCTCACATCTTTTTGGCATTGAACTATTGTTTATACATTCTGCTATTGAAAATATATAGGTAACTGAATTTGTTGCTCGTTTTTAAGGAACGAAAATCGACACTTTTTCGTTTTTGATAAGTATTACGCTCAATTAGACCATAATAGTTTCCTAAAAAAATTAGTTGCTCACATCTTTTAGGCATTGAACTATTTTTTATACATTCTGCTATTAAAATATATAAGTAACTGAATTTGTTGCTCGTTTTTAAGGAACGAAAATCGACACTTTTTCGTTTTTGATAAGTATTACGCTCAATTAGACCATAATAGTTTCCTAAAAAAATTAGTTGCTCACATCTTTTTGGCATTGAACTATTTTTTATACATTCTGCTATTAAAATATATAGGTAACTGAATTTGTTACTCGTTTTTAAGGAATAAAAATCAACACTTTTTCGTATTTGATAAGTATTTCGCTCAATTAGGCCATAATATTTTTCTAAAAACATAAGTTGCATCTTTTTGGCATTGAACTATTGTTTATACCTTCTGCTATCAAAATATATAAGTAACTGAATTTGTTGCTCGTTTTTAAGGAACGAAAATCGACACTTTTTCGTTTTTGATAAGTATTACGCTCAATTAGACCATAATAGTTTCCTAAAAAAATTAGTTGCTCACATCTTTTTGGCATTGAACTATTTTTTATACATTCTGCTATTGAAATATATAGGTAACTGAATTTGTTGCTCGTTTTTAAGGAACGAAAATCGACACTTTTTCGTTTTTGATAAGTATTACGCTCAATTAGACCATAATATTTTTCCTAAAAAAATTAGTTGCTCACATCTTTTTTGCATTGAACTATTGTTTATACCTTTTGCTATTAAAATATATAGGTAACTGAATTTGTTGCTCGTTTTTAAGGAACGAAAATCGACACTTTTTCGTTTTTGATAAGTATTACGCTCAATTAGACCATAATAGTTTCCTAAAAAAATTAGTTGCTCACATCTTTTTGGCATTGAACTATTTTTTATACATTCTGCTATTAAAAATATATAGGTAACTGAATTTGTTGCTCGTTTTTAAGGAACGAAAATCGACACTTTTTCGTTTTTGATAAGTATTACGCTCAATTAGACCATAATAGTTTCCTAAAAAAATTAGTTGCTCACATCTTTTTGGCATTGAACTATTTTTTATACATTCTGCTATTGAAATATATAGGTAACTGAATTTGTTGCTCGTTTTTAAGGAACGAAAATCGACACTTTTTTTTCGTTTTTGATAAGTATTTCGCTCAATTAGACCATAATAGTTTCCTAAAAAAATTAGTTGCTCACATCTTTTTGGCATGAATATTGTTTATACATTCTGCTATTGAAATATATAGGTAACTGAATTTGTTTGCTCGTTTTTAAGGAACGAAAATCGACACTTTTTCGTTTTTGATAAGTATTACGCTCAATTAGACCATAATAGTTTCCTAAAAAAATTAGTTGCTCACATCTTTTTGGCATTGAACTATTTTTTATACATTCTGCTATTGAAATATATAGGTAACTGAATTTGTTGCTCGTTTTTAAGGAACGAAAATCGACACTTTTTCGTTTTTGATAAGTATTACGCTCAATTAGACCATAATAGTTTCCTAAAAAAAAAAATTAGTTGCTCCCATCTTTTTGGCATTGAACTATTGTTTATACATTCTGCTATTGAAAATATAAGTAACTGAATTTGTTGCTCGTTTTTAAGGAACGAAAATCGACACTTTTTCGTTTTTGATAAGTATTACGCTCAATTAGACCATAATAGTTTCCTAAAAAAATTAGTTGCTCACATCTTTTTGGCATTGAACTATTTTTTATACATTCTGCTATTGAAAATATATAGGTAACTGAATTTGTTGCTCGTTTTTAAGGAACGAAAATCGACACTTTTTCGTTTTTGATAAGTATTACGCTCAATTAGACCATAATAGTTTCCTAAAAAAATTAGTTGCTCACATCTTTTTGGCATTGAACTATTTTTTATACATTCTGCTATTGAAATATATAGGTAACTGAATTTGTTGCTCGTTTTTAAGGAACGAAAATCGACACTTTTTCGTTTTTGATAAGTATTTCGCTCAATTAGACCATAATATTTTTCTAAAAAAAAAATTAGTTGCTCACATCTTTTTGGCATTGAAAATATTGTTTATACCTTCTGCTATTGAAATATATAAGTAACTGAATTTGTTGCTCGTTTTTAAGGAACGAAAATCGACACTTTTTCGTTTTTGATAAGTATTACGCTCAATTAGACCATAATAGTTTCCTAAAAAAATTAGTTGCTCACATCTTTTTGGCATTGACTATTGTTTATACATTCTGCTATTGAAATATATAGGTAACTGAATTTGTTGCTCGTTTTTAAGGAACGAAAATCGACACTTTTTCGTTTTTGATAAGTATTACGCTCAATTAGACCATAATAGTTTCCTAAAAAAAATTAGTTGCTCACATCTTTTTGGCATTGAACTATTGTTTATACATTCTGCTATTAAAATATATAGGTAACTGAATTTGTTGCTCGTTTTTAAGGACGAAAATCGACACTTTTTTTTTTTTTGATAAGTATTACGCTCAATTAGACCATAATAGTTTCCTAAAAAAATTAGTTGCTCACATCTTTTTGGCATTGAACTATTGTTTATACATTCTGCTATTGAAATATATAGGTAACTGAATTTGTTGCTCGTTTTTAAGGAACGAAAATCGACACTTTTTTTCGTTTTTGATAAGTATTACGCTCAATTAGACCATAATAGTTTCCTAAAAAAATTAGTTGCTCACATCTTTTTGGCATTGAACTATTTTTTATACATTCTGCTATTGAAATATATAGGTAACTGAATTTGTTGCTCGTTTTTAAGGAACGAAAATCGACATTTTTTTTTTTTTCGTTTTTGATAAGTATTACGCTCAATTAGACCATAATAGTTTCCTAAAAAAAAATTAGTTGCTCACATCTTTTTGGCATTGAACTATTTTTTTATACATTCTGCTATTTGAAATATATAGGTAACTGAATTTGTTGCTCGTTTTTAAGGAACGAAAATCGACACTTTTTCGTTTTTGATAAGTATTCCGCTCAATTAGACCATAATAGTTTTCCTAAAAAAATTAGTTGCTCACATCTTTTTTGGCATTGAACTATTGTTTATACATTCTGCTATTGAAATATATAGGTAACTGAATTTGTTGCTCGTTTTTAAGGAACGAAAATCGACACTTTTTTCGTTTTTGATAAGTATTCCGCTCAATTAGACCATAATGGTCATAAAAAAAATTAGTTGCTCACATCTTTTTGGCATTGAACTATTTTTTATACATTCTGCTATTGAAATATATAGGTAACTGAATTTGTTGCTCGTTTTTAAGGAACGAAAATCGACACTTTTTTTTTCGTTTTTGATAAGTATTACGCTCAATTAGACCATAATAGTTTCCTAAAAAAATTAGTTGCTCACATCTTTTTGGCATTGAACTATTGTTTATACATTCTGCTATTGAAATATATAGGTAACTGAATTTGTTGCTCGTTTTTAAGGAACGAAAATCGACACTTTTTTTCGTTTTTGATAAGTATTTACGCTCAATTAGACCATAATAGTTTCCTAAAAAAATTAGTTGCTCACATCTTTTTTGGCATTGAACTATTGTTTATACATTCTGCTATTGAAATATATAGGTAACTGAATTTGTTGCTCGTTTTTAAGGAACGAAAATCGACACTTTTTCGTTTTTGATAAGTATTACGCTCAATTAGACCATAATAGTTTCCTAAAAAAAATTAGTTGCTCACATCTTTTTGGCATTGAACTATTGTTTATACATTCTGCTATTGAAATATATAGGTAACTGAATTTGTTGCTCGTTTTTAAGGAACGAAAATCGACACTTTTTTCGTTTTTGATAAGTATTACGCTCAATTAGACCATAATAGTTTCCTAAAAAAAATTAGTTGCTCACATCTTTTTGGCATTGAACTATTGTTTTTATACATTCTGCTATTGAATTATATAGGTAACTGAATTTTTTGCTCGTTTTTAAGGAACGAAAATCGACACTTTTTTTTTCGTTTTGATAAGTATTACGCTCAATTAGACCATAATAGTTTCTAAAAAAATTAGTTGCTCACATCTTTTTGCATTGAACTATTGTTTATACCTTCTGCTATTGAAATATATAGTAACTGAATTTGTTGCTCGTTTTTAAGGAACGAAAATCGACACTTTTTCGTTTTTGATAAGTATTACGCTCAATTAGACCATAATAGTTTCCTAAAAAAATTAGTTGCTCACATCTTTTTGGCATTGAACTATTTTTTATACATTCTGCTATTGAAATATATAGGTAACTGAATTTGTTGCTCGTTTTTAAGGAACGAAAATCGACACTTTTTCGTTTTTGATAAGTATTACGCTCAATTAGACCATAATAGTTTCCTAAAAAAATTAGTTGCTCACATCTTTTTGGCATTGAACTATTGTTTATACATTCTGCTATTGAAATATATAGGTAACTGAATTTGTTGCTCGTTTTTAAGGAACGAAAATCGACACTTTTTTTTTTTTCGTTTTTGATAAGTATTACGCTCAATTAGACCATAATAGTTTCCTAAAAAAATTAGTTGCTCACATCTTTTTGGCATTGAACTATTGTTTATACATTCTGCTATTGAATTATATAGGTAACTGAATTTTTTGCTCGTTTTTAAGGAACGAAAATCGACACTTTTTTTCGTTTTTGATAAGTATTACGCTCAATTAGACCATAATAGTTTCCTAAAAAAATTAGTTGCTCACATCTTTTGGCATTGAACTATTGTTTATACATTCTGCTATTGAAATATATAGGTAACTGAATTTGTTGCTCGTTTTTAAGGAACGAAAATCGACACTTTTTCGTTTTTGATAAGTATTACGCTCAATTAGACCATAAAAGTTTCCTAAAAAAATTAGTTGCTCACATCTTTTTGGCATTGAACTATTGTTTATACATTCTGCTATTGAAATATATAGGTAACTGAATTTGTTGCTCGTTTTTAAGGAACGAAAATCGCCAATTTTTTCGTTTTTGATATGTATTACGCTCAATTAGACCATAATAGTTTCCTAAAAAAATTAGTTGCTCACATCTTGTTGGCATTGAACTATTGTTTATACATTCTGCTATTGAAATATATAGGTAACTGAATTTGTTGCTCGTTTTTAAGGAACGAAAATCGACACTTTTTTTTTTTCGTTTTTGATAAGTATTACGCTCAATTAGACCATAATAGTTTCCTAAAAAAATTAGTTGCTCACATCTTTTTGGCATTGAACTATTGTTTATACATTCTGCTATTGAATTATATAGGTAACTGAATTTGTTGCTCGTTTTTAAGGAACGAAAATCGACACTTTTTCGTTTTTGATAAGTATTACGCTCAATTAGACCATAATAGTTTCCTAAAAAAATTAGTTGCTCACATCTTTTTGGCATTGAAATTGTTTATACATTCTGCTATTGAAATATATAGGTAACTGAATTTGTTGCTCGTTTTTAAGGAACGAAAATCGACACTTTTTTTTTCGTTTTTGATAAGTATTACGCTCAATTAGACCATAATAGTTTCCTAAAAAAAATTAGTTGCTCACATCTTTTTGGCATTGAACTATTGTTTATACATTCTGCTATTGAAATTATATAGGTAACTGAATTTGTTGCTCGTTTTTAAGGAACGAAAATCGACACTTTTTTTCGTTTTTGATAAGTATTACGCTCAATTAGACCATAATAGTTTCCTAAAAAAATTAGTTGCTCACATCTTTTTTGGCATTGAACTATTGTTTATACATTCTGCTATTGAAATATATAGGTAACTGAATTTGTTGCTCGTTTTTAAGGAACGAAAATCGACACTTTTTCGTTTTTGATAAGTATTACGCTCAATTAGACCATAATAGTTTCCTAAAAAAATTAGTTGCTCACATCTTTTTGGCATTGAACTATTTTTTATACATTCTGCTATTGAAATATATAGGTAACTGAATTTGTTGCTCGTTTTTAAGGAACGAAAATCGACACTTTTTCGTTTTTGATAAGTATTACGCTCTATTAGACCATAACAGTTTCCTAATAAAAATTAGTTGCTAACATCTTTTTGGCATTGAACTATTGTTTATACATTTTGCTATTGAAATATATAGGTAACTGAATTTGTTGCTCGTTTTTAAGGAACGAAAATCGACACTTTTTCGTTTTTGATAAGTATTACGCTCAATTAGACCATAATAGTTTCCTAAAAAAAATTAGTTGCTCACATCTTTTTGGCATTGAACTATTTTTTATACATTCTGCTATTGAAATATATAGGTAACTGAATTTGTTGCTCGTTTTTAAGGAACGAAAATCGACACTTTTTTTTTTTTTTCGTTTTTGATAAGTATTACGCTCTATTAGACCATAATAGTTTCCTAAAAAAATTAGTTGCTCACATCTTTTTGGCATTGAACTATTGTTTATACATTTTGCTATTGAAATATATAGGTAACTGAATTTGTTGCTCGTTTTTAAGGAACGAAAATCGACACTTTTTCGTTTTTGATAAGTATTACGCTCAATTAGACCATAATAGTTTCCTAAAAAAATTAGTTGCTCACATCTTTTTGGCATTGAACTATTTTTTATACATTCTGCTATTGAAATATATAGGTAACTGAATTTGTTGCTCGTTTTTAAGGAACGAAAATCGACACTTTTTTTTTTCGTTTTTGATAAGTATTACGCTCAATTAGACCATAATAGTTTCCTAAAAAAATTAGTTGCTCACATCTTTTTGGCATTGAACTATTCGTTTATACATTCTGCTATTGAAATATATAGGTAACTGAATTTGTTGCTCGTTTTTTAGGAACGAAAATCGACATTTTTTCGTTTTTGATAAGTATTACGCTCAATTAGACCATAATAGTTTCCTAAAAAAATTAGTTGCTCACATCTTTTTGGCATTGAACTATTGTGTTTATACATTTTGCTATTGAAATATATAGGTAACACAATTTGTTGCTCGTTTTTAAGGAACGAAAAATCGACACTTTTTCGTTTTTGATAAGTATTACGCTCAATTAGACCATAATAGTTTCCTAAAAAAATTAGTTGCTCACATCTTTTTGGCATTGAACTATTGTTTATACATTCTGCTATTGAAATATATAGGTAACTGAATTTGTTGCTCGTTTTTAAGGAACGAAAATCGACTCTTTTTCGTTTTTGATAAGTATTACGCTCAATTAGACCATAATAGTTTCCTAAAAAAATTAGTTGCTCACATCTTTTGGCATTGAACTATTGTTTATACATTCTGCTTTTGAAATATATAGGTAACTGAATTTGTTGCTCGTTTTTAAGGAACGAAAATCGACACTTTTTCGTTTTTGATAAGTATTACGCTCAATAGACCATAATAGTTTCCTAAAAAAATTAGTTGCTCACATCTTTTTGGCATTGAACTATTGTTTATACATTCTGCTATTGAAATATATAGGTAACTGAATTTGTTGCTCGTTTTTAAGGAACGAAAATCGACACTTTTTCGTTTTTGATAAGTATTACGCTCAATTAGACCATAATAGTTTCCTAAAAAAATTAGTTGCTCACATCTTTTTGGCATTGAACTATTGTTTATACATTCTGCTATTGAAATATGTAGGTAACTAAATTTGTTGCTCGTTTTTAAGGAACGAAAATCGACACTTTTTCGTTTTTGATAAGTATTACGCTCAATTAGACCATAATAGTTTCCTAAAAAAATTAGTTGCTCACATCTTTTTGGCATTGAACTACTATTGTTTTACTATTCTGCTATTGAAATATATAGGTAACTGAATTTGTTGCTCGTTTTTAAGGAACGAAAATCGACACTTTTTCGTTTTTGATAAGTATTACGCTCAATTAGACCATAATAGTTTCCTAAAAAAATTAGTTGCTCACATCTTTTTGGCATTGAACTATTGTTTATACATTCTGCTATTGAAATATATAGGTAACTGAATTTGTTGCTCGTTTTTAAGGAACGAAAATCGACACTTTTTTTCGGTTTTGATAAGTATTACGCTCAAATAGACCATAATAGTTTCCTAAAAAAATTAGTTGCTCACATCTTTTTGGCATTGAACTATTGTTTATACATTCTGCTATTGAATTATATAGGTAACTGAATTTTTTGCTCGTTTTTAAGAAACGAAAATCGACACTTTTTCGTCTTTGATAAGTATTCCGCTCAATTAGACCATAATAGTTTTCTAAAAAATTAGTTGCTCACATCTATTCTGCATTAAAATATTGTTTATACCTTCTGCTATCGAAATATATAAGTAACTGAATTTGTTGCTCGTTTTTAAGGAACGAAAATCGACACTTTTTCGTTTTTGATAAGTATTACGCTCAATTAGACCATAATAGTTTCCTAAAAAAATTAGTTGCTCACATCTTTTTGGCATTGAACTATTTTTTATACATTCTGCTATTGAAATATATAGGTAACTGAATTTGTTGCTCGTTTTTAGGAACGAAAATCGACACTTTTTCGTTTTTGATAAGTATTACGCTCAAATAGACCATAATAGTTTCCTAAAAAAATTAGTTGCTTACATCTTTTTGGCATTGAACTATTGTTTATACATTCTGCTATTGAAATATATAGGTAACTGAATTTGTTGCTCGTTTTTAAGGAACGAAAATCGACATTTTTTTTTCGTTTTTGATAAGTATTACGCTCAAATAGACCATATTAGTTTCCTAAAAAAATTAGTTGCTCACATCTTTTTGGCATTGAACTATTGTTTTTACATTCTGCTATTGAATTATATAGGTAACTGAATTTTTTGCTCGTTTTGAAGGAACGAAAATCGACACTTTTTCGTCTTTGATAAGTATTCCGCTCAATTAGACCATAATAGTGTTCTAAAAAATTTAGTTGCTCACATCTTTTTTGTCATTGAACTATTGTTTATACATTCTGCTATTGAAATATATAGGTAACTGAATTTGTTGCTCGTTTTTAAGGAACGAAAATCGACACTTTTTCGTTTTTGATAAGTATTACGCTCAATAAGACCATAATAGTTTCCTAAAAAAATTAGTTGCTCACATCTTTTTGGCATTGAACTATTGTTTATACATTCTGCTATTGAAATATATAGGTAACTGAATTTGTTGCTCGTTTTGAAGGAACGAAAATCGACACTTTTTCGTCTTTGATAAGTATTCCGCTCAATTAGACCATAATAGTTTTCTAAAAAAATTAGTTGCTCACATCTTTTTGTCATTGAACTATTGTTTATACATTCTGCTATTGAAATATATAGGTAACTGAATTTGTTGCTCGTTTTGAAGGAACGAAAATCGACACTTTTTCGTTTTTGATAAATATTACGCTCAATTAGACCATAATAGTTTCCTAAAAAAATTAGTTGCTCACATCTTTTTGGCATTGAACTATTGTTTATACATTCTGCTATTGAATTATATAGGTAAATGAATTTGTTGCTCGTTTTTAAGGAACGAAAATCGACACTTTTTCGTTTTTGATAAGTATTACGCTCAATTAGACCATAATAGTTTCCTAAAAAAATTAGTTGCTCACATCTTTTTGGGCATTGAACTATTGTTTATACATTCTGCTATTGAAATATGTAGGTAACTGAATTTTTTTGGTCGTTTTGAAGGAACGAAAATCGACACTTTTTCGTTTTTGATAAGTATTACGCTCAATTAGACCATAATAGTTTCCTAAAAAAATTAGTTGCTCACATCTTTTTGGCATTGAAGTATTGTTTATACATTCTGCTATTGAAATATATAGGTAACTAAATTTGTTGCTCGTTTTTAAGGAACGAAAATCGACACTTTTTCGTTTTTGATAAGTATTACGCTCAATTAGACCATAATAGTTTCCTAAAAAAATTAGTTGCTCACATCTTTTTGGCATTGAACTATTGTTTATACATTCTGCTATTGAAATATATAGGTAACTGAATTTGTTGCTCGTTTTTAAGAAACGAAAATCGACACTTTTTCGTCTTTGATAAGTATTCCGCTCAATTAGACCATAACAGTTTTCTAAAAAATTTAGTTGCTCACATCTTTTTGTCATTGAATATTGTTTTATACCTTCTGCTATCGAAATATATAAGTAACTGAATTTGTTGCTCGTTTTTAAGGAACGAAAATCGACACTTTTTCGTTTTTCATAAGTATTACGCTCAATTAGACCATAATAGTTTCCTAAAAAAATTAGTTGCTCACATCTTTTTGGCATTGAACTATTTTTTATACATTCTGCTATTGAAATATATAGGTAACTGAATTTGTTGCTCGTTTTTAGGGAACGAAAATCGACACTTTTTCGTTTTTGATAAGTATTCCGCTCAATTAGACCATAATAGTTTCCTAAAAAAATTTAGTTGCTCACATCTTTTTGGCATTGAACTATTGTTTATACATTCTGCTATTGAAATATATAGGTAACTGAATTTGTTGCTCGTTTTTAAGGAACGAAAATCGACATTTTTTCGTTTTTGATAAGTATTACGCTCAAATAGACCATATTAGTTTCCTAAAAAAATTAGTTGCTCACATCTTTTTGGCATTGAACTATTGTTTATACATTCTGCTATTGAATTATATAGGTAACTGAATTTTTTGCTCGTTTTTAAGAACGAAAATCGACACTTTTTCGTTTTGATAAGTATTCCGCTCAATTAGACCATAATAGTTTTCTAAAAAAATTTAGTTGCTCACATCTTTTTGTCATTGAAATATTGTTTATACCTTCTGCTATCGAAATATATAAGTAACTGAATTTGTTGCTCGTTTTTAAGGAACGAAAATCGACACTTTTTCGTTTTTGATAAGTATTACGCTCAATTAGACCATAATAGTTTCCTAAAAAAATTAGTTGCTCACATCTTTTTGGCATTGAACTATTCTTTATACATTCTGCTATTGAAATATATAGGTAACTGAATTTGTTGCTCGTTTTTAGGGAACGAAAATCGACACTTTTTCGTTTTTGATAAGTATTACGCTCAAATAGACCATAATAGTTTCCTAAAAAAATTAGTTGCTTACATCTTTTTGGCATTGAACTATTGTTTATACATTCTGCTATTGAAATATATAGGTAACTGAATTTGTTGCTCGTTTTTAAGGAACGAAAATCGACATTTTTTCGTTTTTGATAAGTATTACGCTCAAATAGACCATATTAGTTTCCTAAAAAAATTAGTTGCTCATATCTTTTTGGCATTGAACTATTGTTTTTACATTCTGCTATTGAATTATATAGGTAACTGAATTTTTTGCTCGTTTTTAAGAAACGAAAATCGACACTTTTTCGTCTTTGATAAGTATTCCGCTCAATTAGACCATAATAGTTTTCTAAAAAAATTAGTTGCTCACATCTTTTTGTCATTGAAATATTGTTTATACCTTCTGCTATCGAAATATATAAGTAACTGAATTTGTTGCTCGTTTTTAAGGAACGAAAATCGACACTTTTTCGTTTTTCATAAGTATTACGCTCAATTAGACCATAATAGTTTCCTAAAAAAATTAGTTGCTCACATCTTTTTGGCATTGAACTATTTTTTATACATTCTGCTATTGAAATATATAGGTAACTGAATTTGTTGCTCGTTTTTTAGGGAACGAAAATCGACACTTTTTCGTTTTTGATAAGTATTACGCTCAAATAGACCATAATAGTTTCCTAAAAAAATTAGTTGCTTACATCTTTTTGGCATTGAACTATTGTTTATACATTCTGCTATTGAAATATATAGGTAACTGAATTTGTTGCTCGTTTTTAAGGAACGAAAATCGACATTTTTTCGTTTTTGATAAGTATTACGCTCAAATAGACCATATTAGTTTCCTAAAAAAATTAGTTGCTCACATCTTTTTGGCATTGAACTATTGTTTATACATTCTGCTATTGAATTATATAGGTAACTGAATTTTTTGCTCGTTTTTAAGAAACGAAAATCGACACTTTTTCGTCTTTGATAAGTATTCCGCTCAATTAGACCATAATAGTTTTCTAAAAAATTTAGTTGCTCACATCTTTTTGTCATTGAAATATTGTTTATACCTTCTGCTATCGAAATATATAAGTAACTGAATTTGTTGCTCGTTTTTAAAGAACGAAAATCGACACTTTTTTTTTTTTCGTTTTTGATAAGTATTACGCTCAATTAGACCATAATAGTTTCCTAAAAAAATTAGTTGCTCACATCTTTTTGGCATTGAACTATTTTTTATACATTCTGCTATTGAAAATATATAGGTAACTGAATTTGTTGCTCGTTTTTAGGGAACGAAAATCGACACTTTTTCGTTTTTGATAAGTATTGCGCTCAAATAGACCATAATAGTTTCCTAAAAAAATTAGTTGCTTACATCTTTTTGGCATTGAACTATTGTTTATACATTCTGCTATTGAAATATATAGGTAACTGAATTTGTTGCTCGTTTTTAAGGAACGAAAATCGACACTATGTCGTCGCGGTCATGTTAAGTCACGCAGTGGAACTGGTTCTTCTTAAGAATAGAATATAGTTATTTTTTTCTGTTTAAGAATTTAATTTATACTGTTTAAATTCATTATATATGTGTACTAGATTTCGTAACATTGTTGTTGCTTTAAGATAGCGTGAAATTTTTTGAAGAAATTTCATCATTTACGGGTAAGCGGTAAAGTCTCGTATGTGACATAATTTTTTTTTTTTTAAATTATTGATTTTTTAAAATTTTTTTATGCCATCTTAGAGCAACAAAATAGCAACAAATTCCGACATAAGCAGTTTTTTGAAATTCCATTTCTTTCTTATAGTGGGGGGGCTAGCTTAATATTAAGCTAGCCCCCCCACCTTTGATCGTTAATACCTGCCAAGCGGTGCGAGCAACAAAATCCGTACTACGGCAACAAATTAGCACATAAATAGCACAAAATTATGCAATAGGTTTTAATTCGTTTGGCGATGGTGGGGGGGCCAGCTTAATAGGGGTGAGGTCTGAGGGTGTGATATAGGAAAAATAAAAATTGGAGGAGTTAAAAGGAGGACCGCTTGGAGCGTAGCTGGCAGAAAGAGATGAGGAGTTTGATGATGAGATAGCAAAAAAGGAATTCATTTCATTAGGAGTAAAAGAGTATGAAAGCGGAGCATTTGAGGATTTACTAAAGGAAAGTTTTGATAAAATTTTCCATTTTGATTTTGGATCACAGGCACTGGAGAGGGCTTCATGAAAATATTGTGATTTAGCTTTTCGAATGGCAGTTTGTGTCTGATTCCGAAGGGATTTAAACAGAGTGTAGTCGTCCTGAAGTCTAGTCCGTCGAAAACGTCTTCGGGCGGCCTCTCGTCTCTTTTGTATGGTTTTTGATTTCTATTGTGATCCAGGGTGCTGGTGGACGTCGGATTAGGATGGTTTTTAGGGGAGCATGTGAGTCGAGGATGGATAAGAGATTGGATGTGAGAATGTCAACCATGTTGTCGATAGAGTGGGAGGAATATATAGAGTTCCAGTCCAGAGCGTCAATATCAGTTTGGATTGAGGAAAATGTTAAGGAATCAAGATTGCGATAGGAAATGGTTTTTGGAATGAATGTTGGAGTTTGGATATTGTATGACAGGGATATTAAATCGTGATTAGAAAGAAACGTGATTGGTAACTGGGAAGAGGAAATGAGGTTTTTAGGAGAATCAACTATTAGGAGATCAAGCCAGGTATCAGATGTAAATGTGTGGTGGGTAGGAGAGAATGGTACCACATGTAGGTTGAGGGAAAAAAAAAGGTTTTCAAGATAAGACTTGTCAGAGGAATCGGTGAGGAGATTGGTATTGAAATCTCCAGCAATAATAACATGTGAGTAGAGAGGAACAATGTTGAATAGAGTGGTTTCGAAGTGGGAGTCAAAAGGAACATTGGGAGGGCGGTAAACTACTACAACAAGGATAGTTTGTGAATGCATGGTTATTTCGGTAAACAGGAATTCAATGTGGGGATGTTCAGAAGAAGGGGATAGGCTTAGGACTTTGGTTCGGAAATTATTATGAACAAATATACAAACACCTCCGCCAGTGCGGTTAGTACGATCATGACGCAGCAGATAGTGGTTACGAAGGGAGACACTGAGGGAAGTTATTGAAGGCTTAAGCCAGGTTTCAGATATTGCAATGATATGATAAAAATTATCAGAGAAGTACTGATGGAATTCGGTAAAGTGAGCAGGGAGGGATTGGGCGTTAACATGACAGAGAGTTAGGACACTAGTCATGACAAGGATGCTGGAAAAGAGAAAGGAAAAAAGAAATAGCGGATTCAGAAGACACTAAGCAATAACATGGTATGAAAAAGTAGAAAGTTAGAAATATGGGCAGTAAAGAGAAATTAACTAAGAATAAATGTGAAAAAAGAAACGAATAAGCAATACAGAAGAGTAACGAAGATATAAACGAGAAAAGCAAACATGATGTAATAAGTTTTGCAAACATTAAAATGATTAATATAGAAAAGAAAATAATCAATGAACGAAATGTTTTTCTATTGAGGAATTTGAGTGATGCGATAGACCGAGAGGAGAGCCAGATGTCAGAGCAAGGTATGTGGAAACAGGAGTAGATGCTTCAGGTGAAGACCTCAAGATCCTTAGCTGCGTTAATAAAAATGGCAGGATGGCCATCCTCCCGCCTGCAGCGTACTCTGCCGCCGGAAAACCAAACATACTTCAATTTGCCTGCAGCTTTCTTTTGTCTTGCCATCCAATAATTACATGGAATACATGGAATACTATAGCTCTTTAGAAACATGGATGTTCTATATATTGAATTTCTAATGATAAATGTAATTTCCTAATATTCTCAAGCCTTGAACTAAAGACGACCTTTATATCAATATTTAAAACCAGCTTTCTTATTAAATGATAGAAGTGTCAAATTATTTATCACTACCAATTTATTGTTGTTTCACTGTAAAATCTGTCAATTTTATTATTATTATTTTTTTTAAATTTTATTAACAGAAATATACAACTGTATTATAAAAATACATCTAGTAAATATGCGGTACAATGGAAAATAATGGCATGGTTAAAACTTGTAGAGGAATTACCCATTGGTAGTACTCTAATAATTTTAGTTTTAAAACACTACAATATTCCTCACTCAATGGCAAAAAGTAATAGAGGTGACAATGATATCATTCATGCAGTATGGATGAAAACTTCAAATCATGTTATATTATATGTAAAAAATTGTAAAATGAAATAAAATTAAATTAAAAAATAAGCAAATACAACAAATATACTTACATTATCCCGGAGAGCTCCGAACCAGTTTGTCTTACCCAAGCTTCTGATGGAACTACAAATTCTGAAATGATAATATTTATTAGCATTAAGAGCGATTCGTAATGCAACTGTGATTATGGTGGTTCATACTGATCTGCATTTCTCATTCAAATATAACGATATCATGACATGCGTATCATGAAAAAAAAGGTTTCTCTCTCTACAGTAAAGCCGGCAGTTACGGAGATGTCGATTTCATGCATTAAATGCCTTTAGAATTTCGTCTTCTGTTTTCGGCATCCTGCGGTCTCCGGTTCGAATCAGCATTGCGGTAGAGGATTCCGGTATTGTTCCGACGAAGACAAGAGAACCTACCGATCTAGGAGAGTAATGATGTGAGGCAAGAGTTGCCGCTACGTGTTCGTTCTCTGATCTGGTCATTAGCAGGCTAATCGGCGATGAAAGGACAACCTCTCGAACGGCAGATCGATGAATGCTCACGGCGACAATAGTTGTAGCTAGTAATGAAATAGTTACCCCACTCGGCTAATTGTTTCGAGTCCCGTCCAGTCATTGTGTTTGGGACGTGGTCGGTTCAGGGGACCTTTCAGGGTTATCTGTTAACCACAGCCGTTAAGTTCATAATATTTCTAGTAATATAAATACACGTAATTTTTAAATTAAGCTAATTTAGATTTATATGATTTTTTTTTTTTTTATGTTTAATGAATCAGTCAAAGTAATCTTAGGTGGTAATGAACTCACAAAATAATTACCATGAACAACATTCTGCACTATATCTGTTGTATGATATAAAAATATTAATAACATTTTATTTCCTTTGCTTGAATGAGCTTAATTGGTTTGATCGTTAATAGTTTAGGAAAAAGGAAAAAAAAAAATTGAAAAAGAAAGTATTGTTGGCAGAAAAAGTCAAGTTAAATTTTTGAAATGGTTAGGAATATGGTTATAATAGTTATTATTATAAAGAGGGATGGTTACATCCTTTTAAGCTTCGAACCAATTAGATAATTTCCGAAAATCCCCAATCGCCTAAAAATCAAATATGAATTTGATGCGTAGTATGATTTACATTAGATTACGTTTATATCGGAAAACCCTCAGGTTTAAATAAAGTCTGATCTATTGTTACGAAAAGCACTTTCTTCTTCTCAACGGAACTTTCCACAACTCTTAACTTTTTTAGATGGTATTTTAGCGGGGATCTACTATACGTTATTGTTCTCAGATCATTCCTTGTAGATTTTTGGTAAACGTCTTCACTTGACCAATTGATAAAAAGTGATTTTTGTTTCACACCAGGTTCTCAGGCATAGTATGTATCTTTATTCCGTTTCCTAGGATTCTATTTCTCTCCCAAAACCTATCTTTTAGCTTTCGATGACATTCTTACTTTAAAGTTTCATTCCTATAGGTTCTTTCGAATCTTATTTGAATAAGTATTGCTTTTGGCTTGTTATAGATACGATTCCAAAACAGGAACAATAGTATTATTGTGTAAGAATTTAGTATTTTTAATGGTGTCTAATGAGATATGTATATAACAGTACAATAAATATCAGGTGCCTTTTTATGAGATAATTTATTCTTGTTTCTTGTGAGCCTAAGAGGTTTTCGTACCCTAATCCAGAAAAAAAACCTGTACCACTACTACCCATGAAGGGTCTTGGGTTCAGTAATTAGGAAAGGCTGTTCTGTTGCTGGGCCGACGTTCTGCCACCATAATCTAAATTGGGAAATATTAGGGATAAGAATGATTCATCATTTTAAACCAACACATTACTATTACACATCTGCCTTTGTCCTTTCTGTCTTAGCTGGAGTTCGTAAGTACGTAAAGCACCAACTAACAAACAGCAACACGTTAACAGTTTGTAAATACATTTCGAAATATACTTATCCAACAGACTGTCTTAATAATAAAATCTCCTTTTCGGATTTCTAATTTTAAATATATAATAAATCAATATTATTAACTAAATAACAACTCCATTACCTCTATCAACAACCCAATTATAATATTATTTTGAAAAAAAGTAGCATTCTGGTGCCTGAGTTTCCTCTGAGAGCGGTCTGAGGCTATATCCTCGTTAAAAAAGGTCGTATTTTGTTTTTACTTGTTTTAAATATTACGGTCCCGATCAGTTAAAATTTCTATTATCTTAAAAAAATTGTATTAGGCATATCTACATTTAAAATTAAATGTGATGTTAATTTAATAAATTATAATCCTTACGATATAAAGACCGGACTGAAAGATCCATGAAAATAAGATAATGCTTACAGATAAAAAAAAAAAAAAAAAAAATCAATTGAAACGAATATCGTAACGAATCGCTAATAGAATGTCGAGTAACAGCCTTCAATTTGGAAGGGTACGCCGGTCATCAAAACCGATTTTCCCCGAGAAAATCTATTGCCTGGTTAGAATATCCATGTAAGTCATAAGATTCGCACGTACTCTGAACCGTAGGACCTAAGACTTATATTATCTTCCAGAAATAATTCTCTAACACTGAGGGCTTTGCAGAAGGTTGTTCGTACGTAATCAAATAGGTTATAAAAAAAAAAAAAAAAAAAAAAAAAAAAAAAAAAAAAAAAAAAAAAAAAAAAAAAAAAAAAAAAAAAAAAAAAAAAGATAATAATACTCATAAGGATTACTTATTATATATTCTTGTAGTTTGACCCTTAGTTAAATCAAATTTGATCGTAGTTTATAATATGATTAGGTAAGTTTAAATATAATCTTAATTTCGACTAAAACAGTGTGATTTTAATAAATTGAATATTAAACTGATAGTAGTATTGTTATCACTGGGGTTTTCCAATATATAATAGTAATATAAAAATAAATATATTAACTTTGAGGATGTTCCTTTTAAATTATAGTATAATAATACATCAGCCCAAATAGTTCGGGCCATAATCACTTGACTAGATAGATTTCCTTGTTAATCATAACAATTATATTGATATATTTCATTTTAGTAAAAACTACAAATATGATTTTAAATAATTAATATGATAATGATATTCCACTAATCCCTGTTAAACAGATCAGCTACCTAGGACTCCACTTGGACGAACGTCTTACTTGGAATCCACATACAAGACTAAAACGACAAGAAACTGCCCGTCGTTACAGACTACTTCAACATTTAGTAGACAAACGTTCAAAGCTCCCAATTAATTACAAAAGACTCATTTACATGAGAGTGATTAGACCTATTTGGACGTACGGAGTTGAGCTTTGGGGCTCTACTAAACCATCCAATTCATCTCGTATCCAATCTTTACAATCCAAGATCCTTCGAAAAATCCTCAATGCTCCTTACTATGTGACCAATAAACTTATCCATAAAGATCTTAATGTTCCATATGTTTCTGATTTAGCCCAAACCAGATACCTATCCTTCCATAGTAAGCTCCATAACCACTCCAATCCACTAGTCTCCCAACTAACTAAATCCTTCACTAACAATCAGTGAAGGATTTGTCAAATGGAGCAGTTTAATGCTAAAGAGATAATAATGAACGAGTTTTAACGGAAGCGAGTTTTAGATTTCAACAAAAGAAGTTAGAAGAGATTTGGAGGAAAATGGGATTGAACAATAAAATATATGAAAAAAAAGGGAAAATGCTTGGAACATCCATATTGTAGGATCGAATTTATAGTATATCAGATTTTAGGAGCTTTGATAAGATGGATCTTACTCGGTGGATTTTTTCCCACATTAGACTTACATCAATCAAATCCTTTCTCAGGAGACTGAAGTCGATTTTGGCCAAGTATTTTTAAGAAATAAAATTTGGAATATCGAAATTTATTAATTATCCAAAATAAATGTTATACAAAAAAACCTTAACTCGATTTTTAGGAAGAAATAAAACGACTAAAAAAGATATTTATTTGTATTTAGATTGATAAAGCTGTAATAAATCATAATGATCTGCACTAACTTAACATTTACCGGTTAATAATCCATTTAATGGAAAATATAAATAAATATTAGGTTTCTCTCTCTATTTTTTTAATTTTGTTTTTTAAAATGTTGATTAAAAAAAATATTATTTGTGATTCAACCTAAATAGTGTAACACTAATCAAGGAAGATCAATGACAAATAGAATCAGCTAAAATGGTATACAGAATATTTGGAAAGTGTCGGAGATTTAACTAAGACTAGGAATTATTGACCGATAGAAAGAAGACCTAGGAGAAATCACAAGATGACATCTCCAGCATATGAAACGGATAGAGGAAACCAAACATCTTGGTCGGGAGAAACATAGCCTTAATGCCTCTTCTCTTGCCCCATCTTTGCCATCTTGAAAAATAGAGTACACATGAAAAAAGTTTCTGCCAAGGAAAAAAAAAGGATCTATATCTTATAGAAACACCCCATACATTCATTTGCTAGGCCATTTCTGTAGCAGAGAGCATTATTATAACTTACTGGTCAGTATTATTTCCAATAATAAAGTTAAAAATACTAGCGGATTATTTCAAGGAAATAGGCAGAATTTGTTGACTTATATAACAGGCGATTGCAGAAAGTGCCACAGTTAATTTCAAATCTATTATTCACAAAAGTCAGTGATTTCAAATGTAGCATGGTTTCGGAATGGAAAAAAAAAAAAAACATATATAAATAAGCCATGAAGTAGTTTTTTTTCGAAAGAAAAGTGGCAAAGGCTGTCACCGAGACATCGATTTTTACTGTAAATGCAACTCGGAACTTTTTAGAAGACCTAAGCCTGGAGACGCAATCAAATTTAGAATGTCGTCGTTACATGCTCGTATCGAATTCCTGGAATGTATATTATATATTGCTTAAAAGAGATACTTTGAAGTGGGGAAACTAATAAATAAATAAATAACAGCGCGAACAACAAAATTTAAAAGAAATTAAGGACTAGGTAGATTTTCTTTTTAAAATATAATATCATTCATGTTGAAGAATTGATTAATCGTCATATTATCTATCTAAATGATTCTACTAGTTAAAATAATGTATAATAACAGTGTCCCTGTCACTATCCCACATGTTTATAAAAATAAAGTATCACAAAAGGAATCTATCAAAATTAACCTAAGAAATGAAGGATTAACGTTAAAAAAAAAAAGAAATCCGTTTATCAAGCAGTTATAACAATCTACCACAATTGTGGGAATTAAGTAATAGGGACAGCTTTTTGATTACATTGACACATGGTGGGCAATAAGAAATAAATAAAAAAGAATGAAAAAAAAAAAAAAAAAAAAAGAGCAGGAAAGAAGTATGTAATACATAAAATAAACTATACAGTATATAAATGAAATATATAAATAAAAAAATATAATAAAATGAAATTGAACTAAAGAAATAAATAATATTAAAAATTAAATTAAAGAAAATTACAAGTTAAAAACACAATCATAGATTAACAAATTAAAAATATAAATAATCAGGCCATCCTAGAAATAACATAATTTTTGTAAGAACGGAAAAGTTATGAGTTAGAATATTTTATGGGATCTTTAGTTCATGAGAACCATTTTTTACTATCATTATTCAGTGCTTGTCAAAAATTACAAATTCTTAGCTTCTTATATTCAGAAGTACTTATACACTAAAATACCTTTTCCTAAAACCTGGAGCACAAGAATGAATATAATATTTAAACTAAATAAAATATTCAATATTCTTTCTCACTAGACACGGTAGACAACTTTAAATATTTAAAGTTGTTCCAGATTCTTGACCTTATGATGTTCTTGATAGATAGTGTACTCACTATTGTGCTCTAATGAAATTCTTTATCCTCTGACTAATTAATTACACATTCATTTATGGATTAAGAGGACCTAAAAACGTTTCTCCTTAAAAATTCCTATTATTTTACATCAAGAGAAAATTTAGAGTGCTACATCTAAAATATCTTTTTTCCTTAAAGGGAGTAATGAAAAAAAAAATAAGGAAATCATAGAGATTAGATTTATCCTTTTTATTAAGTGTTTTATACAATTAGAAAATTTTAGCTAGAGATGGTTTTATATATATACACTATATATTGGAATACAGTGGCAGCAAAGCTAAAATAATTGAGTTAGCTAACATTTTGCAATGCAATAAGGAATTAGGCTGGGTAACTCCTATATGTTATTCTCTCTTCAATGGTGTTTACCAATTTTCAGTGAAAAAAGCACAGCCTAATTAATCCAGGTTCTATGATTCATAAAAGGATACTAATGCTGAGTTATGCTTGTTGTGGGGCCTGGGTTGTACTGAGCTTCGATTTTGCAATGATTATTATCATTGTATAATACCACATTATAGCAATTATAATTTGGTAGTAGAAATGATTTATTTTTTTAAATTATTTAATACTAAAATATTTAGTCTGTTTTCTTCAATAAATTTTACAAGTTTATATGATAATGATGCAATTAAATTTTGATATTAGTTGGTTATTGTCAGTAGAAGTTCAAACAACTAACTTTTGGTTCCAGAAACTCAACGGTAACATTGATTTAAAAGACCATTAAATAATATTTGATGTAACTATTTATTGAATATTATTTATTAAAAGTTTTAAAATATATTTACCTATATTTTTTAAAATATATAAACTATATGTTTTTAAATATATTATTTAAATATATTTAATTAAATATATATTTAATAATATATTTATTATTTATATTTTAAATATAAAAATACCAAAAAATAGAATTATAAATTTCAGGAAGTCAGATATGTGTGTCTAATTGAGTAAGTAGCTATCCTTGCAAGAGATTTTAACTTAGCTTTACCCATTTCAACACTGATCTTTCTTGTATTCTTTTTTCTACCTCAATTTCTCAGTAAAAACAACAATAAGAAAGGAGAGGACATTAAAAAAACACATTCAATTTATTTTTTAATAAAAGTAGTAAAGCCAAAAATATAACGAGTAGTAGTTAAGTATATAATAAATGTTGTTTCCAAGAACTGCCAAAAATTCTGAAAAGTGTTGTTTGACCCGTCATGGTAGTTCTAATGTTAGGTGAGTTGTGAGAATAACTTAGAATCTGTTCAAGTCTATCATTCTTCGCGAATGGAGCCTTTCTTGGCGAATTGAAAGCCTATATTGCTCATTATAGTTTTTTTTTATCTAATGAGTTAAGAAAACTAGAAGAACTAGCTGTTAGTTTCTCAAGTCAGGGTTAAGTTACTGTGAAATTACATACAAGAGAGTGAACAATTATAAATTATTACAATTATGAAAAATCCTTATCAAGTAAGTTTTCATGGAGCACATTATTTAGTAACTGAATATAGAATTATAAGATGCTCATTGTAGACTTATTATTTGTAATAACATAAATGGCTTATACTAAAAGAAGAGGATCATCACTGTATAAAGAAGTTAGATATGTTAAATGTTTACACTATTTTTAGAATAAATTAATTGATAAAGAACTTCAATTTTTTTTTTTTTTTAAATCTTTCAATATTCAAACTTTGATTTTATTTTTATCTCTCATTTTATTACTATTATTCATTTGTTACCTCTTCTACATTAGTTCTGCAATCTTATCTATACCTATATTTACAAACCATAGAACAATACTAACCTAGTTCATCATAAATCTGTTATTGTTGGTTGGGGCTTAACAACATTATATGCTATTCCAGGAAAGATGGATTATCCTAGAGATTAACAAATAACTCTAGAGAGAGTAGGAAGGAATGGTTGCCATATGTGGGTCATGTTTAATGTTTTATATATACATAAACTTTGCTTTAAAAACAATTATCCAAATAATTTATTCATAATATAAACACGTGTTTTGTATTAGAGTTAGTAATTAAAGTGTGTAGAAAGAAATAAGTGTTTTAGACAATTGTTTTTATTTTTCCTAATTATTTCCTACCATAACAATGCATAAGTAATAATTTAAAAATAAATCTTTACTGATTTTATTGTCATGGTAAATTTTAAATATTGTTAGAGCCACCTCAAAAAACTAAAGCTCTTATCTTTGGAAGCCTCGGAATAAATTGTAAACTCATATGTAAGAGTTTTTTTTTAATTTTGTTTCAGTTATTTTGCTAGGAAGCTTCCCTTCTACCTACAGACCCACTGACGGCTGACTTTGATTTATATTTTTCTAAGTATGTCGCTAGCAAAACATCAAATATCTCCTTTTTATTTGTTATGAGTTTCCCACCTCTACAGACGTAATTACCTAGATTAGCTTGAAATGCCACTAAAAAAAATTCCAATTTAAAAAAAAAAAGTTTAAATTTTAGATATATCAACTTTTGCCAGACTATTCTAGAAGCATTAAACAATACCATTTTTTCATCAATTTAGATGCTTAAATAGCAGAAAATATTTAAAGAGTTTATTTGGTTTTACATAAAAAGTAATGAAATTTGTAAAATATTCTTTATTTTATAATTTTTCACACTTCCACAAAAATAGTAGTCTCACTTCATTGCTCCTTTCCATAAAATACAATACAAATTACAATAAAAAAAAAAACAAAACAAACACAATAAAATATTTCCTTCATTGGCACCAACCTAAATATAAATATAGAAAGACAATGAATTTAAATCTTATTTAATATCAGAGGCATCAAACCTAATCGACTTGACTCATCTACGATTTTTTATTTTATTGTTACAGATGAATTTGACATTGATCTTTAATAGCTATAATTAATTAGTTAAGAAAATGATCCCCTTATTTCTAATAATATGATTATACAAAATATTGACAGTATTCACAATTATGTATTTACAATTAATTTACAATAATAACATTGCTTTCTATTTTAGTAAATTAAAATTAAAATTGTTCATTATTGGTTAAAACTATTTTATAAAGTCAATCTACATTACATTAATCAAAGAAATATTTTAGAAAACTTATCCTAATAATGCTATTTAACAATAACATAAATATTGTTAGCATTGAGGAGAGAAGAATGATTAAACCTTTTATTGTTAAGGAAATGTTTTTAAAAGTTCTATAGTAATCAAACACAGGATTATCAACAAATCATCGTTCTTATTTGATTTTAAGGATTTTAGCTGACTGACAAATTAAAATTAATTTAACCAGAGTTATATTTGTCAAAATCGAATAAATCGTTTTGACTTCATATTATCTATTTTTTCAGATATTGAGCTTGCAGTATATCAATAGTGATTAGATTGATAGCAGTCTCAGCCCCATACTTTTTGAGATACTCTCCAATGTTTAACCAGTAAGGGACAAGACAAGGATGCAAGGATATAAATTAAGATATAAAAAAATGATTCTGATAATTTCAGAACGAATGATATTATAAGAGGGTAGCATCGAACCTTAATAGGCTTAAAAAAAAACAAAAAAAAAAAACAAAAACAGAAGGAGTAGCCCCTAACTGAGAAAAGTGGTCAAAGAGACAGCTGACTTAAGGTTCCTATTCTACACAACTTATCTGGAAGGCAGTTGCAGCAGATAGAACTGGATAGCTAAAACTTCTAGAGGAAGTCACCCATAACCCAACACTGGGTGGTATTGCCAACAAAAAAGACATTATTTTTTATATAATCCCTTTCTAAACATTTATAGTTCATATAAAAGTAAATCTTTTCTGCTGTTGTCAGGTTAAAATCTATTAGGTTCATTGCGACAATTGGTGTGAAAAATTGTATTCTACTATTATTCCATTATGAATAGTATGTGTGAATTACAAAATACTGGTGATATTGAAATGATTTGCAGCATCATTCTTTGTAATAGGGTGAATAATAGTGATGCGAAAATTTAATGAAAGAGAAACATATTCTGAAAGTGAAACAGCCGTTGTTGAAGAAAGAATGGAGCATTCAGACATGAAATGCGAAGATGATTAACTAGAGATGAGAAATGCATTAGAGACATTCCATTTATAGACAATATTTTGTTAATGTTTCATGTATTATAGTTCTTATTTATGCAGGTATGGTTTTATAATTGTTGGTTGGTTAGCAATAAAATTCCGTACCAAAAATTAATAAGTGTGGAATAAGAACAATTCAAATAAATTAAGAATCAGTGCACATAATTTATGAATACATTTATCTGGGATGATTGGAGCTGCAAAAAAGTGTGAAGCAGAAATATATTCTTGGGAATATTTTTCATCAACAAAATCTTTGATCTTATAGTAAAATATACAAATAATTACATAAATTTGAACTTTGCACATGAGAGAGAAGTTCGTCAGTAAAAAAAGAAGCAGAATGCACAAATAAGGGTGAAATAAAAGCAGTTATGGGGCTTTGGTACCTGGCTGGTGTGTTTAGAAGTAATCACCATTATTTTCTAGTTCTTTGATTTATAGATGGAAATGGAATTGAACTTTTTCAGTTGGTGCAGTCAACTATTTGAAAAACTAAGGTTGACAAAGTATATTTGTGAACATTGTACCATGTATTTATGTTTAGAACATTCAAAAATTATCTGTCAAAACTGTATAAATAAAATTAGCAAAGTATATGATGTTTAATAATAATTAAAATTTGAATATTAGTTAAACCTTTAACGGGCAGGCAGGGAATTTTTTTTCTTTTGGATGGCTATAGCCACGCCCCACTCATGCATCATGAAATTCCAACTTAAATAAAGGATATTTGACGTTAATGAGTAGGAAAATGCGTCGGACATTATGTCATTTATTAAGTAAAAGGCATTAAATAAGAATATCCTCCAGGATGCATCGCCTGTTAAAGGGTTAAATAATGTTTCTATTATTAATTTTATTAGTGAGAATTTCTTATAGTATTCCTTCAGAAATCAAATAAAGAAAATAAGAAAAATAGAACTGCTAAAAATTTGGTAAAAAGATTGAATTTCAAGCGGTGATCCATCAGATCATTGCAGCAAATGGCATTAGTCCTGGCATTGCAACTACTGAAGGGTTAAAAAAAGTTCACAAACAATAAATTAATTTCCATTTTTTCAATACTCATAATTTTTTTTTAAATTCCATCTCCTCAAAACATTTTTTTTTTTTTTTTTTTTTTTTTAAATAAATGAAAATACTAAGATTATTATCTCAGAAAGATCAATATGTGAATAATTGACAAATATTCTATTGGAAAGAATAAATCCAATATATTTGAGGTGTCTGCCCACAAATATAAATTTAGAAAACACAATTGTTTTCATATGTGTGTGTGTGTGTGTGTGTGTGTGTGTGTGTGTGTGTGTGTGTGTGTGTGTGTGTGTGTGTGTGTGTGTGTTTATGAGTGTAATACTTATTAACAAAACCATGTCAAGTTTTTGAACCCACTTTTCTAATAACATTACTGGCCAGTCAAATTGTTTACAAGAAGTTATTTCATAACCATAATTTGTAGTTTAAAAATACATCTCACCTTTAGAATAAAAGCTAATAAAAATAATTCAAAGAGGTAAAAGATAGAAAACAAATTAAATATTATTCATTTTGTATCTACTAATTTACCAGTTTAGCAGTTATACAATTCTATACCATTTTAAATGGAAAAACTCCAAACAAGTTAATACCAACTCTGCAATGGGCCATAGTAATCAAAAATTTCTCTTATTGACTCTTTTTTAATAACTAATCTTTACAGACAATAAAGACTTATTTTATAAAATAAATAAAACTTAGAGAAAGAACTTTATCTAAATTTAATTTAACAAATGTACAAGATAAAAACTCAAGATCTGAATGTAAGTCTTGAAGAATTTTTTTATTAAATGTCTGGATTTAAAATGTCCTAAAAATAATATATTTAACTAGCATTCCCCTTTGGGGCTTTGCTTGCTCTCATAAGTAAAGAATTTAAATAAATTTAACTAATAATGGAAGTTTTATTTACTCATCGATAAAGTCTTGTTTATAGATAGCATGCAAAAAGGAAACAAATAAATTTATAAGACATCTGAATAAACTTTAAAGTTTTATCTTCCAATGTTATGAGAATGATGTGATTGTTAGGGTTCCAGTTCCAGTTCCAGAATTTCCTACATACTATTAACCATGAGGGAACTAGTGAATCCAAAGATCCATAACAACGTTTTTGTAAGTTTGGCCTTGCGATTTATTAATTGTAAAGAAACTTTATTAAGTTGAATTGAAATGGAAGATTAGTTGGAATTATCGGGATTTTAGGTATAAATGCAAGGAAGTTCTTAAGTTGCTGTTCCAGTGGAAATTACGGCCTCAATGATATTTTCAGTCTTATTCAACCTTGTACCATTGCACTGATTAGGTGGTTGAAGAGTAAATAAAAGCATAATTGGAAATCCAGTTTTCAATTATAAGGAATAAGTCGGTAATCTAGCTGGACATAGAATATTTACTATAATATTAAACATATATCGGTTGATTTTCAAAATTAAGTAAGATCCATATGTCACACCACATGTTTATCTCTTTTTTTAATATCAATTAAATTGAAAATAAATTATTTTTATTATTGATTCCAAGCTCTAGTTAAACATAGCCATAGAGTTGTGAGACAGTATCTATTTTATGTATGTATTTTAACTCAATGACCATGAAATTGTAACCTCTCTTGCAGAATGGTGCTCACCACCTATCAATCAATTTCCAAACTTCATTGGAATTCATATATTTTTTTGCATTTTTTTAATAACAATTTAATTGAAAATCAGTAAATATTATTATTACTAATCCTTCCTTGAACTATGGAGATGATGTAGTTAAAATTTGCTACAGATTGGATTAGTAGTTTCGTAGTTAGTGATCACAAACGAAAAGTGCCTTGTACTTTTGTATAATAGTATAGATTTACTGTAAGCATATTTCATTTGATATGTCATATTTCTGGCAAACAAATGCTAATTTATTAATATTAAGTAGATACAAAATATCTACTTGCATCAATTACATTTTTATAAACATCTTTTATCCTTGTTATGAATGTTTTCATAATTTTGCTTCAATTAAGAGACTTTATTTTTAGAAAAGGATATACAGTGAAAGGTATCATTGATTTAAAAAAAGTGAAACATCTATTGTAGCTAAAGATAATTAATTTTATAGCCTAAATTTATTTGTATTGATTTGAATATTTTGTCTTGTATGACAGCTACTAAACCAATGAGAATATAAGCGTTTCCTTAAATTTCCCACTTTAAATAGTTCGGTAATATAGATGTTTTTAACTGCAAAAATTAGTTTTTACTACATTAAATTATGTACAATTATATACATTTATAAGATACACCAAAAACTTTATTTTATTTGAAATAAAACATAAATGTAATCGATATTTTTATAATTAGAAATTAAAAAAGGAACACCAATCTGTTACTTAAAAATGATAAATCATTCACAATTTAATTTTAACTCGAATAATAAAAAGAAAACTAATAAAAAAAAAGAAGTAGGTATATTAGTGACACAATTTTACAAATAAACTTAGCGATGCAAGTCAATTTTCAAATACATGTAGGCTCCCTAGGAACTGTTTTATAACATAGAACATATAAAACAACATCTCACTAATAGAAACAATGAGTAATTATTGTTTTGTGAAATAACACAAGAAAAAGGCTTAAATTAAAGTTTATACTTTCTAATCTTTCTCTTTAAATTAATCGATAAAAGAGTTACTACTGGATATTGTTCATCCTTCACACCTCACACAGTATTAATAAAAAGACTTTTATGCCCAATAATTCATTTATTGTTGAATTTATATTTTATTAGGCGAGGATAATACCTAAATCAAGAGAAAAAATGTTGGTTATCAAATTTAGCCGTGAAAGTTATTAGTTATTTTATGAAATATTCAAAAAATCTAACTTGAACTTTTAAAAATGGAAATTTGCTATCTTTATGTCTGTTATTTCTAAATCAAATATCATTCATTATAATTTACATTTCATATAGTTTATGCAATATACAAAGCAACTAATAAAAAGATAACCTTAAGACAAAATCAAATAAAACCTCACCTATAGCTCAAATTGGTTCCATTTAAGTTTTGAAATGTATCTACTATGGTAGTCTAAATATTTACATTAGTAAAAGATAATAATAAACAAACCAATCTTAAAAGTTCTGCATATGCTCTGAATAAAAATAATATTAGAAAGATCTAAATTATATATATATTTTTTTTTATATAAATAATCTTTGCTTATTTCCAGCCTCTGCTGAAGTATTAGAATAAACGAATGCCACACGTTATGTAACTTAAAATATTCAGTAAAGCATCTATTCAATGATTAGTGTAACTATATTGAATTATAATACTTTATTATTAACAATGATTAATACAGAATCAGAAAAAAAGAATAATATATAAATAATATCACAAATAAAATACCACATCTTGAAAAATCTTTGGTATTTTTCGGACAGCGCCTTAATTTAAAATACTTTTATAAATTTCATTTTGACCCTGTAGAGATGTAAAAGATATGAGATGGATATTTACAATATGAGCTTATAGGCATAGCTCTTCTATGTCAGTATGTGAACTGTGGTGATGGACCACGTTAGAGTTGGCACAGTGGTAGACATAATGCTGACTTGGTGAGAAAGTTGAACGGCGTCTTGACGAATAGCGAACCCATCTTGTTGGTTGGTGCATGCTTCCATAGCGATGGAGAGTTTTGTCTAAATCCATACTGTCTCCTCCAAAGCTTGGTCTCCACCTTCTTGACTGACGGAATGGACATCTCTGTTTGAATTCTATTTTGAACTTTTCCTAAAAAGTAGAAAAAAGGGAAACTGTATAAATTTTAGGAATAATATTAACAACTTTTCATTGAAACTCATGAGTGTTTCATTAAAAATTTCTATAGCTTTGTTAACAAAATAAAATTAAAATGATTAATCTTGGAATTGGCAAGCATTTTTAAAACGAACATATATATATATATATATATATATAAAGTTATACCAATATTCATCAATACATAAGAAATATTAGTATTATCATGATTGCAATCTATCATTAAATTTTTTTGAAAAATAAAATTCCTAAAATATTAGAGCTTACATTATATATCCCATAAATAAATGGATTGTAGCATGAATTACTCATAGCGAGCCAGTCACAACAGAACCAAATTATGTTTATGTAGCGGTACCTGTAAAAACAAAAACATTTAAATACATACACTTATTTATGAAACATTTAAAGCTCAAAAACGAATCAAAGTGTAGAACAAGACAAAATTTGGCAATGCATAGAGGTACTTGCTCCAGGCCGTGTAAATAAACTCTTGATAGTGTTTAAGAAATATAAAACAATTTTAAGGACGAGACTTTGAAAATTAAGACTATTAATTTTATAAGAGTGAATTACTTGTAGATCTACCACAATTAAAAAAATTATTTACATCATTTGAGTGTCATCTTACCCATTAATTTGAGGGAAAATGTCTTGAAGTACATTATACGTTTGCAGAGGTAACCAACATATGGCAAACAACGCGACTACTATCACCAGCATTTTGATTACCTAAAAATAAATGAAAAAAAAATATGTTGATATGTCTTTCAAAATTATTTAAATTCTCTTTTATTTATCTGTAAAAGAATTTTTTAAGGGTTGAGAAATCCAGATGGTTTAAAATGTACTAAATGAACGATTGCTTGCAGTGACATTGAAAGTTTTGTAAAGCTATGTATTTATTTCTTATCTCTCAATAATTTCCTATGGATAAGCAGTAACGTTATTGAGAAAACTATATTTAAATTTGTTTCCAATTCGTTTCCATACCTTTTTCTTGTTACGCATAAGATTAGCATCTCTTGAATGCTGAGCATTTCCAGGAGCTCTTGATCCCCATAATCTTAGAGCCATTCTTGCATAGGCATACGATATGACACAGAGTGGTGTCAAGTACTGCACTGACACTAGAATCATCCTGTAGGCCATCATTCCATTATTTGAAAGTCTTGTATTATTGCAGAAAGGTTTTTTGTAAATCCGTCCAGCTGAAAAAGTAAATAATTTTACTAAGATTATGATCCTAATATATCAGTTTTTTATTATTTTGTTAAAGTTTTTATTTATGAATCCAATACAGTAAAGAGAGGGTTTCTTTTACTTAAAAGGAAAAAAAACAAAAAAACCTGTTCCACTACAACCCATGAAAGGTATTGGTTTCAGTACTTAGCTAAGGACGAACTGTTACTAACGCTAGGTTTTTTCTGCAACTAAGGGCATCCAGTTTACAGAGGCTGGTTGTGAACCCGAGGGTCTCCCAAACTTGAAGTCAATCCACAGCGGAAATAACAGGAAATCAATTTTTTGCCTTTTTCAACTGATCTCGAAGTTGGTCCTAGGAGCTTGTTAATCTTACCAACAGAGCTACCCACCTCCCTCTTACTTGAAAGATTGACAATTTTTAACAGTTTTATCGGGAAGAAGTGAACAAAATTCATGTTCATTCTGCTCATATTTTCATATTCATGTTCATAGTGTAATTAAATAATCATGTTATGAAATAACATGGCTCATGTTAAAACTTTTTGTTTTTTCGAAAATTTAAATTTTAATACTGGTTTGTTTCTCATCTTGTTTCTACTATGACTATCAAACATTGTAGCATTGATATTAAGTGTAAAAAAATAAATTCTTGTAGGATATTTTTTTATCAAAAACTTTAACTTAAAATAAAAAAAAAAATGTTAAATATACATCTCTTACACTAAGTATGTTACATTACTACAATGTTTATTTAACTTTGTAACCCATCATAAGATTGGTCAATAGTAAATGAAGACATGATATAGAAGTGATATACCACAAATTTAAAGTAACACTCCCTATTTTCAAGCTCAACATAAAGTAAATTAACTCCTTCATCCACTCAGAAAATTATATATATTTAATAAAATAATCTTGGATTCTAAATGTAATAATGAATGTTGTATGACAGCTTATTACATTAACTACGGTGCATTGTCATTACACTGGCAACAATATTAATAGGAGCTGGTTACCATGGTCATGTTCATCAACATATGTCACACTGAGGGCAACAGCCATCGGTGTAGCTAGGACAGCAGCCAAGATCCAAATAAAAGCAAGCAGTAGTTTTGCTCTTAGCTTTGATGGAGGTGCACTGTAACAAAAAGAAAGTAAAAATTATTAACTTATTCTGTTTAAATGTTTTTATTAACTAATATTAGATTGTATGCTACTGGTAATAGTTGTTTTCATTAGAAGAGTGATGGGTTGAAGCTCTAATTAATAAGCTTTTTTTGATGATATTATTATGTTTTTTAAATTGAAAAGAAAAATTTAAATATTACATAAACACACTCACACACATTTTGTTTCACTATTTTCTTGTCATATGGTATGGCCTAGTTCAGAACACCTTCTAGATCTTCCTCTGTTCTATAGAATAGCCAACTATTGTGTGCAATTATATCAGAAGCCAGTGACTGTTTGGAACATAAGATTGAGGTACAAGACTTTCCGAAGGTTCAAAGGCATTTTAAGATGTAAAAATAGGAAAATAAAGAGACTTGCAGTACAAATAAACTTTGGAAAGAACAGAATAAAATGAAATAAGAAATAAAACTAAATAAATAAATTTTGAGAATTTATGTGTTCTTGCATTAAATTTTCAAAGTTTATAATGTTTCATTACGAAATAGATTGTGCTGAAAGTAGAATCTCTGTTTATTGATGCTGTATGTTGGGGTTTGTGTGGAATCCTTCCAATCATCTCTTGCTTGGAACTTGGTTGTCGTTCTAATGATGCTGAAATAGTATTCAGGAAGAGAAAAGGTGCCCTGCAATAAATGAATCATTTATTCATTTTTTACAAAACTAACAATCAGTTCATTGGGTTGAAGGAGAAATTAAAAAAAAAAAAATGACCTAAATAAATAATATTTTGTAAAAAAGTGAAAGAAGTATCTATCAGTTTTTCAAAGTAATGAAAAAAAAAAAACACCGAATCCCTTAGTTTTCCCAATGACCTGGCCATATAATTGAAGAATGAAGAATTTCATTATTTTGTACATAAGTAAATACTTGTTAATTCAGGATAACTGATGTTTTCTAAGGTACTTTTTTCTCTCCAGATTTTCACAAGAATCTCAAATTAAACAGCCAGAGGGATAACTCACTGTGTCTTGGTTGGTATAGGTCCCAGACGGACTAGTTAAAAGGGGGTTTATGGTATCTCTATTTGGCCATATCTCCTATATATATCTTGATTTTCTGTACAAGTGCTAGATCTATGTATTTATAATTTCCCTTCTTATCTTTCCATCATTGCTAGTATTTCATTTATACAATGATGGAAATATATAGATATATATTTTTATTTCAAATTAATGCATTGAAAAAAAAAAAAAAAAAAAAAAAAAAAAAAAAAAAAAAAAAAAAAAAAAAAAAAAAAAAAAAAAAAAAAAAAAAAAAAAAATAAATAAATAAATAAATAAATAAATAAATAAAATATATATATATATTGGATATTTTTAATAGTTATATAAATATTATTAAAAATTTTAATCTCTCTTTTACAGCTATCCAATTAAGATTATTTAAGAAACATATCACATGTACTGTTGGGACTCCTTATTTTTCTTACTGGAGGAACTTTTCTTATAATTTTCCATAGAATATAGAAAAACATTTAGAATGTTTGAAAACAAAATGATTGCTATATTTATTATTTTATTTTTGGACCTTTTTATGTTAAAGCTAAATGTGATAGTTTTTATGATGGGTGTGCTTAATACCGTTTCATAACAGATAATGTTTCTTATGCAAATAACTAAACGTGTCACACAAACTATTAACAAAAAGGGCGTTCAAAGCTGCTAAAGTTAAAGGATTCGATTTAATCCCCTTGAAAACCAAACAGATACAACAATAGCAAGATCTAAATTAAGTTTGAGTCCTGAATTGATCTTTTGGATACGGTTAGTAGACTCATTTCAGAAAGTGTTCACAGTAAAGACTTGGTGAGAACACCTTACCAAGCTAAGAGGTAGAGTTGGTTGTAAAAAAGATAAAAATAAATCTAAACTAAAAAGGCAAAATAAATCTAAATGTAAAAAGCAATCTAACTCTGTTAGGTGCAGTGAACACTGGAGAAACTGGTAACTGAAACAGGAAACTGAAGTTGCTTGCAACAGATAGATATGATTAATGCAGGCTGGTACACACAGCATTTCATGAAACGTTAACTTTAATTTGTTGCAAGCAGCTTCAGTTTCATGTTACTAGAAACCAGTTTCTCCAGTGTGCACGACTTAGAATCTAAATAAATATAATGAAATTCATTTCGGCTGTTAAAAAATCTGATTTTCCCTTTGTAATAATTTGCTGAACAGAAAAAAAAATAGATTGCTGCCAAACTTATAAGGTTTTGAAAAATAAATGGAGGAATCAGTAAGGCAGGAAAATAGTTGAAATACTCATTACGTTCTTATGGAAAAAATAAGTTTGTAAAAAAAAAATTTTTTTTTTTTTACAGATCTTTAGCTGGTATATTGCAAAAACGTGAACCTTCACTTAAAGAGAAGAACAATAAATTGTTATCAAGGAGTGGTATTTTATAAAGGATGTGCCATTTCAGGAGCACTGAATGTTCCTGTAAGGAACACAGTACTCCTTACAGGAAAAATATAAATCCTCTGTAAGATATCAACCAAGGACAACTTTATAAAAAAACATGCCATATGAATAATGCCCCAAAATACTTTTTGATTATTGTCCTGCAGACAAACGGAAAATATAGTGACCAAAGAAGAGAAGATAGGAAGACGTACCAGAAGAAATGGCTTCTAGGTAACTCCAAAATGATAATTGACAAGCTCGGAAGAAGTGATTTTAACTCATAAGGTATAAATATTAGTTGTAAATCCTTTTAAAAAATAACTGTGAGGAAGCGTGAACACCGGAGGATTAAGTGGATAGAGAATGTTACGGGAGGGTGTGTGTGTGTGTCAATAAGCGTCAAGAAAGAGGAACGCAGCAGCATATCGAAATTGAGGAAAAAGTTTCAGAGAATGACTGCCGGTTTTACAAAAGAAATCCTCGCAAAAGATATTATTACACGCTATTTTCGTGATCACACTTCCTGAGATATGTCAATTACCTTCCAATCATATTATAAGTCATTAATCACCTTTTCAGGCTCAATATTGAGGTGAATTTAAATAAAATAATATCACTGGCCTTATATTTTATAAGTGTTGAGAAAAAGAAAGATAGGAGCAGAGAGGGACAGAAGATAAAATATCCTTCATTGCAGCCAATAAAGCCCCTACCTTCCTTTCTTCTCTCTTTACCTTGCTCTATGGCGAATATCCAACTAACTCTTAATTTGATCAATACCTTCTTATTTATCATTTCTCTCAACATTAATATCAAACCTAAGTATTTAACTCCATAATGTACTCGATAACTAGGAACCCATCGTTCTATTTTTAAAAGATTAATTTGTAATAAGAAAGCGAAATAAAGAATAAATCAATTGAAATTTTTATATGAAAGATTACAATATAATTTTATAATAATGGCATAATGACAGTAGACTACGAATAATCTGTTAATAAACTCGATAAATTGAAAAAAAAATATCAGTGTATGTTGGCCACCATAGTTATTTGAAATTTATAACATCTTTCTACTCAAAACTTATTGTTTCTTATTATTACCGGATAATATGATTGTCGTTAAAAGCGAAGACGTTTTTGAGACTTTAAAACAATATACTTAATAAGTAATTTTTTTCAGTTAATTAAAATTGACAACTTTACAAAAAATAATTAGTAAATGGGAAGGACAGGGATCATAATAATTAAACTATCCGGCAGAAGAACTTCAACAAAAGTTTTGTATCAGATGTGTACGAGGCTATTATTTTTTCATTCTACTCGGAAAGTTCTAAAGAATCAAATGGAAAGGACCCCCAAGAGCCCGGGCCTCGGGTATTTCGCCCCCCCCCTTTCACCCCTGTTAACGGCACTGGTTATGTAGATGACTCTGATGTTGCCTAAAGAATACTTAGAACTAAATTTAAATTCTAAGAAGCCGAAAACGACGAGTTGTTTCTACTTGTTATAGTCCTGTATGTTGATTCCATAGAACATGTATATTTTAAATTGAAGTCCTTGGTAAAGGATCTATTCAACAGAGAGTAGTGGGATATCGTTAACGGATACTGAAGAAGGCATACAGCAAAAGGAAAATGTGATTTGTTAAGATTTCCTCCGAACTATGGTGAACGCTCTTTATCATGCATCAAACAACATAATGATCTCAATATACCATACATCTTTCACACCTTAAATTTTTTCAAATTCCATCGCAAACTTTATTTTCACTCTAACCCTCTGGCTCAATCATTATTTAGTTCCAAACATCCCAATAACCCCCCCCCCCCCCCCCCTCTCCCCCCCCCATTGCCGATTAAAACGGCAGGGTCCCCGAGACTTTTTGTGAAAATTGTTATATGTTGGAGTTCGGGTAATGGCCATTTTCTGTACTCATACTCTGAGTGACAACTAAAAAGCGCACTCACTCAGTCTCCATTGGGTTTTTTTTTTACACTAGTGACGCAGCTAAGGTCTGGTTGGGACATTCCTTGGATGAGTGTAGAATAAATAAAGTATGATGGTATTTTTAACTTTTAATTTAATTTTGCTTTATTTTTATTAATAATATTATCTATATTAATAAATAATAAAATTATTTTATTTTATATAAATGTAAGGTTGAGCAACCTTCAATCATCTGTTAATTATTTATCATCTGTTTATTATTTATCATCTGTGTTTATTACTTTATCTTAACCTTCATTAACCTATTTTAATTGTTGTTTGCTGTAACTTACTGTTGTATTTACGTGTAATTTAATTCTTTACTTTCATTGAATAAATCACGTTTTAACGATCTTAGAAATTAAATTACAAGATCTCAATAAGTAAGAAAATGGCTCAACTATTTGTTCAAATTGTAAAAAGAAGTGACCAAGACTTTGTGATTCAGTGCATTTCCATCGACAAGAAAAATTGGTACTTATTACCTGAAGAATCTAAAGACTTCCACTCCTTTCTATCAGGTAAGAAACCTATAATAAATGCTATGAATGCTATCAAAAACATTAATGGTTACAGAACCGTAACTGTTAAGATGGACGATGATATTCAAAGAGAATATTTTGATGAATCTTCTAATATTTGTTTTCGTGAGTTACCATTAGAGGAATGGGTTTCAAAAACAGTTCCTTCTAGACCTGTAGAGAATCAGACAGGATCAGAAGATCGTATCAAACAATTAGAAACACAATTAAACGTAATTCAGAACAAAATGCAATTAAACTAAATCATATTGAAAATTTTTTTATTTTAGAACGATTTGATAAAAAACAATCAGAACCTATAGAATGGCTACGTAGGTTAGAAGAAGAATGTGTTCGATTTAAGATAAAATCCGATAATTTAAGAATTCAAGCGTTAAGTTTTTAGCTTATCGATGGTCCGGCTAAAGATTGGTACGAGATTAATTTAAAGAAGATCGGTTTGAACGATTCATGGGACATATGGAAGGACTCTTTTCTTAATATTTTTGTTGATAAAGGCTGATCTCTTGTTAAAAAAGCTCTTGGCTACAAATATTTAGGCGGATCCCTTGTCGACTACGCCCTGACGAAAGAAAAACTATGTCTATGGAATACTCCATCTTCTTTAGAAGAAGACCGCAAGATAGCCTTCCAAAATTCAACAAAGAGCTTCAACATCAATAAGAAACGGGTTGATAAGAATAGACAAGAGCATGATTTCAACGTTGGTGACTTGGTATAAATGGTAAATGGACATAAGTTGAATCGAAACAAGTTTGATCCAGTTCGAATCGGACCATTCCCAGATGTCAGACAGATTTCCTCGTCTTTCTAAGAAGTAGCTAGCGGTAAGAGGAAGAAGATCTCCAACTTGTTCCACTCCAGCAAGCTCCTTCCTTACTTTCCGCCGCCTCAAGAAGCGACCTCTAGGGGGGAGGTGTAAGGTTGAGCAACCTTCAATCATCTGTTAATTATTTATCATCTGTGTTTATTACTTTATCTTAACCTTCATTAACCTATTTTAATTGTTGTTTGCTGTAACTTACTGTTGTAATTTAATTCTTTACTTTCATTGAATAAATCACGATTTTAACGAACTTAGATAAATGTTTTCTTTACATATTTCACTTATATGTATGTTGCATATTTTATATTATATTTATGTATATCATAGTTCTTTTCTGTTCTCTTTTTTCTTTCTTTCTTCTTTTTCATTTTTACATAATGTTTAAAAATTATAATTTTTTTATTTTTATTGTACATAATGTGTGAACGTAATAATAAAGTCTTCTATATGACTAATTGCCCACATTTGTTGCAGATTGTAATAATTAATCAATAAAAGTAAAAACAAAAATATAAGATTTATAAATTTTATTGTGTTCAATAGCCTAATAAACCTTTTATTTAACGGTTTTCTTTGATGGAAACAAAGAGCATAAGTACCAGAAAAGAGTTATAAATGCCCCAATGACGAACAAGAGTGCTATGTCCGGGGTATTTCGAGTCCGGATCAGCATTAATCCAAATAAAGGGATGCCAGTCAGGACTTAATTTCCTAACAAATGATAAATAAGTATTTTTAAATAATTAATTAATTAAATTTATATAATGTCTTCTCCACAAGGTGATCGTGGGGTCGATAATTATATGTGTTAATTATAAATAAGAGTAAACGAAATATATTAATTAGATGAGTGAAATGCAAATAAATGGTAAATAAATTTGACAGTCAAATCAAAAACAACGTATAATCAATTAAAGGTTGACACATAAAATTGCAGACAGGAATAAGAATCATTCTTAAGTTTAAAACTTGTACGGTAAGAAATAAACTTAACCAAGACTTATCTTAATACGAGGGCGATGCTATGTTGTGGGTGGAAGTGGCTACATGGCGAGAATCCCCAGGCTGGCCGAAAGGCCAGGCAACAGACCACCAGGAACAGGTCAGGAGGAACCAAGACAGGACTAAAAATACTGATTCTGAAAATATTTTTCCGGCCCTTTTTGATAAATAAGCTCCACCCTCTGTACTTGGACACGCCCACCGACTTCCCAGTTTTTGAATTTTAAGTAATAACTTAGAATATCATGTTTACCCTGAATATTACAAGGTAAGGGGCATGCAGGTAGAGAAACTTTCCTTTGTTGTATGACACAGCTGTGTCTCCTGCCAAGGGCTGTAAACGGGTTAGCTTATTGCGTATCATGGGAATATTATGTTTGTAAAATTCAAACCTATAGGTTTGATACATAGCAAGAGACTATTTATTATAAGTTTTTTGTACAAAACCACTTATATCAAAACGAGTTAAAATGGTACTTAAATTCAACAGACGTGAGAATCATGCAATCCAGTATTTTTAAAACAATTGCGTTGCCAGCCCTAACACCTGCCCGCAAGTGATGTAAGGACTCTAATCCTTTAAATGTTTTATCGCCCTTAAAGCCAGACAGAAGAAGTGGAAGAGCGTGGGCTGCGGTGGATTTAGGAGGCTCAGCTCACACTGTCGGTTCATCCTTGATAATCCTCTGTTTGTGACAAGTGAGGAAGCTCCTAATGGACCTTGGCTATCGATTCCTCTTCCCTCTCATCTCGCCCCTTCGCATCTACGTCTTTACTTGGAACCTGTCTTTCTCAAGAATCCCGTTGACGGATAGGTAATTTTTTTAAAATTTTTATCCCTCATAAATACAATGGTTAAAACATTCAGAGTTTAAATATTTATCTCATAGTTTAGTATCAAAATAAAGACAAAGCACATATATATATTGATATATATATATATATATATATATATATATATATATATATATATATATATATATATAATTTGTGAAGCTTTATTTTGTGAGTGGAATCTTTTGTAACGAAAGAAGAAGCTGCTGATTGATCAGATTTTGAACCGTCTGTGTAGATTATAAATGATTCTGGCATGCTATTTATAATTTACACCGCCGAACTTAACGCAATAGCAGCAGCTCTCCACTTTTGCATGACCCTTACTCACAATATTATAGTGATAGTCACTGATTCGCTGAGTTCTCTGAAGGGCCTAGACTGCATGTATCCGAAACATCCCAAAATCCCGGTTATACACTCCTACTTTATCTACACTGGAAGGTTTAGGCAAAACAGTAAAGTTTATATGGATCCCCAGCCACGTGGGTATTGTGGGCAACGAGCTGGCCGATCTAGCTGCAAAGGAGGCTCTCGAACTACCGGGGCGAGGCAAGATCGCACTAACTCCATCTGATCTACGAAAAGCCCTAGAGAAAGAAATCGATGATGGATGGCAGTCTATGTGGGACGAAAGCCCTCCGAATAAACTGAAAATGATTAAAAAAATGTAAAACCCTGGAATACATCCAGTCGCCAAAGCCGTAGAGAGGAAGTCGTACTGACGAGACTCAGGATAGGCCACACCAGATTAACACACTCCTATCTTTTCACAAGGGGGGCTCCGCCCAGGTGCAAATACTGTAGTGGTATACTAACGGTGAAACACATTTTTCAGGAATGTCCTTTTTTTACATCGCGCCTAAGTAGCTTAGGACTGAACACGGACCTTCCAACAATCTTGGGAGACAACAGTGAAAAAATAAAATTGGTGTTCAAGTTTCTGAAATTAAATGGCTTGTTAACGGAGGTTTGACACAGAAGATAAATAGGCAATAAAATATAATTCGATATAAAAGATATCAATAAAATAAGATAAGTAATGCAATACAGGTGTGGATAATGAAATAAGAAAGAAAATATGGCGTTAATAACCGATGCTGTTGTACGCCATGAAAACCAAACAAACAACACATATATATATATATATATATATATATATATATATATATATATATATATATATATACATGTTATTTTATGTTATTAAAACATAAATGTAAAAAATAAGTGCTTCGCTCAACCTTTTATGTCGGAAGAGGCATGATAGTGACGAAGGGAAAATGAAAACAGTATTTTTATATATATATATATATATATATATATATATATATAAATATTTCATTTTCCCTTCGTCACTAGCATGCCTCTTCCGACATAAAAGGTTGAGCGAAGCACTTATTTTTTACATTTATGTTTTAATAACATAAAATGTTCACTGATGTAACAAAGGATTACAAAAAAATATATGCGTATTTATTTTATGAAAACTACAATTTTATTGGAAAAAACTCAATATTCTCCTTCTAAGATTAGGCCTTGACACAGTCTCGCGAAACTTCTGCCGATCACTTTAATCAGAAATATAAATTTTCAAAAGTTTCTGGAGTACAAATGAACGCCGTGCGAGTGATTAAGGGTTAATAAGGTTTGTAAGCAGAATAATCTTATGAAATGGAGCTTATAACAAGTTCAGTCAACCTTTCAAGATAAAAATACCAATGGAAGATAGCATTTTATACGCTAAAATTCATTATTTAAACTAAAGTCCATTACGAAATGGTATTTGACTTTAGAAATTGACAAATTGTACCAATGTCTCCCCTTCCCCCCACCCTTCAACTTGTTTAATATTAATTGCCTAAGCTTCTAATAAATTCAGAAGGCAAACGGAATTGAGCGTTTAAATTCCATTAAACCGCCTTCATATACATGAATTTCTTTTTCCTTTGTTCGAATATTCATTAAAGATATAGTTCTTAATTATGAGCTAAGATTTAAATTTGCGCTATCTGCCTCCAATATGAATGATATGTGGAATCTGCCAATCAACTGGTTATTACAACTCCTTCAAAGTTATATTTTTTATTAAAAAAATCTTATAATTATTTTTTTATTAGAATTTACGACAGTGCAGTGGCCTTCTATAACTTAAGTTTCCAATGGCCTTCCTCTATATTCTTCTGCCTATGGTCAATTTTTCTTTTAGGCTCCATCTCATCATGTACTCTTCTATTTCCTTCTTCCATGTTTTCTTTGACCTACCTCGTTTTTTCTTCTTTTTATTCTTTTCACATATATTTTCCTTGGCAATCTTTCATAGGAGATTCTTTGTAAATATCCGTTCCAGCTTTTAACTCGATTTCTTACAGGATATTTCTTCCTACCTTCATCTTTTATCTAATTTTTACATTTTTTACTTTTTTCCTCATTGAAATTCCCGAGAATCAGAGCCAAGAGTCCATTTCAGTGGCAAGAAGCTACTTCCAGATATTAGCCTTTATTTTTTTTTTCTTTCTATTATTATTATTTTATCATTTTATAATGAGTACTTTTTAATTTGATTCAACATTTTTTTTTCCCGCTTCATTTCTTTAATAATGAAAATTATTCACTTTCAATAATTGAACCTGTTGAATTTTTTACTCCTTACTTTTACACTTACCTAATAAATTATTTATATATTCTTATAAAGAATTCAAATATATTCTTTCGATAGTATTTTCCTTTTGAACGGTGAAAATTTTTTTTCTTCTCCCTCTCTCTCTCTCACGTGCCTGATTGTGCTCATGTTCTGCAAACGTGCCAACTTAAAATTTTATCAGTACTTATGATACTTCAATTTCTGTTGTAGATTTAAAAATATTATCTGTTCAGAAATGTCATCGATACAATAAGTCGAGTTTACTATGTAGCAATTCGAGTCCGAATGTTACAACTGTTATATTTATTGTGATTTTCACTTGAAAGTGCTATGTCGGGAACAGGTCACTCTACATTGATTTAAATGATCTTCGGCTGATAAACCGAATTTTATTTTGATTCAGGCGAAAATCATTTCCTTGCAAATCCGTTGCCGATCAAACAGTTCTTTCCAAGAACTGAATCCAAAATTTTTCATAAGTATGTTAATTTTTAACTTCAAATAAATTAATTACTTAATATAGTTTTCGTAATAGAACCACAGATTGAAACTTTACCTTACCAACCTAGAATAGGTTGGTGACCAGTAGAGTAACCTTTCCTTCCTGCCCTAGTTAAAGTACATAAGGACGCTAAGCCCCAACAGATAACAAGGACTTTAAGCGGGTACATACCTCCAGGTATAAATGACTGGTCAACGGGTCACTGGAATAAGATAATTGACAAATTTAATAAATACCCTAAAAAATAGCGTAATTAATGGCACCGGCGTATTAGGGATTGCTGAACGACTCTTACAACGATAAAGTCCCTCTCATTACAATGGTTAATGATATTACTGGAAAAGAAAGTTGGGCACGTGATTAGATGTCTCTTAACGCTGGAAAAATATATTGAAGTATTGGAGCCCACCTCAGCGTTATCGATGTCAGCAATTTGGAAACAGCCGGAACTATTCCTGCAGGACAATACGATCTGCCAAGAGCAGTGGTTCTTCTCGAGTTGCTGAACACCCCAGAGGAACTATTTCCCCAAGGGCACTAATTGTGAGTTGGATCAGGTTACCACAAATCACTAGTGTCCACACTACTTGAAACTACTAGATTGTGAAACTAATAGGGCCTGAAACTACAAGGGTGTGAGTTCATTTTTGTATAGGTTCTCTTCGGCAACTCTAAACAGTAAAAATACCAAAATAGAGAAATTGAATGAAAATTTCTTTCTCATTAAAAAAAAAAAAATATTTATTTTTAATAATTTTTAATTATTATTTAAATTGGTTAGGATGGCCCTAAATTGCTAAATCTAAAGGCTACTACATAACATTAATATTACAGTTTAAAGTAAGAGCAGTTTTAAGTTACTTTTTTGTTTAACGGTATTTAACTATTCATTCCCTTCGTCGATTCAAAAGGGGTTAATATAACATAATATAATATATAACATGATATAACAGCTAAGATAAGAAAGATTCTTTTAATTTTATATTTGAGTTATAAAAGGTATTCTCAGGATCCGTCTATAAAGCAACAATTCAATGGCCTCCAGTTTCTTCTCTATTTTTTTATTTAAGGTTCTCTATGTCTCTACACCATATAGGAGGACAGAATATACATAGCAGTGCAAGAGTCTGATTTTTGTTCTTAGAGTCAGATTATGGCTTTTGAAGACGGCATTCATTTTCTGAAAAACACTTCTTGCTTTTCCGATACGAATCCTGATTTCCTGAGAGTTATCCCAATTTTCATTTATTATGATTCCAACCTATGTATATTGTTTTACCCTTTCTATAGATCTTTGGTTTATGAGTAAGTTTACTCCTGTTATATTATCCTTGCTTACGACCATGAGTATTGTCTTTGTGGTGTTTATTTCAAGCCCGTACTTACTGCTGACTCTTACAATGCTATTCATTAATAATTGTAACGCTTGAATAGTGTCAGCAAATACAATAGTATCATCCGCATATCGAATGTTGTTTAATTTTATTCCATCTATCAAAATTCCTTCTTTAACTTCTTCTAGGGCTTCTCTAAATATGAATTCTGAATATATATTAAATAGAAAGGGTGACAATATACATCCCTGCCTTACTTCCCAGAGACTTTTGACTGCATCGGTGTGTTCACCATCAATGCGCAAAACCGCTGTTTGATTCCAATATAGGTTCTTGATGATTCGCAGATCTCTTTCCTCCATTCCAAATTTTTTCAAAATCTCCATCAATTTTAAAATATCAACAATGACCTTAGTGTACGATATTTTGCCGATTTAGCTTGAACTCAAACCTATTAATTTCATAATGAATTATCTAATCGATAGCTTCTCATGATTTTCCTGCACTCGAGTCCAATAATTCTCCCTCGCAAAGAACTTACGTCGAAGTAAATTTAATATGGATAAATGTATTTAGTTTCTTTAAAATTCGTTGTCATGTTATTAGATACATTAGTTCTTTATATTTTTTTAATTTGTTTGATTTCGATAAATAGATTAAAAATATATAATTATTATTCTGATGATAATTTGTAATATTACCACTATCATTGGTTATATAAAATTTAAGAATTATATATATAGCGTAATCATTATTTCTATGAAGTTGGCATAGTATAAATTAGTAATCAATTAAATATTATTTTTTTTAATGAGTTCCTTATCACCTTCGTATGTAAAAAACATATGTTATATATTGAAAAAACTCAACAATGGATTCCATTCAGCTACTAGCATCTCCCATGTTTTTTGTTTTCAGATTTAGCACCCTCAGTTTTTCTCTATTGGCTAACAAATCATAGAGAAATCCACAATTATTTACTTTTTTTATAGATGGTATGAATTTAATAAGCATTTTTTAAATTTATTTGTAAATAATGAAAGGATGTATACATTATCGCTTATCTAAAGTCAGTGTGGCATTTCGAAGTATTTGGTAAACTATTTTATACGTAATAAACATATATATTCATGTTGTCTGAGATAATCCTGATATTTGTGAAATCATAAAAAAAGCTTATACAAAAACAAGTGATGAAATGAAACTCATAAATTAGTTATAATTACGAAATTCATTAGGTATGAATACCTATTACAGGATTCTTTGTAAATGTGTAAATATGTTTTCAACCTAGATGTATAGCAAAACAGAAAAATCTTCCTTTCATATACAAACTCCACGAACAGATGAGTGTTGGTTTTAGTTGTGTTCTCATTTATCTGTTTTCTTTTTTAAAGCTTCTAAGTTCTTTCATATGGTGTGGTAAATATTTCAAAGAAAATATAGCTCCGCTGACCGTTTCAGCGAAAATTGATGTAATGCACCAAAGTGAGTTTGCCACTCCCCGGCGTGGCCTGAACCTGATTCGGAGATGGAAGATGAAAGGATGCCGGGCCTCTGATGGTGGCTTACTTTGATGAATTAAACCTCACAGTGTCTGCCAACTTTTTCCTACCCCCCGCACGAAAAATGTTATAGAAGGTACTTCGTTGTGTATATTAAATATGTACAGGTGTATAGTGAATATCCATCTATTCTAAATATGTATTCTAAATGTGAAAAGGTGAAACAATAATTAACATCAATTTTTTAATTTCAAAAACGATGATTTAAAAACAGCTTATGAAAAAAACACCAGGACAAATGGGGTGTAAATATGGGTCCTCTTCGAAAAAGTTACCAAAAATAGTTTAAAAATAGGATAAAACAATACAAAATGGTAGACTAGAAATGGTAGATTTTTTTATTAGAGGAAAAAAAGGGATTTATAGAAATCGCAAACGTAACAGGCACGGGGATTTTAGTCCCGGCACAATCTAAGTGTACCCACATTTGGCACATAACACGTTTCATCCATACCTCTACAGAGAACTTGCAATCAGAAAAGTGGCAAATTGCATCGCTTGAGTTTGGTTTATCCCCACCGCTGAAACCTATTGGCATCATCATCGCTGTCCACAAGTGGGGCAGGAGATTTGTCGAACAGAGATTTTGCACTTTCTGTTTCTGTTTCTGGAGTAATAGAGCCCATATATACACCAAGGGTGCCCATATTTACAGCAATCCCATCTAACAAGGATGGGCACTTTCAAATGTAACCTTTAATGCGTGCGTGAATAAAGGTGTGCTTCTAATAGTAGCTTAAGATCTCCGCTTTCTGTATATCATTGCTAAATTATTTTAACTAGACATAAGAGAAAAAAAAATTCAAGTACTTCTAAGTTTGCTGTCCAAAATAATCACACCAATTTTCACAATAACGCTGCATCTACATTAGCTGAAAGAGTGGTTCCAACTCCTCTCTGCTATCTTATATTAGCAAATGGTTCTATAGACAGCCCTCGCACAGTGGGACGAGCCAACGTAATTTATTTATTTTTGAAAACAAAAATTATATTTATGGCTTGAATCATTGATAAAATGTTTGCTATGGTCATTGCCGATAAACAACAGTATGTTAAACATAATTTTATTACGCACTAACAGTACAAAAGATCGATAAACTAGGTTTGTTAGAAAGGTTCTCGCAAATTTCCCGTTTTGTTAAATCGCATTAGTAATTGTGTACACGTCCGATGTAAATTTTTTGTTTTTCACAGCTTTAAGCATGATATCACAATTGGCTATAAAACATTTTTCTGTGAAAATAATGATTACAAAAAATAAAAATAATTTATTTATTTAAATTTTCAAATTTCAACAAAAAAATTGATTTTAGAAAAATTTAGAAAAAAGTCGAAACCCATTTTAATTCAAAATATCAATACCGATAAGTAACTTAGGATCGAAATGGTCTGCGACCACTTGCGACCTTGGAGAATATTTGGAATTAAAGATTTTTTTGCGTATTTATAGGATTTGCAGAACTCCTTCCCCTCACTTTATAATCCTTGTTTTACCCCTTTTGTTTAGCATGTTTCTATGTTTTTAGTGTTTTCACTTCAGCAGTAATCCCATTGGGTTATTTCACCTACATATTTGTCAGCTAGGATACTAATGGGGATCATTGTGGCTAAAAAAAAGCGGCTTTTGGTAACTTTGGTAATTTTGAATGCCATTAGCCTCTGGACCCCTTCCAGCTTTGCCTTGTTTTACTTAATCTGAATTCCTGGATGCCATATTTCCATGCCTTATGTAATAATAGGCAACATTGCGCCTTTATACAGAACCTTCAGGGCCTCCGTTCTCAACCCCCATGTCGCACAATGGGACGTGCCTATGCAACTTGTTGAACATTGGTAGAAAACAAAATTTTATTTTTGTAGCTTTAATCACTTATTACATTTTTTCTGTGGTCATTGTCGATAAAGAACAGTACGTTAAACATAATTTTATTACGTTCAAACAAGACATCAACATCGATATACTACGTTTGTTTGAAAGGTTCTCGCAAATTTCTCGTTTTGTTAAGTTGCATCAGATATTGTTAACACATCCGATGTAAATTTTTTGCTGTTCACAGTTTTTAGCATGATAAAACAATTGGCAATAAAACGTTTTCATGTAAAAATAATAATTAAAAAAAATAAATGTATTTAAATTTGAAAATTTCAACAAAAAATTGATTATTGAAAAATGTTTATATTTGTTTAGGTCGAAACCCATTTTAATTTAAAATATCGATTATAAAAAGTAACTCAAGATCGAAATGGTCTGCGACCACTTGTGACCTTGGAAAATATTTGAATTTACTTTGATAATTCAACTTGTACAAAAAAGTGGTTCAAATTGCTACAACAAATGGACTTCACAAATGTTATCTACAGGTATTCACCAATAAAATGCCTAAAATTGATATCGGAATAGGTCTGAATGCTGACACTGACACGACGAATTTGAACGAATGGATCCAAAGATAAAATTTCGATAACCACAGTGTAGGACTCTGTGGGCTATAATTGATTACTTCTAAACTATCTTCTATTACTAACTTCTATACTAAATAACTAAATAGTTCCGTTTTCGGTTGGAGACAATATTTAAAATAATAATTACCTATCAGGTTTCTGACAGACCGCAAATTGTTTATTTTTTTAGTAAATCCGATCGAAGAAAAAGTCATAAAATAAAACACATATAACTCACATAACGGTACACTGATTGATTTGCAGATTTTTAAAATCGATAGAGCACATCAAAAATCACAGAAAATAATATCCCTTGAATCAAAACACGAAAAAAACTAAAATTAGATTTTTTTAGACCAACTATTGGTTAACAAAGCAAAGTCCTGAAATGATGGGAAAAAACTTACTTTAGATTCGAATTCTACACCTTTGAAAACATACCCATATGAAATTTGAAGTCGAAGCAATAATTTTTAGAGGCTCAAAATGCGATGTCCAGAAAAAACATAGTTTTGTCCCACTGTGCCTCGCCGCCACAGTTCAGTTGTTCCCTTAGCCACTAGGGAGAATGCCCATATATACACCTGTGCCCATTCTTACACCTTTTCCTTTATTAAATTTATTAAAAAAACTATTTCTATTAAAATATTCCAATAGATTATAAAATTAGGTTAAGGTAAATTATAAATATGAAATTAATAACACATTGAACCCTATAATTCATTTTTTGATTAATCGTGGGATTAAGTAGATGTGTGTTACAAGGTGAATTAATCTATATCAATATGAAAAGTTATTGAACGAAATGAAATAAAAAATTAAAGTATGACATGTAATTATGAGGTAAATTAACTATTTTAATACAATTATAATATAATGATACAAATGAGTAAAAGATTAATAATAATTTTTGATCAGTTGAGCCTGAAGATAGGAAAAAAAAATTCTAAAATCTAATTGTGCTTCATTTATAAATTTAGAAAAGTAAATGGTTATTTGCATAACCTATACACAAATGTTACAATTATATTTTTAAGTTTTTTTTTTATATTTTACTATTTGCTGCTAGGACGCCATTTTCTCCCTTAGTACTGATTTGGACTGAAAGAACCAACAATAATAAAAAAACTTTCCTCAATCAAGAAAATAAAGTAATGGATAAAATGAAAAATAATAAAATAGTAAAAATAACTAAATTACATAAAGTATTGTAGAAATAAAAATAAATATGTAAGTATTTGATCTCTCTCTCTCTCTCAAAAAAAAAAAAAGAAATGAGGAAAGGAGGGGTATTACTATAAGGGGATAAGATGGAACTGAATATAGATATGGAAAATATCGGGAGATGACTTGTGGTAAAGGAGAAAGCAATAAGACATTTGTAGGAAGATGGAGGAGGGGTTAGAGGAAGTTGTAAAGAAGATGATAGGGAAAACCTAAAAGAATAAAATAAGTACGAAATACAGTAAACATTTGACAAAGGAAATAAATACAAAAATAGGTTTCCAGCCTTCATCGGTAAGAATAATTGATTCATAGAGGATATGTCTCTTATAGTGTACGATCAATAACATGGTTATAAAACTTGAATAGGACGCACGTATTGCAGAAATAAGAGGAATACTTAACGAATATAGAGCATTAAATAGAATTATAACTGCAATTAAGACTTGGATCGAATCTATAACTGGGCAGTGACGAACACGTTGAATTTAAATACTGAAAAGACCAAGGCGCTGGTAATAGGTTCGAGTTACCTCCTGAAAACCATACCTCCTATTCCCACCATTTCCCTAGCAGTGATCCTATCAAATTCTACCCTCAGTCATTTTCAAATCTCGGAGTCATTTGCAACCAAACCCTATCCTGGAAAAACCACGTATCCGAAATTTCCCGTCGCACCATCCCAATCCTAAAACGTCTCAATTACGTTCGTCATCTTCTTCCTTTCGAAACCCACAAATTACTAGTAACTTCCCTTATCTTCTCCCACTTCGACTACTGTTGTGCTGTGTATGGGGGTGTTTCTGGTGATCTCGAGGCCAGACTCAAAAGACTGTTTAACTGCTGCATTCGTTTTATCTTCGGGATCCCCATGAACGCCCATGTTTCACAATTTTACGCGGAGTTAAAGTGGCTCTTTCCTTCCTACCGTCGCCAGTATTTTCTGGCATCCTTTCTCTACCAAACAGTGAAATTCCAACGTCCACTTTACATTTCTCAACTCCTTCAGCTCAAATCCTCCGTTCTTACCCGCCAAACCCGTTCCCGCCCATCAGATTTGTACAGTCCTGCTCATTGCTCCGCTGCTTTCGACAGATCATTCCTAATCCGATCCTCGTCTTTATGGAACTCCATCCCTTACACCTTTCGCCATTCAAACACCCTTTCCTCTTTCAAATATCACTTATTTAACTACCTACTGTCCATCCAGATCTATGAAAACTGTCATTAGCTACTCAATAGTTATGTAAAACATAAAAGCTTATGTACACGAAATTTTATTGTTTTTACACAATTGATTCACAAAATGAATTAAAGTATTTCTGTTTGCTTTTGTCAATATTTTTAAGCTTAATTTTTATTTGTTATAATTATTAATTACCATTTTATTATATTTAATAATATTTCATAACCATCTTTAGGCTCTGTAGGCCCCCTGATTGTACATTATTTTTTATTCTTAAGGGACTTAAGGTCCCAGAATAAATAAAGAACTTTTTTCTTTCTTTCAATTAAGAGTTAAAAATAGGATAGAGTCAGGAGCAATAGTATAAAACCCCTAAAAATGAATGTATTTATTGAAACTTACTATACCTAATTATTTTAAAATATTTAATTAAATGTACATATAATCTTGGAAAAGATTATTCGATTATTTTATTACCAGAATCTGAGCACGCCATTGAAGTTGTACTTTTAGGAAGGAAAGAAAACGGCGAGGTTTTAAAGATTTGTTAAATAGTTTTTTTATTATTTTTTTACTTAACTTTTGCAAAATTCTTTGAACATCACTATAGATGTGTACAGTGTTTTAAAGGGTATTTATTTTGTAAAAGTAAAAAAATTAACGGGGCTACAGAGAATTCTCAAAGTTAGCAGTCTCGTAAATGTAACTTATCATCATTTCATTTGGTCTTTTTGAAAAAAAAGTTTCTCTCTTTGAGGGCTCAAATTGGAGTATGGGTTTCTGAGAAAAACATAATTGTTCAAAGAAAGAATTCACTGTATATATATATCGTATATTATCTCGATTAAATACGTAGCCATTATCGCACAGAGACAAGCAGAATATTGAGGCAAGATTAATTTTAAAACACAGTACCAAAAAGAACAGAAAAATCAATCGAAATGATGAAGGATTGTAGTTACTTTTATTGACAATCTTAAAATTAGAAATACTCTTGTTATTTATTGTTATGTTATTCGTGAAATATGTTGTTAACAGTATACCTTGTATTATTGCCAAATTTAACTTCTTAAATTTATTCTCTTTACAATAATTTTTCGTATATGATTTTGCTATTTTTTTAATTTTTAGTTCTAGTTATCCATTATATTGTAAAATACATTTCTTTTTTAACTTTTAAATTGAAAACTTGGCTCCTAAATAATGAACAAATTATTCTTTGCTATGATTTCATTCAAGCATTCATCAGCACCAGATGAAACAAATAATTCCAAAATTGTGCCCTACTATTTATATATATATGTATATATACTCTTATCCAAATCATATAACTTTCACATAACTACATCAGTTATATACATTATTTATTTTTAAAGTATATATTGTTTATATGTATATTTTTTTATTGCATTTTTGTATTGAAATAAGAGAGGTAGTGGGACTCATAGTAAGAAGATTAGCATGTAAAACCATAAGGTTAAGGGTTCAGTCAATTAAAAAAAGAAGAAAGCTGTAAGAACTATAGCAGAGCTGGAAACCTTTTGTAGTAGGAAAAGTATGCAAGCTATACGCGAAGATAATTTAAAAAAAACAAATCGTAGAAAATTTAACTTTAGGGACTGAACTGACAACAATTACAGATATGAAAAAATAAATTCAGAATGTGTAAGGGCGTGAAGAATTAGAATTTTATTTAGTCAGTCCACCAAGAAATAAATATTAAGCAGCCCAGCTGGGAACACATGACCTTATGTACCAGACCCTCGCCCTAAAGTGCTCGGACATCTTAGTTCTTATATTCAGCACAATTTCAATATATGTATTTTAGATCTATAGGTAAACAAGAGTTTTAAATATGAATTGGTCTTCTTTAAAATTCTTTAAAAAAAAAAAAATATTAGGGGCATAAAAAAAGAAACAAAATTTCGGATCCTAGTTTTAAGCGAGGCCTGGTGCAGAACGTCCTCCTCTCTCGCTGCTTCTCTAGATAAAGTAGAATGTATTAGATGATTGGAAGAACTGATGAAACTGATGAGTTTGTAGTAAATGTTTTTGTTGAAAATAGATATTGTTTATTTATTTTTAAGTTTCCAATATGGGGATTAGATATTTGCATACGTGCATTTACTTTTCTTCCTTGAGCTAAAGTGAAAAATTTTCCCCCTCTCATCTCCTCACCTGCAACCGGCTCTCTGCTCACTTGTATGCAACCTAGTGGAAGAAAGGTGAGAAACTTGTTATAGTTTCTTTTTAGATATAATATTTCGGTATGATCATTTCAAAGAAAATGGCTTTATGGTTATTATTAGTGAGTCTATATAGAAATAATATATAAATAAAAACTAAAAGATAAGTGTAAATGAAAGATGAGTGGTAGGGAGTCAATTAGACAGAGCTAGAAAGGGAGGGATAGAGCCCTGGCCTCGGGTTACAATTTGCCCTTCCTCTCTAATCAGCTCCAGCCTCCCCCAAATTGAAGACCACTCGCCCCGTGTGATAGCTTTTAACTCAACCTTTTCCTCACCAGTCGCACATCTGTTCAGCCCTTCCAGTAATTAGTAGCAGTTTCTTCTCTCCTTGTTGTGGCGATCTTGAGGTGCATGTGTTCTTGCGTCTTCTGTCCCTAACTCAACCTCCTCCTTTCCTTCCAAAACAGAAGTTTCGTAACCGGCAATAATAAACACATTATTATATTAGATGATCTGAAGTACAGTAAAAATATTTTTTCTGTTTCAAGTATTCTCTTGTGAGTTCAAACCTCCTGAACTAAATTATCTTTTAAGAATGTTGCGTTTATCTCACTCGATAAAATTGAAAACACTAAATAGTCAAAGAACGATGTTTTCTCGGAATTGTAAGGCATACAACTAATAAACATATTTAGTGTGAAATGACAAATAAACGAAAATCTGGTGACATTAATACTTTTCTCTCAGATACTCCTGATAAAATTTATCTAAGGGACTTTTATGTATGTGCATGGTGTGTTCCCTTCATCTTTTTGTGGTAACATTTCAAACCACCCATCACACCCAGTTTACAGATAGATTAATTAATTGATTGTTGATTCCTCTAAAAATCAATTATCCTTCTCGCAAAATCCAGTACCTTTCCTTTCATGCCATGATTTCTTTCAAATCTCTTATGGCATATCTATTCCTATCCTTACTCCTTAGGAAATTTCTTGGAAATCACTTAATCCCAAATAGAACAGATCCTCTACTTTACTCACGATCCCACTCCATTGAAACTATCGATTCTTCCCTTTCCATTGACAAAATCGTGGAATGCCACACATCAAATCTTTATACTGTCTTTAATCTTCTTACCGCACTCAAGATCTCGATTCTCCGACGACTACTTGCTCCATGGATTGACCCTGACATTAAGAACCTGATACAGCGAAGAGATGCTGCCTGAAGACGTTTTAGGTGTACTGGAAATTCAGAAGATAACTTATCGTTTAAGCTTTTTCGAAACCTCACCTAGTTCCCTTAACCCCACAGTGCCCCGTTAATGGACAAAAATAAAAAATGGAATTATTTTTTATCGAGCTGTTTATCTTTCGGTATTCTTAAATAAACCTCAGAGGACTGTGTAGTATGATTATCTCATTGTTTACATTTTTGTTTAAGTCAACGCAATCGAAACAAATAGGAGTATTTACGTTTTGCGATTTATATCGTATTAGTCGCAAATTATGTTTCGTTCCATTTACATCTTATTGGGGAGAAAATAAACCATTGTCAATGAAGAAATATGCAGGTGAAGGGATCTATTGAAAAAAAAACACTATTCTTATTAGCTAGTTGAACACTTATTATAGCGTGTACAAATTCGTTGACTACTTTAAAAATTGTGAAAGCGACCAAATTTACACCGTTTTAAAATGCACACAATGCTGGATGGTAGTGTTACCAACATTTTGTCAGGAACAAGCGCCATGTTTATGTGTTTCATTTGTGAGGTTACCCCAAAGGAAACGAACACTGAAAACATGATTAGCCGTCCACCTGATGATGAGCAATATCACCTCTGATATCAGTAATAGAATGTTCAGTAATAGTATGTTTAGTATGTGTAGCATATGAGCTGATCTGAACAGGTGCCTACTTTTGAAATTAAAAAAAAAAAAAAAAAAATTGAAAAAAATTTGCATTATACAGCAAAATGATCTTCTTCATTAACTCAAATGCATCCTAATGTTGCACGATACGCAACATTTACGCTCCTATTAAAATTCCGATTTGGTATCATAGTAAATGATTTTGTTTAAAAAACTCGCTTATTTTATAATTATCTTTCCATAAGTTTTTATGGTTGCATTTCTAGCCACATGTTTATACGAACTTTTTTTTTTTTTTTATGCGTGTAATAATTTCTTTAAGATTATAAGAATTGCGAATTTGAATTACCCTCACCGTGCGAAGTTTTTTCATAATATCCTTTCCCAAGCTCCTGACCTGAAATCTTTTTATTTTTAATTTTTATATCCATTTATTGAAATTTACAACTGTACAAAATATATACATCAAGAAAATGTGTTGATAAGATTACAATAATATGTCAAAACTTAAAAAGAGCTACTCATCAGTAGCTCAATCAATAAAAATTCTACACGTGAACGTTTCTAGGCCATCTTCGTTTCAGACACCTTGGAGGATTATAGGGAATGGAGTGGGAAGCAAGTAAAGAACTAGTGGATTTGAGTGCTTATGGAGCTTAATATGAAATGATATATATCTGGTTTGGGCTAAATTAGCAACATATGGAACATTAAGATCATAATGGATAAGTTTATTGGTGAAAAAGTAAGGAGCATTGAGGATTTTTCGAAGGATTTTGGATTTTAAGGATTGGAAACGAGATGAATTGGATGGTTTAGTGGAGCCCGATCCCAGATCTAAATGTTAAATTCGCTGTATCTATCACTTCTTTTCTTTTTTTCTTTATTAAAAAACAAAACATAAAAAAGGTAATCATTCGTCAAACCACACTGTCACAGCAAAAAGGCTCAGCGACAGTACTACAGTGGCCAATTTCGGATGGTCTATCAATGACAAGGTCAGAATCAAATTCTTGCTGATTTTTGGTTGTTTTATGTTTTACTTGTTGATGGAGAGTGAGAAAAACGGGAAGAAAAAATATTTATTAAAATAAACAAAAGCTGAGGCCAGACAGGGTGTGCTCGATTCCCACAGGGGGCTATCGTTGAGGTCCAGATCGTTGATGTCAGCTCCAGTATCGTTCATAGAAATAGAATATATCCATAAATGCAGAGTCATAGATTGGAAAATAGATCAGGATTCTCCTCAACTCTGTTTCAATATTGTGATGCAACAATGAGGAATGTTGGGGCATTCCTGCATAACTCATCATCTTTTTTTACTTATGGACCTCACGACCCACTTTCCTCTGATATGGAAACACTCCATCATCATTCTTTTCCTAAAACCTGGCAAACCTCCCAACAAAACCTCATCATATAGACCTATAAGTCTCCTTCCCATGCTTTCATAAAGCTTTGAAAAAATCCTTCTAAAACGTATCCTACCCATACTCGAATCCCAAAGCATCCCTTACCATCAATTTGGATTCCGGACTGGTCACTCCACTGTTCAACAAGGCCTTCGAGTTGTTGATCATATATCCTCTGACCTTGGAAACAAGCAATATAGCACTGGTGCATTTATGGATATAGCGCAAGCTTTCGACCGTGTGTGGCACCAGGGCTTGCTCTTCAAGCTATTTAGCCCCATCCCCATACCTAGTCCTACGATCCTTTCTCTCTAAACGTTCCTTTCGATTCCGCTGTGGCTCAGAGTTCTCCAACTGTTATCCTTACGATGCCGGAGTGCCACAAGGTAGCGACCTAGGTCCCGTCCTCTATAATCTCTTCACTGCCGACATACCAACCAATCCTAATACCTTTTTAGCCACATTTGCAGATGATACTGCTATTCTATCATCCCATTCCGATCCCAAACTTGCTTCCCTCAACCTCCAAAGACATCTTCTACAGATTGAAGCTTGGTGCAGCAAGTGGAGAATAAAAATTAATGAAGCCAAATGCAGTCAACTAACTTTTACCCTTCGCCACAAATCCTGTCCACACATCCGTTTCAATAATATTCCTATACCCATATCCGATACAGTACGCTACCTTGGCTTTCATCTTGACAAAAGACTAACTTGAAACCCTCATACTTGACTCAAAAGACAAGAACTCAATAGGAGATTCAGCCAACTTTACAAACTACTAGGCAGGAATTCTTATCTTTCAGTCGGCAACAAACTCCTAATATACAAAACAATCTTAGAACCAATATGGACCTACAGACTTGAACTGTGGGGGACAGCAAAACAATCCAATATCAAACGCATTCAAACTTTCCAATTCAAAGTCCTCCGAACAATTGTCAATGCACGTTATTATGTTACTAACAAAAACCCTACACGATGACCTAAAAATACCTTTTTTTTCCTGGATCTCATACCTTCAAAATTCTCGAAATTTCATCAAAATCTGAGAGAGCAGCGCTGGGATCTTAACGGGTCTGGCCTTGACTCCCAATAAGTGGGGGAATAGGCTCGATTTGGGGTTCCCCTGGCTGAGTGTGTCTGTTTAGTACATATAGTAATTCTTTTATTTATTTATTTTTTTTTTTTTTTTTTTTTTAATTTTTGTTACTTGATTTTATAATTTCATTTTATTCTTGATGATTAAATTATTAGTTTTATTTTTATAATTATTATTTGTTTTTATTTTTATCTTCTATTATCATTAATTTTGTGTGTATCAGTACTTGTATATATTGTATGAATGAATACATCTTTAGCACTGTTACCTATTGCCCTTCATTGAGGCAGATTGGACATATATTTCAATAAAAAAATTATGGACAAAAAGTTTTAAAAACCTGTTCTTGGTTTTTTATTATTTTTTTTCTGGATTTAAAGTTATAAAACTCGTAATTATATATTTATAGTTAATATAAATATTTAAAAATATTCTATTTTAAAATCGCTCGTTTATTTCCTATCTACTGTATAATACGACTTTTTACGTTCATTAATGGATAGACGAAACATTGAGGTCAAATATCATTGGCTATGAATTTTTGATTGAGAGATGAAAGAAACTTTGAATAGGAAATTTTCTTGATCACCGAGAATTGGCTGTTAATTACGAAATTGCAATATTTCTGGACTTAAATGAAGTTAAGGGAAAAAACAAAAAAAAAACTTTTTTTTTTATTAATATATAATTATATTAATAGCAGGTTATATAATAAGTTCTTTACGGTGTGAACATAACTTATTGTTACTAACATAATTTTGGCCATTTTTAACCATTAAAATTAATCTCTGTTATTAAAAATTTATCAAAGGAAAATGATACGCACTGCACAATTTATGTACTTTAGTATTATGCTTTAGAATAATTTTTATAACCTGGAATCATTCGTTAAAACAATAATAGAACTCATAAAGAAAAATACTATTGTTTTTATTAAAGTGAAATTTTGTTTTCCATAAATATAAATATTAGGTGACGCGATATATTTTTATGGTGTCCTTATAACAATCTTCTTCACTTTTAATTTTAGCGCTTCAGTTAAACATAAATATTGTTTGTACAAAATAGAAAATATAAATATGCACAATATATAAATTTCGTAAAATTATTAATCAGTAAAATATGCTGATTAACCCAATTAGTTTATGATATACGGCCTTTAACTGATAAAGTAATTTAAAACAGACATTGATAACAGATATTTCGATTGATAATATAGAATTCAAAAAAGGTTTTTAATGCTGTGTTATTTTAATATCAGATACTGAAGAATTAGAATTCTTTTTACCTTGAATTTCCTCTCTTTTGATATATAAACAGTTACGGCTTGAAATTAATTTAAATTCGTCCAGTTGTAATTGAAAAGGGGCCAGTTAATTAACTTTAAGGTATTTCGAAATTGCCAAGGCAGCTCGAGGGGAAACAATTGCGTCAACAAAGATACTCTTTGACATCCAGGGGAGATTAAGGGCTGTTTAATGATTCAGAGAAGGCAGAAGACATTCCTAACTGCACAGTCTAATTAACTAACTGTAAGTCTAAAAATTATATACATATACAAATTATCTGCCTGTTTAGAAATTTCAAATTTGAAAAATTGAAATTATCAAAATGTCTTGTTTTTTTTGGATTTCATCAAGTTGTCCGAATAATCTATACAAGGACAAACTATTTTTGTTTTGTGATCCCTAACCACGAAAAATACTGCACCAACCTGTACCAAAGTTTATCTACATCATATTTATAACTCAATGAAAGTTTTGCAATAATTAAATTTACAGGTTTCCATGTTATTAAAGAAGCGATAAATATGTGATGCAGTGTGTGTAAGTTTGGAAATTAACCGATTGGTGGCGAGCTCCATTTAAGATAGGTTACAAAGGTACTATATTACATAGCTGGAAATTTATAATAAAAATATAAGTTCCGGCCTTGAAATCGAGCAACGGTTTGAAATATCGGAAAATATATTTTCTGTCTTCAGTCAGATTCCAACTAGGACCGGCAGCTTGGCTGAGCGACTTTCCCATTGAGCTACAGCACTTCCTAAAATATTATAGTAGTAATAAAAATAAACATAACTTTGTTTATAATACCTGTAAATATATGAAAAAGGAACAAGGTGTATTCTCTTTATATTCTGTGACATGAAGAAAAACAAATATTATAACCTTCTACCATTACTGTGTTATATTCCAAGGCATTTTTGTGATCCTGTAACTGGGGATTGATAGTCAAAGTGGTACGATAAATATGTCAGGGCTTGTGGTTTGCTGAGGCTCTTGATAGTAAAACTTGGAAAAGCTTATTGTAAATCATAATTAGTTGAAGCTGGAGTTCCTCAGGAAAACTTTTTTGGTCCTTTATTATTCATCCTCGTATAACATACTACCAAGCTTAGTACCGATACAAACCCACCTACGTAATGACTATTATCTGTAATGTATACAGACAATCCTCCAAGTAGGTTTGAAGAGAAACCTACCTTATTGCCAACTTGTTATTCAACTTATATATCATGGACAAATTTTCTGAAGTGGATTGGCTGTTAATAAATTGTTAGTCCATAATAAATGAATAATAAAACCTGAGGGGGAGTAGCTTAGAGACGCCCTACATAGTGTCCATAAATAACATGTAGAGCTAGGATTTTATTTTAAATAATAATATTTTAATAAAAAATCTTTTAATAAAAGACATCTCCAATTTTATTGTTGGGTCATGTACTTGACAAATTATTTTAGGTAGAATGACGAATATTCATGAAAAATGACCATAGACTTTAAGACTCAAGCGGAGGCTGCAGTAGATTAATTATTTTTATATAAAAAGGTGGCACTACAGAGCCTAGCTGCTAAATAAATTGTAAGAGGAAGGGAAGAAATATTGCCTCCACAGAACGGCCACTATCCCCCGCCTCCGGGATATTATCACGTCACATAAATTACTACCATAACTGGCCCTGATTTACAATACAGTCATAATTCCTTAATCAATTCATTTTATATAAAATACGGTGGAGTGGTTAATTGAGTATTATATCATTAATGAATAAATAATGTGTAGATATGTGTTTGAAAATATTTATCTGATTTTATTTCTATCATAAGTCATACGCTCTCCAGATTTTTTTTTCTGTCTTTATTGACTAGCTTTAACTAAAAATTGTGTAAATTCTGCACTATACTTGAGCTAATTTCCCCCCTTCATCAAAAATTTAATTCTTGATTGGATTTTAGAAGGATATATTTTTTTAATAATTATACTTAGCTATTTAAACCTACTTAATATTAAAGTACCTCTTCACTACCTAGCATCGCCAGCCACTCCATCACTCCATCGCAACCTAGTTCTTCCTCTGCGTCTTGTTCCATATATCACCTTTGTCATTATTTTCTTTAGTAAGTCACACTCAGTCAAATCTGAATCTACTTTTTTTCATATCATAACATGGACTATGTCTGATTATTTAAATAAATCCTTGAGCTCATCGTTTGTTCGGTGTCTCCATCTACCTTCACAACTCCAAAGGCTTTAAAGGATTTTATTCAGAAGTTTCATTTAAAATTTTTTTAAATTCCGGTAACCAGTATTAAAAACGGTCCTCGTTTCTGAGCCATAAATGGAATTGACCGGATAATTGATTTGTATAGGAGCATTTGGTGTCCTTTGACAAAAGACGGATCCTTAAATATGGACTGAGGCCATAATAACAGCGGTTGGTGGCTGTAACTTTTCGTTTTATAAATCATAAAAGATTTTATTCTATATTTATTAGATATGATACAGAATGCATTTTAAACAGAAACATAATTCAATTTCTTATCGACAATAATCGCAGATGTACACATCTGTTTCACCTCCAGCACAATTCACATAGGCCCACAGTGAGCACATAACCCAATGTTCCGTAGCAAGGCGATAGCGAACCAGCTCCTCTGCAAAATCATTAACCAAAACTGTAGGTCTGCCTCATTTTTTTCTGCCTCTTCAAGTGTACCATACTTCATGCTGGACAGTCTCATGGGCGTTGTTTTCGGAACATTAAAATATTTACTGGCCTTCTTCCACCCAATCTTTTTTTCCGAACAGCTTCAATTGCTTTCGTCATTTTAGAAATACTTCACTTTTCTTTGATCAGTTTTTCCCATTATCTTTTTGAATTCTGAAACATAATTTCAAAAATAATAAGAGTGTATACAGATTTAGGAGACTTTGAACATGAACAAATAAGGGGTCCGGTTTAGGCAACTTAACAAAGCTAACTGTTTTTTTACCCCGATAAATTTTTAAACAAAGATCTAAATGAAGTGGTTTGGTGATAAACATTAACATTAAACCATGCCACTTAAGGTGCATGGTTAAGCTATGTTTATTAATAAAGGGTTTAAAGTTTTTTTTTCGGAGCAAATGGTAATTGCTAGATTATGATTAAAAAATATGCTATACAATAAAGTGCACTAATTTGACACAGCCAGGATACCCTTTAATATCCATTAGTCAATTCAAAAAATTATAAATATATATTTATTTACTAACGATCCTTCTACAATATTGAACATTGATCTGAAGGTATTCAGATATTTCATTCAACCTCAAGAGAATGTAAAGAATGTCGATGGTATCTCTATGCAAATTCCCTATATTCGTACGGCCCAACAATTTCCTGTACACAATAAACTTAGAAACAGAAGGCACGACTGGATTATCAATTATGGCCCATGGATCAGGATTCAGCGTAAGTTTGCGTTTGTCATCGATTGATGTTACAAATGGAAAAGCAAAATTTAAGATTTTGTCATGGCTTATCTCTGTTTTAGATGCCTAACTGGCATATGTGATTTTTTAAAGATATTAATTATTAGCTAAATTAAAAACAGAAGTTGAAAATGATAATTTTCAATTTGATGCATAAATTTCTATTAATAGTTTGTTGCAACAGTAAATATGTAATCAAGCATATTTTCAATGATTTCTGTTGTTTTTTTTTTGTTTTTTAAGAAGAAAGATAAGATGGGTGTATATATAATAAAAAAATATCCATTTATTGTGCTAACGTTTAGGCATACAGTGCAAGGATTCATCAGGGCTAAAAGGATTGCACTGTAAGCTAAAACGTAGGCATGGTAAATTATTATTCTATCATTGTTTTTTACATTACCACACACAGTGGTAGGAAACAGGTGAAGAGGTAGAACACCATGAAAAAGAACGCAGACGAAAGTCGTATAGTCCAGTCAATAAACATATTGTAGAGTGCATGGAATATGCGATAATTTTTGACTTCATAGCTTCGTTTGGAATTGTTGGAAGGTCACCCCCCTGGGGGTGAGGTTGGGGGAGGGGAGAAGTTCCATTTTTTTTTTTGGTTTTTCCCTAATATCTCGAAAACTGTTGACTCTAGAAAAATAGGTTTCAAATAAACATAAAGTCTAATTAAATTTACTATAAAATTTATTATATATAAATTTGACGTAATTCTAACTGTTTACGAGATATACGTTATTAAAAATAGGTGATTTTCAGGAAAAAACAAATGTCACCTCACTTTTTGTCAAACTTTTGCTTCTATTACGTTCGTCAATCGTTTCTCAGAAAAAAAAGTAAAAAATCAGAATTGTAGAACATTAAATTTACTTTAATTTCATTTATACGTTTCGGGTATTTGCTTCAAATGTTTAACAAAAAAAGGGTTAACATTTTTTTTATTTCTAAAGTTGTAGATTTTTAATAATGTATATCTCGAAAACGGTTGGAATTTCTACGAATACATATATAATTAATTTTATAGAAAAATTAATGAGCTTTAATTTTGATCTGCTACATATTTTTCTAGAGTCTACCGTTTTCGAGATATAATCGAAAAACAAAATTGGGACCTTCGCCCCTTCCCCCACCTTTAGCTCACCACCCAGGGGCGGGGACTTTTAATATGTTTACCTTTTAACTATTCCAAACGAAGCTGTGAAGTCAAAAATTATCGCATATTTCATGAGCTCTACACCCCTCATTTCGGCACTCTTTTCTTGGGTCGTACTTCTCTGAAAAAACATGTTTATTGATACTCATTCCGAAACTAATTGTTCGATCCAAAATTTCTATTTTTTTATCTCAATTCGCTATAAATTTGCTTCTGGAGGGTGAGCTAAAAGCGGGGGGAGGGGAGAAGGTCACATTTTTGTGTTTTTCGATTATATCTCGAAAACGGTGGACTCTAGAAAAATATGTAGCAGTTCAAAATTAAGGCTCATTAAATTTCCTATAAAATTAATTATATACATATTCGTAAAAATTCCAACCGTTTTCGAGATATACGTTATTAAAAATAGACAAACAAAATGTATACCTCACTTTTTGCTAAACATTTGAAGCATATACCAGAAACGTATATATGAAACTGAAGTAAATAAATGCTCTACGATTTTGATATTTACGTTTTTTCTGAGAAACGATTGTGGAACGTAATAGAAGCAAAAGTTTGGTAAAAAGTGAGGTGACATTTGTTTTTCCCGAAAATCACCTATTTTTAATAACGTATATCTCGTAAACGGTTCGAATTACGACAAATTGAGAGAGATATATGCTTTATTGAAACAATTAATTATAAACATAGTGCTGCCCAACTTTATCGGGTTGCTATAAACACAGCATACTCATCTATCCAATTAAATACAACACTGTAATTAATAATAATTTAGTTATAATTATATAATATACTACTTAATATTACCTAATACTAGACAAAAATAACATAATAAATTTTATAGTAAATGTAATTAGCTTTTATGTTTATTTGAAACATATTTTTCTGGAGTCAACAGTTTTCGAGATATTATAGAAAAACCAAAAAAATGGAACTTCTCCCCTCCCCCACCGTTAGCTCAATCCCAGGGGAGGGGACATTTAGTATGTTTATCTTCCAACTATTCCTAACGAAGCTATGAAGTCAAAAATTATCGCATATTCCATGCACTCTACACCCCTCACTTCAACACTCATTGACTGGACTAGTATAACACTGAAAAGTTATTGCTCAGAATAGGTAAAGGTGAAAGAGGCTGGTGGAGGCGGCTAAAGATCTCCAAGGGCTATAAAAGCCTACCGAAGAGGAGAGAGATATGAACTACGGTAAGATAAAAATTAATATTGTTGAAAAAAGAAGTAGTTCTTCATGCATTTCATGTCGAATTTATAGAACAAATATCGAACTTCTCATTCTGGACATAAACGGCTGGCATTCTGTAGGATGAACCTCCTGATCTAGTTGGAGTACATGAAAACGTCTGGATCTAATGAACAGGTCATTAAATTTCTTCATGTCAATGCATTATCTATCTAACATGATTGAAACTGCCTTCGTCATAGTTCCTAGATCCAAAAAAAAAATCAGGTAAAACTAGAAAATCACTCATTTAACAAGGCTTCTACCACTAGATTATCTGCAAAAGATAAGTGATGTTGCTTTTTTAAATACCCCAATTCTAATCTTTTAAAGATTTTGATAAGCATATTTCAAGTAACAAAATATGAAGAAAAAAGATGCCTAAACTAAAATGATTTTATAATTGAAGGAAATATTAGCTAAGATTAAAAAACTACAAATAACGATAATGAGAATTTAAAGTCTCATTTATTATTAATTTATCTTAACTTAGCAAATAATTTAATTTCATAACATGAATTTAAAAAAAAAAATGATATAATTTAAAAAAATAACCAAAACGTTTTATTTTAGAATATTTGATTAAGAGCTAATAATTCAGGTGAATATTTCATGCCTCCTGGAGCTTTGTACGACAATAGCCTATGTAGGCTTAGGAGGGAGGATAATTCTCTGCGCAGTTATTACATTGCCCTAGTTTAATAAGAAAATTTATTTTAATTATTTCTATTAATTTTCATTATTATTGAACTTTTCTTTCGTTACATCAGCAGGTCAGTGTAGTTTTTTTTCCATTAAGTTCGATATCTTTGCGTGATTTACCTAAAGTCCAAATGCTGAACATTGTCGAAATTTATAGCCACGCTGCACAAGTTAATTTGATAAAAATATTAGTTATATTTTTTTTATTGATATCACTACAGACAAAAGTAGCAAGACAATTTTAATAGTCAGTCCATTTAAATCAAAACTTATCGTTTTTGTACTTTTAAAATATTTAACTGATTAATGGATTTTTTTTTTGTAATATTTATAATTATAAATCTGATTTGTAAAGATGTATTTGTAATTTAATATATAATACAAAAATTTCATTGAAGGACTAAACCAATATTAAATTCATTAGGAGAGCCAAATGATTTGGAAACACTTTTCTGGAATCCAGAAAGTTTAAATTAGTGTATGAAAAGAGAACTGTATTTAAATCTTCTGCTAGTATTGGTTTTCATGCTTTACATTTTACTATTTAGAACTACATAAAATATAAATAAAATAGTCTGCCTTAACTTAAAAATCCTAGAAGAAAACCTAGGTTAACATAAACAGAAGAAAATAAGTTGAAAAAAAGAAAATAAATGGTATCAAATATGTATACGTTCAAAATCTAACTGATAATGACTTACTTGGACGGTGGAAAACATGCTACCGGAAATAAAATTAAAAAATATTTTAAGAATATACTACATAAAGTAGCCCATATACCTGAGCGGATTGAGAACGGCTCTGTGCCTGTCGACAGCTATCGCCGTTAGAGTGAAGACGCTGACATTAACGCTGAGTATCTGAACGAACGGGCAGAACGGGCACATGAAGTGAGGTAGGTTCCATCGCTGAAGTAGCGCCGCCTGGAACTAAATTTAATAAAAATATTATAGCGTTTGATTGTTTATTTTCAATGAGTACGTAGAACAATCCGAAAGCAACATACTATATTAAATCTTTTTATTTTCAGTAGAATCAGCAAATCTCATTTGTTTCCTAAGTTGATCCTTACGTATTAAAAACATTATAGACACGGATATGCTAACAAAAAGAAAACACTTCATGTGGGGCTCGTTATTTTTTGTAACACTTAATCGAACCTTTAAGTATTTAAATTTGTAAAGTCCTTTCCTAACGTTCTTTATTTAATAGTGTCCGAATAGGTACTTTTTAATCCGCCGGTACTTCTCGCTGGTATCATTTAACATATTTAGCGCTAGAATACGTAATTAGGAACGTAATGCTTACGAGAATAGGGTAGGATATGAGTAATAAAATTCTGATTCTTGGTTATGCGGATGATTTGGTAATTTTGAGTGAAAATGAGGAAACTATTAAATTAAACGCAACTACGCTTATGAAAACTGGCTTTATATATATATATATATATATATATATATATATATATATATATATATATATATATATATATATATGGATAAATTTCTTGACTGTTACTATTAAATGTTTAGTAAGGTTCTTGAGGTTCAGTCATAAAATAAAAAACAACTTTTTTGGCGACGTTTCGAAAACTATATTGTTCTCATAATCATGCCAATGTTACTAGTGGATATGAACTATATGTTCATATAGTTAAAAAATAGTAAGATACAACAGGAAACTAATAGAGGGGTGGAGGTCGGATCGTTTTACTTAAAATTTAATATTATGACCATGATTTCTAATAAGTCAATCCGTCCAATAAAAACATTTTATAGGAAGAAGTTTAATCTAAACGTTTTATCAATTCATTAAATATTTATACTGTTGATTATAGTAAAACGTAATTGTTTAATTTAAGTTTTACTATAATCAACAGTATAAATATTTAATGAATTGATAAAACGTTTAGATTAAACTTATTCCTATAAAATATTTTTAATGGACGGATTGACTTATTAGAAATCATGGTTATAATATTAAATTTTAAGTAAAATGATCCGTCCTCCACCCCTCTATTGGTTTCCTGTTGTATCTTACTATTTTTAAGAGAAATGCACAATATTCTCAGACAGAAACAGCAGGTTGGATTTCTCGGGGCAGTTAAGAAAATTATCCATAATTTGCTCCTTCTGAGACCTCCTCACACGGGATTGATTCTCGTCTGAATATTTAGCCAAAAATGCTTTCTCGCTTTCATATTTTTACCTTTACTGATATATGTGTAGTTTCTTTTAATTTAGTAAATAATTTAATTACTCTTTCGATGAAATAATCATTAAAGTAATGTAATTCTAGAATTTTTTTTTTTTTTTTTTTTTTTTTTTTTGCATCATTCCTTTACCTTTTCCTACACCAATTCTGAAGAAAACTTCTTATAACATAATTTATAAAACAACACACATCAATTACTCTACGTTTGAAATTATAATATGAATGCAAAATTAAAAATAAAGTTTTTAATAAAAATAATAAATTGAACTAATAAAAAATTACAATAATATGTTAATATATCATAAGAAGTTTATTTTTCAATTACATCAGATTTGTTTTTTGTCAGTTAGTGATAACCTACTTCACAGTAATGTTAGCAGACAAATTTAAGCTTGCCCTACGGTCCCATAGCTGATGATTGCCATCTGTTTGCTGATCATTGGCTATACAATGATTTCCCAGCGGCAATGGTACAAAAGCAATAGAATAACAATAAATAGATCCTGAGGAGTATTCTTTTTTTTTTTTTTTACCCTAATATATATAATATGTATATATCAAAAAATTGAAATCAAAGTAATTTTGGAAAAACAACAATTTTAATTATAGAACAATATTTTCTTTACTAATCAATAATATATATCATTATCACCGTCAAGCTACTGAGTGAATAATTTAATAGTCTTATATCATTTGAATATAGTTTACAACACTAAAGGTAGCAATAGATATAGGTAATGCTATTTAATCTTGTTATGTTTTTTTAAGATTTCAGTTTTATATACCTCTACTCCTGTATAGATTCCTACTTACATATAAACTATATACAGTACCCTACTTGACAAAACATTAAAGAACCAATACTTTGGTATACCGTAGATAATGAAATTGTATAAAAAGGTAGGTTCCTTGAACTCTCAAACATTTTATACTATTTTTACTTTTAATTCTTACAATTCTCTACTGAAATTTGTCATATGTTGACAAAAACCATGGTCATTCCAAGATAATATTTTTGATTCAGTGATCAGGGAAAACGAAGATTAAAAATAATTAGGTTTAGACGGTATCGTAGCTGTCCTGCATTTCTTATGTTCTGCTTGGATAAGATAACTAATTATTATTTCAAGTACAATATTGACCGATACATTTTTAAAACTGACTTGTTTAAAAATTGTATCATGAAACATTAATAATTCAAATTACGAACTTGTATTCAACTCCGTTTTCTTTGCTTAAAATAAATATCAAGCAACAGTATCCTTGGCTAGCTAACGAAAGGACAACATAATTAGTTCAATTGAAATCATCAACTGGCGAGTATTCAGTTCCGCTCTATCGTTCAGTGACGATGTACGTATACTCATTTCAATCCTGTTGGAACTATTGCTTGATATAGTTCTATAAATACATCTTGGCGATGAGGTGGTTCTTAGGGTTTTACATTTATTTTTGTGGTTATGGCACTATTTGTAGCCCATACCCTAAAACTAAATCAATTCCTGATAACAAGGACGCTGGAGAGCCGCTGTTCCTTACACCCTACATCGAAGAAGGTAAAATACAAGAAGGACAATCGGCTGCAAGGGTTCAACATCAACATCACCAGCTACAGTGGTTACTTTACAGTAAACAAGACGTTTAACTCTAATATTTTCTACTGGTTCTTCCCATCTGAGAAGGATCCAAAAAACGCATCGGTACTTCTCTGGCTTCAGGGTGGTCCCGGTTCATCATCTATGATAGGAATTTTCCTTGAAAATGGTCCTTTCTATGTAAGCAAACAAGGATCAATAAAAGAACGCCAGTATTCCTGGTCGCGGCATTTCAACGTAATTTACATCGAAAACCCGGTCGGAACAGGATTTAGTTTTACTGAAGACGAGGATGGATATGCTACTAACGAAGAGAAGATTGGGGAAGAACTTTACTCTGCGTTAATCCAGTTCTTTCAGTTGTTTCCCCATCTGCAGAAAAACGATTTCTTCATTTGTGGAGAGTCTTACGCTGGAAAATACATACCAGCATTAGGTTATACCATTTATACTAAAAATAAAGTAAATAGACTTAATATCAACCTAAAAGGATTATTCATCGGTAACGGGTTTATTGATCCGGAGAATATGATGGTCTTTGCTGATCATGTTTATCAGATTGGTCTTGTAGATCTAAAAAACTAGAGATATTATGCGTCAGCAGCAAGATTTGGTAGTTAAAGACATTCGACGAAAAGCGTTTAGAAAATCAGTTGAAAAATACCTCATTTTAATGGAAATGATATCTGAAGCAGCCGGTACAAATTTCAGCATCTATAATTATTTGGAACCTCCGATCACTAACCTCGATGAATGGCAGGATTATGTTTTAAGAGATGATGTTAGAAGAAGGTTACACGTCGGAAATCAAACATTCGGAAACGGAAATATCGTTCATTATAAGCTGGAAAATGACTTTTTGCAGTCAGTAAAACCGTGGCTGGAGGTTTTGATGGATAATTACAGGGTGATGTTGTACAGTGGGCAGCTAGATGTAATTGTTTCCTACCCGCTAACTCTTAATTTCTTGAAGACGCTCAATTGGAGTGGAGCTGAGGTGTACCGAACTGCGGCAAGGAAGAGGTGGATGGTTGGCGGGCAACTGGCAGGATTCGCCAAGTCGGTCAAAGGTTTCAGCGAAGTTCTTGTTATCAATGCTGGGCACGCGGTCGCCATGGATCAACCAGAGAGGGCTCTTGATCTCATCACTCGATTTGTAAAAAATATTCCATTTTAGATTAAATTAAAGGTAATACAGTATCTTTTATTTGGCCAGTTACACAATAATGTGTCGCATAATAATGTGCGATAAATTTCTTTGTTAATACAATGATGTTATAATAAAAACAAATCTTAATATTTTATCATATCAGGGATTGTAAATAAAAAATATTTTCGTTGGTGCACAAATATCGCGTAATTGTATATTGTATAATTTATACTGAAAATACAAGGAAATTTTCCATTTTGTTTCACTTTATATGCTATGTTTGTATCTCACCAACCTCTGAATGAAACATGCACTTCTTCTTTTCTGAATCTATAGTAATATTTAGGAGTAATCATCAACTTCTATTTTCATTATTATTTATAAGCATTTATATTTAATGTAAAAACCTGTTATTAAATGAAGAGAAATATTTTTTGTTTTTGTATTTAAGCAAAATTTAATTTGTCAAGGAAAATGGTTTTAGTCATACTACTTGAGCCAAAATATTTATCTATCCTAAATATCTCTATAAATGTATATTATCTCGTATATACAAGGATATGATGGTCACAGCGTGGATTAAATTTATTTTCATCTTCATTTCATGTCAGTTACTTATTAACTTTGCTTCTTCTTTTTTTTTTTTTTTTTAATTAAGTAATTTTTAAACTGTAAATTAAAAATATCAAAGAGGTTTTATAGCCTTTTTGTTTTTGGCATTTTAAGAAGGTTTATAAATTTAATTGAGGTGTTCTCAAAGATTAAAATCATTTACTATCAAAATACTTTCCCTTTAGATTCGTAAGATTTTGTTTATTGAAATGATATTTTCTGTGTAAATTATTTGACATTTCTTCACTATGATGTGATAAAAAAGTATACCTTCAGTATGGGTTTTCTATAACAACTTTCACCATAAATGGACAAGTGACAATAATAGATTATTACCGTTAGTATAATTATCAAATGTTTTTTATAATGATCAAAATAACATTTCTCAATTTTAAAAAGACTACTCATCAGAAGCACTTCTATAAAAATTATACACTAGAAGGTCTCTAGGCCATCTGCTTTTCAGACGCCGTACGTTTAAGTAGGTCTAATCACTGTGATGTAAATGTCTTTTGTAATTAGATAGCTTTGAAGGTTTATCTAGTAAATGTTGAAGCAGTCTGTAACGAAGAGCAGTTTCTTGTCGTTTAATCTTGTGTTCCTAGAGTTAAAGCATTTTTTTTCCTATCCTACCTACGTTCTGATAACAGTTCAAACATAAAAATTATAATGTTCGACTCCAACAAGGCTCAAGGGTCATATCGACCTCAGCCGCTAAATCAGAACCAACCTACGTAAGTCTCGACGGGGCTGTTCCTACATTTTTTTTTTTTAGACTATTTCATATCTCGATAAATACAGAGTAATATATTTTTTTCACCATTCTCTCTTTAAGTAATCAATGGAATATCTAATAAACTTTATTTCTTCAAATATATTTTACATTGAACCTCATATATGATGAAATATTTTGTTGAAAAACATATAAATAAAAAATGCTACCAGTTATTTTTAAAATAGTTCCACTTTTTATCTTGATTTAAATATATCTCTTAGCTTTACTTCATTATCACTTTTCTTCTTCTTCTTTTGAAATCACTCCGAACATGCTCCATCTCTCTTCTCGAACGTCCTTTCTTTTTTTTTATTTTATAGACCTTATTCTTTATCTATATAATATTTATCTTTAAATACCAACACACATTAACTCCTTTCAACACTGTGCTTGCTTAAGTGCAAATAGCATTATTTCTGGACATGGGTGAGGTGTTTTTATCTCTCCTTAACAGCTTGTATGGTAGTAAATTACTCTTACTTTATTTTCTAGTTATTCTTCTCTTATTCACATGTCTTTACATATGCCGGAATTTCATGCTTACATGTTTATATTTTTTACTATTGTATTGTTGCATTTTTTTTGGAATCATATTTCTTATTTGTAGTGAAACTTCATTAGGATTCGATCACCTTCATCACGAACATTATTATCATCACCACTACCATAGAAACTTCAAAATGGGTCTTTCCCGGATTAAGACATTGCCACTATTTATATATTTTACGTATTAGGGTCAGTAAAAATATAAATAATATTAATAATTATTGGTTGAGTTACTTTAATGATGAAGTCACAATACATTGCAATGAACATCTTTTCCCCTTCTGTAACCGCCCAAATCTAAAGGGGTCGAGAGCATCAAATAAGAACACACCATCTATTCCTAGACTTTAAAGCGGCGTATGATAGTATCCAACGTGAAAAGCTATACGGTGCCCTTAGAGAAGTTGATATACCTGAGAAACTTACACGAATTATTAAAGTCACTATGAGGGATGTTAGATGTGTGATAAAGATAAACGGCGAAAGGTCAGAAGAATTCCATGCAATGAAAGGACTCCGGCAAGGTGATGCATTGGCATGTTTGTTGTTTAACCTAGCTTCAGAAAAGGTAATAAGAGATGCGGGTTTACGCAAAGATGGAAACATATTTAACAGGCTAGTCCAATTGTTGACATACGACGACGATGTAGACATTATGGGACGCTCTTTCCAGTCAGTCAGTGAGGCACTTATAGCTCTGGAGAGATCAGCAAGTAAACTTGGACTACAGGTGAATGAGTCCAAAACTAAGTACATGGTTACAGAAGAGGTTCTGAAGCCAGGTGAGACGGTGACCACAGGACAGCATAAGTTTGAAAAGGTCTCTGAGTTTAAGTACCTGGGATCTATAGTGACGCAAGACAACAGCCCCGATGTAGAGATCAGAAAGAGGATTGCCTCAGCCAACAGATACTACTTTGGTCTAGCTAGTCAGCTCAACAAGAGAATACTCTCAAGGAAGACTAAACTCCACCTCTATAAACCTTAGTACGCCCCGTACTCCTGTATGGATCAGAATGTTGGGCAGCATCCAAGGTAGCCGAGAAAGAGCTCATGATTTTTGAAAGAAAAGTTCTTCGACGAATTTTCGGAGGCGTAAATGTTGGAGAAGAATGGAGACGCCGGACAAATCAGGATCTGTACACGGCCTCTGAAGAGGTCGAAATTTTTAAAACAATGAAATTAAGATGGCTGAGGTACGCAGGGCATATTCCCAGAATGGCTGATGGGGAAATGCCAAGGCTATTGTTGATCCAGCCAATCCATGGTACAAGGAGGAGAGGAAGGCCAAAGCTGAGGTGGTCAGATGGTGCCTCTATAGATGCTAGAAACATGCTGGGAGTGAGGAACTGGATCACATCTGCGCGGGACCGTGACGAATGGAGGAAATGGTTGGAGGAGGCCAAGACCTGTCACCGGGTTGTAGAGCCGTAATAAAAAAAAAAACCCAAAAAAAAACTGCCTATATCTCATCACAAAATTGGAAAATACATATTTCTCTTTACTATCTTCACCTCATTTTTTTAAAGTTAATATTTTAAAATAATTTTTATTTAAATCAAATCACAAGTAATGAATTAAAATCAAGAATATTGAATGGAAAATAGTTAAATCTGTAGTATGAATAAAAAATTAAATCTCTCATCTTATATTGACTAAAAGACCATTATAGATTGAAATTCAATTTCAATGCCAATTTTACTTAAGAAAATTATATTTTGTGGTTTCACTTCGGTCATTCTGTCTCAAGAACACCAATCGAGGTTTTTGTTTTATCAGTTTATAACCAACTTTAGTATATATTTCCGAAATTCTTGTGGATCCATTCTTGCAAGGAGCATGTCATATATAGTTCTAACATTTCTATTCTATTATTAATAAACTCCCTATCACAAGTATTGCAACATCCTTAATTCTCGATATTTTCCTGGTTTTTTACGTTAATCCATACTTGGTTTTTTATTTATATTAATATTATTTATTACACGTGAGACATTAAGGATTAGACACATCAACGTTTTTCCTTGTTAATAACAAACAATGGGATTTTAGATTTTTTTTTTTTTTTTTCAAATTTCTTTCAGTCCATGTTTATTATCCTTTTTGTTATTTACAAGTATGCCAAGGCTAGTGGATATTGTTCAAGCTAGAGGGGACAATATGTCTTATTAAATATAAGTTAAGAATTTAAATGTTAAAATTGTAAGAAATGAAAATTTTAACAAGTAATTTTTCGAACATTTTTGTTTCTTGAAAGAAATATTGAAATTTATTTTGTTAAAATTATTTATGTCTAGTTAAGGAATGTTTATTATAGATTTCAGAACCTTTTTTTATTTTTTTATTTTATTTTTTTTATTTATTTATTTATATTACAATCAAGCTCTTTACGAGCTTATTAGCATTTTTTTTCAAATAATAATAATACACTACTAAAACCTATATACATATAATATTATTTTTCAAAATTAAAAAGCTTCAAATGTCCATAGCCTTGAACGTGATACACGACACCCTATTAGTTAATGGGGCTTCCTCCTCTTTAGCCTCCTCACCAGTGCATTGGAGTCCAGGAGATGGGCGGACTCGGCGTTGACGTGGTCTTGCAGGCAATCCTGATGCGACTGGGCGTATTTTTGGATTACCTCTTCCACGGTTGGCACCCGAGGATCTTTGTGGAGATCATCCATCATTCCTGATGTACCAAGGTGCATTTACGATGCCCCTTAACACTTTATTTTGGAATCTTTGCATCATTTTTCTGTTGGAGTCCGTCGTGTATTCCCACAGCTGGATTCCATATGTCCAGATTGGCTTCAAGACCTGGTTATATATTAGTATTTTATTGTTTACAGACAGTTTGGATTGTCTGCCTAGGAGCCAATACAACTTATGATAACTCAAATTGAGTTGTATTAGTTTTTTTTTAACATGTTCTTTCCATCGGAGTTTTGCGTCCAGTGTCATCCCGAGATATTTAGCCTGATTTGAATACGGGATCACTTTATTATTTATGGTTATGGGCTGATAGTTGATTTTTTTGTTAGTGAAACCAACATGTACAGATTTTGTTTCATTTAGTTTGATTTTCCACTTTGAGGTCCATCTTTGTACATTATATTGGCTATTGTTGTGTTTAATTTTCTTGCGGTTACCTGATTGTCATCTCCGATGGAAAGAACTGCTGTCATCAGCGAAGGTGGTCATGACGCCTTCTTCAACTTCTGGGATATCGGCGGTATAGAGCAGAAAGAGTATGGGGCCTAGTACACTACCCTGCGGAACACCGGCTCCTATTTCATAGAGCCCAGAATATGCATCTCTTGTCTTATTCTGAAGTACCTATCAGATAAGTAGGACATTAAGAGTAGAACATAATGTCCGGGGAGAATTTTATTAAGCTTATCGAGTAGCCCTTGATGCCAAACTTTTTCAAATGCCTGTGTTACGTCCAGAAAGACAGCTGAGCAGACTTTTCCTTCTTCAATTGCGTTCTCAATTTGATATACAATTCTATGTATTCGATCGATTGTTGAATGTTTCTGCCGAAAGCCGAACTGATGATCAGGTATCAATTCTTTTTTTCGATGAGGGGCATTAACTCTTGAGGAGCAACTTCTCGAAGAGTTTTGAAAATACTGGTAATAAAGGTATGGGGCGGTACGAGGTTACCTCTTGAGGTGGCTTTCCTGGTTTTGGAATCATGATGACTTCAGCAATCTTCCACATCTGCAGAACGTAGCTAAGTCGGAACGCCGCATTTACTATTGTCGTTATTTTAATTATAGCCTATCGTGGAAGAGCTTTTAATATTTCTCCTGTGATGAGACCATACCCGAGCGCTTTCTTGGTAGTGATTTCTTGTTTAATAGTATTTTTCACTTCTTTAATGGTGACTGGGGGAATTTTAACATTCATTTCTGCAACTGGTGCTTCATCGGAAAGTTCCACTTCACTATTATGCGGAGAGAAAATTTCCTTAAGGTAGTGAGCGAAGACTTGAGCTTCGCTTTGATTATCTTTAATCCATTTGTTGTCGGTATCCTTCAATGGTGCAGCCTGTAATATTGTTCTCTTATAGGTCTTAGTTGCCTTCCAGAGAGAATACTCAGTACTATTATCATTCGTCAGTTCACTCAAAAAGTTGTTGAATGTTTCATTTTTTTATTTCTTTGATTGCCTTCCGAAGATTAGCTGCTAATCTATTCCATTCAGTTTTTGCATTTGGCATACGAGACTTTTGCTATTTTTTCCTTGCTTTTCTTTTTTCTCGGATAAGTTTAACTATTTCTAGCGGGTAACAGTTTCCATTTAGTTTCCGCTTTATTACTGGCGTGTTTTTCCATGCTGAATGCTGTATATCAGTAACAAGTTTATTAACTTCTTCGATTTTTTCTTTCGATGAAAGTGAAGATTTGAGGTAAATTTTTCTAGCCAGGTCAATCTTAAAGCTTTTCCAGTCAGTTCTTTTATTGTTCAGAGATGGATTTGGTATTTTTTTAATAGTCTTTTCATTGAGGGTGAGAACAATCGGGGTGTGGTCGGAGCTTAGTTCCATACTTTCTTCTATTGTTACGTAATTGGTTAAAATGGTTTTTATAACAAAGAAGTCTATTAGGCCTGGTATTCTATTTGAATAAGTTGGCCAATATGTCGGCTTACGAGTCGATAGAGGATGACAACCGAGTTCCTGCATTGCATTGGATAGTTCTCTACCTTTGGTAGTAGTAAGGCGTGATCCCCACTGGTTGTTTTTAGCATTAAAATCACCACCAATGACAAATCTGTTACCTAGCGGACTAAAGATATTTATATACTGCTCTTTTTTCTTTATTATTTATAAAACGTTTATATAAAATTCAAATATTTCAAAGTGTTGCGATACTTTTGACGGGAGTGTATTTGGTTAGGTACATTATTAAGTTTATCAATTTTTCGCAGTACGTAATTTATTATTTCCTTCTTCTTAATATATTTAAATACTTGATTATTAACATATTACTAATCAGTGTTATTGTTTTTAATATATATATATTTTTTATTACTTTCTACTTCTCTCTCTCACTATTTGCTCCCTATCTATCTATTCCGTGCTAGGATCTGTCCTTCACCCTGATCCTTCCTAATAATAAAACGTCACTGTTCGTCTCCCTTTCAATTATCCTTCGTTCCATCCAATTACAGGCGTCCTTGGTCTGATAATGAATAAGTCTAGCACGAGTTATTAAAATCTTCAAAATGCATACAATATCATTAGGTCAATGGTGTCATTTTTTATTTAGTTATTCTGATGATATTAAAATAAATTATATACAATAAATATTACAATAAATTGTGAAAAAAAATTGACAATTATTACTATATATCGCAATTAAAGTAGAGTGGCTACAGACAAAATTCCAATTTTTTTTTCGATTCTAATTATTATATGTAAGAATAATCAATGTTAGAAGATACCTCTAAAATTATAATCAGTTTAACTAATACATTAATTTAAAATATAAGTCAACGTATTAAAGTGAATGAAAATAAATAGTAGAAAAAAAACAAACAAACAAGAATTTAAAATTTTCAAGTCTGATGGGCTAATAAAACCGATCAAATGTCTTAAAATATCTAAAATAGGTATTTTAAAAGGATTATGATCTTTTTAATGACTTATCCTATAATAAAAAAAAAGTATTCTACTATATAACACAATGAGAGCTAAATGTATAGAAAACATATAATTAATATACAACGTAATAAAAAAAAAATGTGTATATAACAAAATAAATATTTTTTAAAAACTCTAATCTCTAAAATTTGTAAAAATGTTAGCTATTAGTTGAAATTACAAAGTTTTAATCTTTGAACTAATTAGGCCTAAACGGAGACCGAGAAACCAGAAACATTTTCTTTGAGTCACGAAAGGCACGTGAGGCAAATAACTCATCTTGTAGCATTTGCATTTATAGAGATGCCAGTTGTGTTTATAATTTAGATTGGGAACATTTATTCTTATAAATGAAATTTTATAATTTTATTGTCAAGAATATGTTTCACAGTTGTGCGAAAATAAAAAAAAAGAAAGAACTAAAGCATTCTGTTAAATGAGATGCTATAGCATCAAGTATATAACGCTTAATTCCATCTGCTATTTCTGTGAAAGCCGTTTCTAAAGCAATCAACCCGTACAACAATTATTTTGTTGATATGGATCGAGAAACGCTATCAAATCACCCCATTCAACCATTGGAGAAAATAATCTGTTTCTTAAAACGCACCATATCGAGAAGAAGCGCGAAACGGTGACCACCTTGGCAGTCATAAACTGTTTAATGAAATATGTCTCTCGATTATTAACATTAACTAACTTATTTAATTCAATACATATGTCAGTATTTTGTATATATTAAATCAAAATATCTTGCAGTTATTCTAAATATCACGGTATTAGAGTCAAAATATGATAAATCGCGGTCGACTCAAGTATCATAGGTAAGGTCTATGACATCTAACACCACTTATCTATGAAACTTGACCTGTGTTGTAAAACTTGATAAATTGGTTTCTATCAGTAGATAAAAAATAAAAATAATATAGTCCGCTTCTTCTAGTCTCCGCCACCTGCTCTTGAAAACATAGTACTTACTATTAGAGTAATTATAGTTTTGTTCTACCTGATTTGCGTTGCTATGATTTTGATTTACAAAGATACTATATTTATTGGATTCATATAAGAACCTTTAAGTAAAACAAGAGTAACACTTTTTTACGCTATAAAAACTATTTAATTTTTTCTATCAGGTTTTCTTTAATTCTAGCAATTCTGTAAAGTTGAGCATCATTGTTTATATTTTTTTATTTACTGTTTTGTTAGTGATTGCATTGAGTACTAAGCATTAAATGAATAAAGGTTATTCCTGATTTGAGCTGTTTGCTGTGAATAAACCGTCCGTGACTGAAATGAAAAGTTAAGTTCCTTTGTATGGCCTGATGCTATTAGGAAGTTAAATGAAATGAATCTCTAGACCTGTTTACCCTCTGTTGTTATCCCTTAATTAATTTAACTACAGTGAACTGATCTCATTTAAAGTAGATTTGTTTATTAGTAACATTAAAGCTAAACATTCATTATTTAAAAGGATGAATTAAAGTACATATATGTGTGATATTTATATTCATTTTTACTTCCACTATTTTTCTTTTCTTTTTGGATTTATTTACAGAAATACTGTTAGTTAGTAATTGTTGCTAAAACAGTTTTTGTCTTTTTCCTAGAATTAATTAAAGAAATTAAAAAAAAATGTATAAATTATACTATAATATTTATATGCAAGTTTAATTTCGAATTATTAATCCTCAACAGAGCCGTCTTTTATGCCTGGTACCTACATTTATTTATTGTTCGATTCATAAACGAATCATCTACAAATTTTTTATCTCCAAATAAAAGAGTCGATAGATCTAAAAGCAAAAGAGATGATATATTTTCTTTTTAAATGTTTGAAATTTTATGATTTTCAAAAAATAGATAGTATAATTTACAGTCAAGTGTTTATCTCTTAAATTGTGCACTAACATGCAACTTTTTTTTCACTGTATGCTATGGTATTTGTATCTTAAATGTATTATAGCTTCTAGCAAACCAATATTTACCCTTTTGCAATATGATTTATTATAAGTTTTCCCCGAGTAATCAGTTTCCTCTGATACATTTGCAACATTTTATTGTACATCGTCGGTGACATTGCCAGTTCTGTTATGCGCATTTTTTCTATTTAGGTTGTTTTGCAGGTTTTGTTTTAAAATTAAATACCGCGTCTCATATAAAAAAACCCGAATACGCAAATTCAGCTTGGATCAGGTTTTGACGAAATCTTTTTGTAATTTACAAACACACGTACATCAAAGAACATTTTGTATTTAATATCATAGAAGGGGCTAAAATGCACATAACGGAATTAGCAATCTCACCGATGATAATATATTTTTACATGATACATGATGTAATTCATTGATAAAATTACCTGGAAAGGTATAGCGAAGAGCCCAATGACTATATCGGCCAGAGCTAAATTAGCTATGAAGCAGTTGGTGACGTTCTGCATCCGCCTGCTTGTTGCTACGATCCACATCACCAGGAAGTTGCCGACGACCGCAACCACGGATATTGTCCCGTAGAAGACGGATAGTAGAACAATGATGCCTCCTGGCACTTCGTAAAGGGCTGTAAACATTGTTACGACATCTTTATAATTGATAAAGCTCTAAATAAACTTTATTATTGAACCTAAATATGAAATGATATCCAGTCTGGATGACCACTTTTAGAAAAGTTAGAAATAAGTGTTATCTAGCACTGTGATTTATGTAAATTTTATGGTAAATATTTTACTATATCAATATATCTATTAACATTAATCACCTTTCCCTTTCTAGCCTTTTTAGGATTCATGAATTAATTGCCACTTCTATTATAATTATTTTATTTGACGACTAGTTTCAAATGTTAAATATTCATAAGTTCCAAAACATACATAATTTTAAAAACGTCTGCACTTTATTACGTGCATTATATATACTCAAGTTTTCAAAAGTGTAAGACAGTAAATCAAATATAACAACCTACCTGGTCCTTCCCCTTCCACTCTAGATATATTTTAGAATTCCATTTGACCTCCTCATGTGAGTACAAATAAATTTGAGAACTTGCCTTAGATTTTTGAAAACTTTAGTAAATATGATCAAGGTTTTCAAATAAATTAATTCCAAAAGAAGCGGAAATGAATAAATCAATCCTAATTCATTTTTAACTATTTAAAATAAAAATATTGATCTAATTTTTATATTCAAACTGTTTTTCCTAAAAATTTTACTAACACTTTTAAATTTTACATACAGTTTTCAATCCATGATAAATAAAATAAAATAACCATTCACTTCCTTTTGTCTTTGCTTCTACACAAATTATCTCTGAAAAATCTTTGCATGGTCGATTTTATTATTGATAAACGGAACTCTCATAGATTTAGAAATGTCCAAAGAATAGATAGTAATCATCTTCTTTTCACTAAGACGGAAGGATTAGTAATGGAAACACAAGGTCACACAATCTCAGCTAACGCTTATCAGAGCATTTCATTTAAGTCGCACTGGACTAGCCAGCTAAGAATACCTGTATCTACATAACCATGTAACTGAAATTATGCATTAGGAAATTGGAATGGTATAAAAGCAGATTGACATTGAACTTTCCTAAATCAAGCTTCACGTGTATCTGGAGAAAACATGTAGTACTGGATGAATAAATAACTGATGTCTAACCAGTCGCTTAGAATAATCACCTAACTGGATATCTAGTTCATTGGTATGAATAGAAGAAGAGCAAAGATATTCGAAGTGACAGTAACTGTAGATAACATTTTAAAAGATCTTCGAACTAAATACTCTAGGTATCACGATCAAGTTAAATAATTAAATAATGTATAATTAAAAGCGATACAAAGCAGTGTGGACTCCAGAAGTGACTGTATACTCTTTTTTTTTTTTTTAAAAAGAATATACTTGTACAGTTCAGGAGACTCATGTAGCAGTTCATCTATATAACACTTTATCAACTGTTATATACTGAATTAACACTCGATTAGGAAAGGAACAAACTTACAAACATTGTTTATTGAAGAGAAAAATATACTTTACTAACTTCGTAAGATTAATAATTGAGGAGGTGGACGAATAAATTTAAAGGAAGTGAGAGAAGAAGCATTGCGAAATGGAATGGGTATGGAATCCCAAATTATAGCTGCAGGAATAATTAAGGATTTTTCAAAGGAAGCGGTTCGATGAGAAGGGATATATAAATCAAATTAAAGTTTTATCGATAAGATTCTTGTATTTTACCATGTGGTTCAGCATTATTTCTTCAATGATTTTTTCACGCATAGCAGTAATTATTAATCTAGTTATAATCGCACTGATTAGGCAGTTGAAGATTGCGTAAAAGCACCATTAGACATAAACTTTTTAATTTTAATGTATGAACTGGTAATAAAGATGGATAAAGGCTATTAAGAAACTCTTGCGGAAAATAAACTGCATTATCAGTGCTTACGGCAGAAGGCCCGTGGATCATATTTTTACACACAATATAAAAAAGCAAAGGATCGACATTTTGATTTAGTAATAATTTGTATTCGGCAGAAATAACTTTATTGATTTCATCTGGTTGGATATTGATTTAGGCTATAAAAGTATATGACAGCGTGGCAAACCTCAGTCCTGCCTATCAACATTGTATATTTAAATTTTAGTATTATAAATTTTACCATTGCAAAACCTTCCTAGAATTATAAAAAATATTTATTTAGATGTCGGTAAAGATAGGTTCAGTTTACCATTGTTAACTCTATTGTGGGATGGCGCCATACACACTCGGTCGATTTTCAAGCTTCACTGGGATCCACATATCGCACACCATATTTAAATCCTTTTTAATAATTTTCTTTATAGTTCAATAAGTAAATTTTATCATCGATTTCAAGCTCTTTTGTAACCTCTCGCGTAGAATGGCACTCTTCACCTATCGGTCAATTTTCAAACTTCACTGTTGTCCACATATTTTCTTTTTTTAATAACAAATAAATTAAAAATCAGTAGATTTTAATATTGCTAAACCTTCTTGGAACTATGAAGATGATGTAGTTAATATTTAGTACAGATTGGTTCAGTAGTATTCGTGGTTAGTGATCACAAACGTAAAATGGCTTTTCCTTTTATATAATAGTATAAATTATTATTACAGTAAACTTTCTAATTGAAAATCTTTCAAGAAAAATGAAGATGATGTAGTTAAAATGTGGTTCAGATAGGTTCATCAACTAAAACGCTATTGTCGCTTGCCACATATTTATAGCTTTTTGGATAACAATTTAATTGAATTAAGTAACTTTATTATCAATTTCTAGCTATATTTAACACCGGATCATTGTAATCTCTCTTGAATGGCGCTCACTTTACTGCACACCATATATTTATCGCTTTTTAAACAGTAATTTAATAGAAAATATGTAAATTTTATTATTGCTAAACCTTCCTTGAACTATGAAGATGATGTAGTTATATTTGGCACAGAATAGTTCCATAGTTTTTGCGGTTAGTGATCACGAATGAAAATGGCTTGTCCTTTTATATATAACTTCATCGTTCCCCGTCGAGGCTTCGCCCTCTCTCATAAGTGAAGATCTTAGATAATTTTAACTAATAATTGATTTTTTTTTTTTATATTTATCGATAAAAATCTTGTATTAAAGTGAAGAATTGAAAATTATATTTTTGATGATATTTTCACGCATAGCAGTCATTATTATCTCGGTTAAATTTAGATTGATTAGGTGTTTCAAGATAAAATAAAGCATAATTAGACATCCAAATCTCAATTTTAATATATGAGTTAGTAATCCAGATGGACAGAGACTATTAAGAAACTGCATTATCAGTGCTTACAACTAACGGTTCAAAATTCATTTTTTTACAAACAATATTAAACAGCTGAGGATCGGCATTTTGATTTGTAATAATTTCCATTCGACAGAAATAATGTTATTGATTTGATCTGGTTGGATTTTAATTTCTAACCATAAAAGTATGTGATAGTGTGGCAAAACCCGTTTCTAACACTCAACATTGTACATTTAAATTTTTATTGTTGCTAAACCTAGAACTATGAAAATGGTGTTGTTATAATTTGGTATATTTCACTCCATATAGCTGTTATAACAATTTAATTGAAAATAAGTAAATTTTATTATCAATGTTCAGCTTTATTTAACACCGTACCTTTTAACCTTTCATGTAGGTGGCAATTGCCGCCATTTTTGAACTTCACTGTTATCCACTTATTATTCATTTTTCAATAAAGAATTAGTTGAAAATCATTAGATTTTACTATTGCTAAACCATCCTATAAAGATGAGGTAGTCAAAATTTGTTAGAGATTGGTTCAGTAATTTTTGGCAGTTAGTGATCAAAACGAAAAATGGCTTGTTCTTTTATATAATAGTATAACCTTACACCGCCATATGTTAGAATCTTATAGACCTAACACATAATTGTGACTTGCAGATAATATACAAATAATATTGCCACTATAAATTAAGATATAAGCCATCCTATCTTTTTTATTGGATCAAACTGCACACGGTGTGCAAATTTAAATCGCTTCAGTAGTTTAGGTGTCAGCCTGCCCCAAAACAGCGACATGTAATTTATATATATTAAGATATATATAAGTAACATCTGTTTAAATTAGATTACAAAAAAAGTAGGAAGGTTACACATAAGAAGGGGACTCGACTCGGGACAAGGGGACAAACTCGAATAATAACAATTGATATAAAATCGATACACAACATCAACTATAAAAAAAATTGTGAACGTAGAAATTTTATTATGAAATTGTATACTATAGCCACTACGAAAACAAAAAAAATAGAAACTTTTTTCAGGGAATTTATTTTGTCTAAACTTAATATTTATCAAGATATTTAAGAAAATAGAGAAGAAGATAATCGGGAATGCAGTCAAAGTAACACCACGTTTAAGAAGGAATTATTTATTTATTTAATTTTTAATTTTCATTTCCTTCTGTCCTTTTTATTATCCTTTTATCCATTACCATTACCATTAGCATTATTTTATTTTATTTTTTATTTTTTTCCTTTTTCATTCCTGTCTTGTCCTTATTCTTACCTTACTGCTTTGTATTCTCAGTTATTTATGTATCTGATCTTTTCTATGCAGTTTTTGTATATTGTTTTTTATCTATGCATTCTGTATTCCATTTGTCATCTGTTTATCGGTCTGTTATTTTTGTCTCATATGTCATTTTGTTCATTATAGCCCTGAAGAAGACCTGCAACGCAGTTCGAAACGTTGGCACGTATTAAAAAATTCATTTTTAAACGTGGTGTTATTTTGACTGCATCGCTGATTATCTTCTTCTCTATTTATCATACCAGTCAACATACTTTCATCATTATTTAAGAAAAATATCCTTTAAATGATATTCCCGCCTGCTAAAGTAGTTTTTATGAATAATTATATTTACATTCATTTATAATTACATTACTTACAACAACAACAACAATGGCGCTACGGTCCATGCAGAACCTTGGCCTCTTCCACGAATCCCTCCATTTGTTTCTGTCACCAGCTGCTCTCCTCCAATACCTCACACCAAGTGTCTTTAAGTCTGCCTCAACATCTTCCCTCCAGCGCAATCTAGGCCTTCCTTTTTCTCTCTTGCCTCCTTTTTTTGGCAATATGTTGGGGCTCATTCTTTGAACATGGCCCAGCCATCTTAATCTCCTTTGCTTTATTGTAGCAACCAAATCTGGAGCTTTGTGCAGTTCCCTTAGCTCCTGGTTGCTCTTTATTCTCCATATATTTCCGTCTTTAGTAGGGCCGTATATCCTCCTCAAAATTTTTCTCTCCCATCTATTTATAATGCTTTCATTCTTTGCAGTGAGCGTCCAGGTTTCACTCCCGTACATTACGACTGGTTTAAGGATGGTTCGTAAAACCCTTATTTCCAAATTATTAGGGAGCATTTTTTTGTCTATTATTTTGCTGAGGGCCCAATAACACCTATTACCAGCCTTTAATCTTTCTTTTATTTCATCATCTATTTCATTTCTTGAAGTAATGACGCTACCTAGGTACTTAAATTTTTTTACACTTTCAAAGTGGTGTCCTGCCCCTTCTAGGTTTTCCACCAAATTTTGTTCCTTCGACGTCACTAGGTATTTTGTCTTTTCTTCGTTTATCTGGAGGCCAACTTCTCTTGCTTTTCTGTTACACTCTTCAAATGCTCCTAGTAAGGAGTTTTCTGTTCTGCCAGTGATTACGACGTCGTCCGCAAATGCTAGATGCTGGGTCATACGGGTATAAAATGCTCCCAGGGTTCGTCCTTATTGCCCTTATGACTGTTCTAGTATTAAATTAAACAGTACCGGTGACAGTGGGTCTCCCTGCCTCACTCCCTTATGTATATCAAATGATTCAGTCACCCCTCCTTGCACTTGGACAGCTCCTTTGCTATGGTTTAAAGTCATTTGGACTTGTCTTATTAACTTCGAGGGAAAACCTAAGTCTTGTAGGCTTTTATATTACTTACTTAGATTACATTACTTTAATTACATTACTTAGATCACCATAAATGTCATTGTAAGAGTTTGTTTTAGTACTTCAGGTTAAAGTTTATTTTTATCCATTTATTTGAAGACTTAGCAAGATTGAAGTTCAAAAGTTTTCCTTTTCTTTTATTTTCTCCATTCTGGACCAATAACGTTTCCTATTGTGCTTTTTGTTTGAAATCCACAAAAACACAAATAATCAAGCAAAACCAAATACTTTTAGGGCATTATTAATTTATTCAGCGTTATCATAAAGTTAATTGATCATAATAAGAATTTAGAGAATCATTTGGCAAAGGGGGTGAGTTAATTGAAACTAGGTATTGAACAGTTGCATTAATGACATCATTAGAGCTTCGGAACACTGCATACAAAGGGCAGAAGATAATATCTAAAGGGCTAATGAAAAGAAAGCTTTGAAGTTGTAGGGCTACCTGGCGGTAGGATATTAATCAAATGTAACCTTCGCCATGTTAGCTGAACTAAAACAATACCTTTTCATTTCGAACATAAGTTTCTATTTTATGTTATGAATTTTCTTTTTTTCATATCAATATTTGGACATAATCATTTGTGTGTTTTGATTGATTCCGGTACATTAAGGAACCGCTGATCGGATTTCAACTTCATCATGTATGAACAATTCAATTATTATATATAAAAGAATATCAATTATACATTGATAGTAACATTTAAATAAAAAAAAATATATATAAATATATTTATTTTTATTTTTTGATTGGTTTCCCTTCCAAAGTAATCCTATAGAAGAGGAGTGTATTTGATAAATTATACATCCGGCTCCATGCATTTTGCGTACTACCTGATTGAGATTTATAATGCACATGACTACATTATTACAAAATAATGATATCCATATAAAATAACATATTTAAAAGAAAGTAAGAAAATAAATAAAATAAATACGATACGAAATACAATACTCATAGGTAAGATAAAAAAAAAATATAATTCAATAAGAAATTTTAAAAAAAATATACAATGAAAAATAAATACGATAAAGAATACAATAATATTTAAATATTATACAAAAACATATTTAAAACGAAATATAAGAAAATAAAACAGGATAAATTTCATAGTAACTTTATATCAATTATAAAATTAATAGTGAAGTAATGGACATATTAGTGCTTAACTCACTCTCATCTTCGTAGGGGACGTAGAAAGATAAGTTATTGTCATGCCACAGCCAGGTACAGTTGAAGCCCGGAAGAGGGATGAAGCCCTCAGGAGCAGTACAGTTCATTTTCTGAAACATGGAATCATAAATTTTTAATAAATAAATAAAAATAAAACCAGCCCAAGGGCTCAATGTCTACTGCACTAGCAATTACTTCAAAAATTTTACCCCAAAAAAAGCAAAACCCAAATTGAAAATATTCCAAACACAATTATATTGAAATATACAATACATAAATAGATATTATTACAATAAATAATGATCTTTTAAAAAAATTATTATATTTATATTAGTATAATTAAATTCAGGTTACGCTGACCGTCATTCAGTTTTTTATAATCATCTAGTAACATTGCAAATTTATTAATACTATGTTTATGCATCCCTTAGGAAAAAAAAAAAAATTAAAAAAAATATTTTTTTACTTAACAAAAAATGTAGATAACTATATCAACAGTAAATGTAAATAAAAAGGGACTTGCTAGGTATATGTTATCATTATTTTAAAAATCTACTATTTTAATACAGAAATCATTATTATTACAGATATGTAATTAAGCGGAATCGGTTTTTAACATAAAATACTGACCACTTATAATTGTACTTATGGAGAAAAGCACAGATCTACAGCTAGAAAACAAAATAACAATGTATGATAAATAAAACGTGATAACTAATAAAGTGAATCCAAAAAAAAAAAAAAAAAAAAAAAAAATACAATTTGGTGTTTTTGAGACATGCACACCCAGTTTTTCTAGACAACACACCGATTCATCAGACAGACACTGTACACTACCTTGGTCTGACGTTTGCAAGTGGTCCGCATATCAAGAGAAAAAAAGGAAAACGTAGTTAACAAACAAATACAAACTTCCCATAAAAAAATTACAAGGACATCCTAATACATTTATAAACAATATGGACATAATACATATTCCAGAAAACACCCAGAAAAGAGTAAAAAGGAGCGGGATGAGGGACCTCCTAGTATAATATAAAAACCAAACAGGATGTGCCGCTGTGTTCTGCTCCACCTCATACCTTCCACGGTAGATACTTTCACTCATCAGATTCACTAATTGTTTATATTGTAATAGGCAGGTGTAAATAAAGAAATAAATTTAAAAAAAAAGATATCTTATAGTGATCGATTTTTTAATTAGATTTAAAATGACAATGCATACCTTGTAGATGTCTTTTCATTTACATTTATTTTTTATCTAATTGCCTACACATTTTACAAAATGATATTTTTTTTCAATTGTTCCTCAAACTATAAAGAAAAACTATTGATGGTCCGTAAAGGCTGCATTTTAATACAAAATGATTTTTATATAAATAGATTTTTTTTTTTTTTAATTTCAATTCATTATCAAACATGCGAATGAAATTATGTTCCAGTATGAGAGTTAAGTTTAATTTATATAAAAAAATGAAAAATAAATTTTGTCAGAATTGAGAATAAGTTACACCAGTATCTCAAATCAGTGTTTGATCTTATTTCCATCCAATTTTCTCTGAGACGGTTTGAGAAACTCCTAACATATTCATCCTTCAAAACTTTTTCCATCTTCAGATCTGAAGTTCTTTGAGTATGTGACAGCTGATGCATGGAACTAAAACGAATACTGGATTTGGTATTTTTATAGGGTTGCTCAACAAAAAAGGAAAATGTAAATATTTATCGATGTATATCTAATAGCCTCGATTGTCATGAATTTTAGAATGGACTGTGATAAAGAAAAATTACGTTTTTGGTGTCACTTTTCTTACTATTTATACCGCACAATTTGAATCTGGAATAGTGTCTTCTGAGACTTATATAGAGTACTAAGGTAAATAAAAAATCAAGATATGATAATGAACATAGCGTAGGTACTGTTTTGAGACATATATCCTTCATGGCTATTTTGATTAATCATATTAATGCCATAACTATAAGCTAGTTGATGGGTTGATTTACAGAAAATAGTATTTCTTAGCATTTGAAAATCCATAACTATTTTTTCTATAACAATTTAAGTAGTGATGCTAGGGCGTTTCCTTGTACTACAGGTGTAAAATAACATATTAATAATCACAGCAAAGTCCGAGGTATGGTGGTTACATTACAGAAAGTCTTGTGACCACGATACAAGACTGATTTATAATTGTAGATACTCTGCAATATAAGTATTTCGATATAGTATAATAATGACAATTTGTTATTTAAAGAAAAGTTATTAGATTCTGAGCCTAGGCAATTAATGAGATGACAAGCCTTTTATGGGAAGGATATTATAAGCTATATCGAAATGTTTAATTTAAAAAGATACAATTTAAAACAGTTAAGATATTATTTGAGATCAGACCGCTTCGTAAGAACAAACAAAAGAAATGCGTATCAATAAAGACATGCATTTATTTGAATTAAAGCTTTTACAACATTTAAAGTGGGACTTGGTTTTGAGGGAAGTTATTGTTGTTAATGATAAATAAGTAATATCTTATTCTTTTGAATAAGTTTTATCTTATTCAAATATATTTCTAATTAAGGTTCTATGTTTTATAACATGGTCCAGTATTTTACTAATTTTAATTGTTTTACAATTAGATTGAACCAATAAATAGTTGGCGGAGATAACGAAGAATTCGTTAATTAAGTGGAACTTACAGTTATATAACAGTCGTTCATTTATAATTTACATTTTAATGATTGCACTGCTAATTGTGTGCACCATCGGCAATAGGCTTATTTCTGATTTAGCTCATCACAGCAGCTCTGTGCCACTCTGTTATTCGAAAGTGTGATCTTTTATATTTATTTATTTTTAGTTTACACTGGTTTATAATGAACATTTATTAATTATAAAATAGGGGATATTTTAATTATATTAATAACTATAAGACTTTAGATATATCCTGATTCGTGATAAGGTAAACTTTAATAACATTTTATGCTATTATTAGTGAATATCTTCGGCTGATTCTGGTTGACAAGATGTTCGGCTGTTTTCTATTGTAATTTCTTCTTCTATAACTGTTTGATCAAAGATCGTAAATACACTGATAAAATTTAAAAGGAAGGGTAACTTCCTCACAAATCAAATCAGCCTCTGGAGATTGGACTGTATATAATTTTATTTAAATAAATGTTCGCAATTTGAAGAAATCTGAATTAGAAAAACTCTAAACCAATTATAGAAATGAAAGTAACTGACCCATGTGAAGATCACAGACTGGTACAACTCTTTGGACAAACGGACGCGCAAAACCCGCCGGACCGCAGTGAGGCAGAAGTCCTTCTAGGTGCTGCGAGAATCGGTTGAAAAATCTTCTAGCTTGATCAATACTCATTTGCAAGTACAAAGAGGAAATATAATTTCTTTGGAATATAACATGAAGAAAACACAGTTAAAATAAACTTTGGAAGACTATTATTAGCCTTGGACATAAAACGAACTGAGGAAGACTTAAGGTCTTGGGTCTTGGGCATTATTGGAAGGAAAAGGGCCTTGGGCAAAGAAAAGTAAGTCCAGCTCGCTTAGCACCTGACGACAGAGTGGGGCGAGAACTAGGAAGGCTTAGCACGGGAGATAAGAACTTAAAAGAAATAATGCGAGAGGTGAAATTAGTTATCAGCTGCCCTCTAGGTAGTCATTGTGACGTTAAATTAAATTAACATTAAATGGCCAGTTGACTTAAGAATTTCGATAGAGGGCGTGACTGTGTACATTTTTTCCTCTTTTTCTTTTTTCACAAAAGGACGCCTGTCGGCGTCAATGGAGTCACTAAACATAGTAAGCTTGAAATGGTATGTAAAAGATTAATGAACTGTTAGATTGAACTTAGATTTATTTTCGGGATCTCCAGACGTTCTCACATATCTCACAGGTATTCTGAAATTGGGTAACTTTACTCCAGTTTCCAACGTCAATACTTCCTAGGTGCACTCATATTTCAAATCTTGAAAACCAAAACACCCACCTATATCCATGACCGAACCTCAGTACTCTGCGCTCCTGTCCATTCACCTCTAAAAAATCTAGAACCCAACCCATCAACCTATACACCATCCGGCCGGCACATCGAACAGCATCCTTCGAGAAATCCTTTATTATCTGTGCTTCCTCTTTAGGGAATTCATTGCCCATCTCAATTCGAAAAAGCTCCACTTTTACTTCCTTTAAACATCATTTATTTCTGTACCTCCTTAATTTTCATTCT